>JBBMOC010000063.1:277501-360778 GCA_037975185.1 Centropyge bicolor | reverse complement strand
CTCTCTCTCTTTCACATGCACACACTCCTCAAACCGCACACACTTCTTGGCAGCGCCTCACCCTCCCTGTCACACACTCAACCAAATATTCTGCGGTCGACAGCCTATTTAAAGCTTGGCTGCAAAACGTCTGCATTCGAAACCAGCAAATCCCAATAATATGACAAATGTCAGCTACACACTATTGATTGATGAAAACGTTGTAGGAGGATAATAAGGTGAGGCAGCCATGCTGGCCTCGTGTAATACCACTGAGGACTTTATATGACTCACCTGATCCTGGCGAGGAAGAGGAGAGAGATGGAGGGCTGAAGACTGAAAGATGATATTTTATTTACATAACAAAAAAAAAAACCTACATGAGAAAAAGGGAGCTTATTTATGGTACAGGAATCAATGGTGCTCGGGCTCATCAGCAGAGGATGACTGCTTCAAATCCGCAGGACTTTATTCTTAGCTCCAGTGAGAATCCCAAAGTTTCCAAATATACCAAATATGTCGGGCAAAGGTGTATAAAAAGATGCACAAACATGTTGCTGCCATAAGAAGCTTGGATGTCCATTTAATATAAGCAGCAGTGAATTGAATTAAATGATAAAACAGGCAGATACAGAATAAAAATTATTCTGTATTTGTATCTTTAAAGGTATTTAAAACACTGTGTGAAAGGCTCATTTTAGACAAGATTATTTATTTATTAATCATGAAGTACATGTTTGTAAGCTCAACACTCAGATTGAAAAAATAGTTTATCTGCATATACATATTACTACATGTACTATGAAAACAAATATATATATAAAACAAAGTTTGACAGCTAAATGTTGCCTTAAACCAGTGTGCATAAATGTGTACTTATAAATTTCAGATTTATTTTTAAAACTGATTCGCATGTTTCCAATGAAAATAATAAACAGATGAGACGAGAAAAGATTTTATTGATCTCCATGGGGGAAATTTAGACAGCAAGAAGTAAATCAGTAAACTAATTAACAATATTAAACACTAAGAATTGACAATTCTTGACAATTATAATACCAGCAATGTACATACAATACATAAAGAGGCAGTGATCAAAGTGATACAGTGGCGTGTATAGCAACATGTCAGCAAGGTAAAGTATACCAGATAAAACAGATAGAGGGTCACATATGATGTATTATTTTTATAACATCAATTAAATCATATTGTATATTTAATGTAATGTGATATAGTTTTTGTATTCAAGCATAAGAGTAATATGATGCAAACTCCCATAGCAGTTTACAACAGTATAGAATTTTATGTTTAATAGTTTAAGTGGTAATATATAACTATCTGCATTAATGTAATAATTCTACTAGATAGTATATCCAATATAGATTTACAATATAATAAATATACGAAAATAATATCTACTCGAACAATCTGAGAGCTGCTGCAGCTTAGTGCATAGATACATAGGAAGAGCACAGTATGAGCATTAAAAAAGGCCGATGCAATTGTGATTTCTCACAGTTAAAGTAGACATAACCAAGTCTAATTATAGGTATACACATTTGGAAACAAACAAATACATGAGGTGCACAAAACAGAGCAGCACAATATTTACAAAGACAGACATATTAACTTTTGTAAACCCACTTGTCTGCTGGTGGATGAGTCAGAACAAACTCTAAACTTCTTTAAAAGCCAATGAATCCTAGTAAAGAAAAGTTGAAAAAGATAGCGGCAGGCAGAAAATCTGCATAAAACAATGCACACACACCGGTATTTAAATGGAATGGTGCAATCATAAAAAAAATGTTTGGCTCAAACTGAAATGGAATATATCTAATGTTATAGACAGTTATATGTTATATGTCAGACAGTAATGAGCAAGATGAGGTTTTCAACTTTATAGCAAGTTGAGGGGTAAATCAAAAGGCAATATTTCATATGAAGTGGTTGAGAACAATGAACATGTTAACATGTGACATCAGAGCTGGTTTCAGTCTCAACCTGCAGATGTGGAAAGACAGAAAAAACTTACAGACAGGAGACTTCAGCAGCAGCCTTTCGTCACACATGGGCTCAGTCTTAAGCTTGTCTGTGTGTGTGTGTGTGTGGGTGGTGGTGGTGGTGGTTGAGGTTTGGGTTATGTGTGTGTGTAGTCTAATCTCATTTCACTTATTGGGTTTTAGAGAGCTAAGAATACACCCTGCTGGGACGAGACGCTGCAGCCGCGCCACCAGCTGTGTGCAGTGTGGCTCCTGGTTGGCAGTCACACACACACACAGACACACACACACACACACACACAGTGCATTGAGTAAGACAAGCCATCTGTCTGATTTTGGATACTTAAAGATAAGATAAATGTATATTGAGCCCTCTGGGGAGATTTTGATGCAGCAGCCAAACTAAATGAATTCAGCAGTGGAAAAAAAGTCGAACATGATCCCAAAAACAAGAGTATCAACTAAACACTGAAAACAGTAACTGACAAGGGGCTCTAACATTTTCTCCTCATCTCAGTGGAAAGTCTGCAGGTTCCTCAGAGAAAGGCACAAAGTCAAAGCTTCTGGACAGCAGAGAGGAGCTGGTGTGGGAACCCGCTGACCTACATTCTGGACTGACAGTTTCTTCCAAACTCCTGCTCCCACTGAGCCCGTTTCTGCTTCACAATAAGACAGATGGCACCTGCACCGAGCTCAGGGGAGAGTGTAAAACCCATCACGCATTACAGCATGCTGCCGCACAGTCTGCCGCCACGACGGCTTCAGCATCCAGCAGTGACGTGGAATTAAGTGAACAACATCCCTGATTGTATCCAGGTTGCATCCCAGAGGTCACCTGCATCAGCTCTGCTGCTGATTGGCCAACAGAGGGGGGAAGTGAGTAAAGGAGCTTATTGATGAAATCAACAATTAATTTGACGCTCTCACATACTGGTCATAGCACCATCTTAATGTTTACAGCAGTGGTTGAGAAATCCTTGTTTGTAGTAAGAAGTATAAGAAAATGTGGAGACTTGTTATATATTAAGCATAATTAGAGGTTCATTCAAAAATAATATTTCTGTTTAGAAAGTTGTATCAATTTGAATGGAATAGAAATATAATATTGCATATATTTAACCCTTTAATGACGCTCAAAATAGAAATCTTTTTATTTAAGTGACCACACAGTTTTACAGTACAGAGTACTGTAAATGTACACTTTCAACATGAAATGTTCTCCATTAAAGTTAAATGAAATATAGGTGTTTTTTTTATCGCACTTCACTTTTTATGTATATATCTTTTATTGTATTTTAAGAACAAAGTATAAAACCAGAAAAATAAAACATTTTATATTTTGCATAAATATGAAACATTTTTTTAAAGATACAATTAAAATAAAAACTATATTTCTCATATACGATAATAAGATAAGATAAAATATACCTTTATTCGTGGCACAGTGGGGAAGTTTACAATAAAAACAAGAATTAAAAAATCCTCAGCAATTCAGTCAAAGGGGTTTGGAGTATTCATTTACATTATTCTGTTCAGTAAGTAGTTTGAAACTAAACTAAATTAAAATATAGAATATGAGGACTTCACCAAAAACAGCATAGATGCTATGAAGGATATTTCTTCTGTTCTATAGCTTCTTTCTGTAAACAGCAGTGCATCCCGTTTTTTTTATATTTCACAAGAAAAAAAAGAAACAAAATTGATTAAAGGAAATCCCTAAAATAAATTGAGTTGCAACAGACAGAACTGCTGTCTGTTGCAATGTTAAAAGCAAACTAAAAGGCTTGTTAATAGATGCAACATGCACACAACATGAAACAGCAGCAGCCAAACCAAAGTGAAATGAGGTGCAACGACAGACTGTGCCCACTTTGTAAAGTGTTTTTGTATGGCAGCTGAAATCACAATGCATCTTTAACAATAGTGGAAAAAATATTTAGATCATTTACTTATGCAAATGTAGCAAGTCAACACAATTCAAATATATTTACCAGTGAAAATCCTGCATTCAACAGTCTTACGTAAATAAAATAAGGTTTCAACAAAATACACTTAAGGAATGAAACATAAAAGCACAAAAAAAAGTTATAACCCTCAAGACTGTCATCATATGGACGGATATGAATATGGTGTATAAACTACAAAACGGATTAGAATCTCAACTGTTTTTTTCTTTTCTCTTCCATAATTGAAGTGACTAACTTTCTTTATTTCGTAATGCGTTTTAGAGTGAAGTATGTAAATGCTGACCATTCACATATCTGTCAGTGGACATGAGGTTTTGACTGAATTCTCAGTTTGCAGCTGTGAACTGAACTCCTGCTGTGTCCTGAAGTATCCTCTGCTGCTCACAATCAGGATCAAATCTAATTTGCACAAAACACACAAGCATGCAAGCACTCGCGCCAACACTCAGCAGTTTCAACCCACTGCTTCCTCTCCAATTCTGTCTGTGTGTGTGTGTGTTGTAACTAACTCCCATTGAGTTTGTTGAAGTGATCTGTTGGAGATCACTGCGAGCATGTGCCACTGCTGACGGAGACACAAGCTCACACACTCATGCTCATTCTATCATTCTAAATCTCTCTCTCTCTCTCTCTCTCTCTCTCACACACACACACACACACACACACACACACACACACACACACACACACTTGCCTGTGAAAGAAACCATTATCCCCCATGGAGCCCCAGACATCTGGGCTACACACAGTGTGCAGGCAGCCCACACACACACATACACATTCACACACACACACACATCTGCGCATGACTGTGTGTGACGGATGAAGACAGTGAGAGAGAGAGAGAGAGAGAGAGAGACAGGCATGGACGGTGTGTGTTGTCACTGGACACATGAAACACACTAAAAGGGGGTCATGAGAGAAAAGGTCTGAGTCAGGACGTGTTACCCCAACGACCTCCCCATCCCCATGGCAACAGGAGCTGGCACACACGCCCGGCACAAAGGCATTCTGGGAAAGCACAGGTTTTATATTGCCCCTGGCTTTACACTCCTGTGCCATCACCCCGGTAACACTAATGCTGCTCAGTCCTCTAACATTTACTCTTAGGCGACACACACAGTTGTACACATACACACATACACACACAGTGTGTGACCCATGGAAGAGTTATGACAATTGTGACAAGTCTCTTCCTCTGTCTCTGTTTCTTAATCTCTCTCTCTCTGTCTTAAGATGGACCTCATACATCATGCTGCCTGAAAGGAAAGAGAGATAGGAGATGTTTAAAGAGGAGGATGAGGAGGAGAAAGGTAAACTGCTTTTAGGGATGGCTTTAGAGGAAGACCGTTTATATATGCAGTAGTGTCCTGGTTAATTGTGAGGTTTGAGGTTTGACAAACATCATGTTAAGATAAGCTCTTATCCCTGTTTGAAAAATTCTAGTTCTCCGGTACAAACCAGGATGTCATAGCTTTAGAACCTCTTACCCAGATTTCTGATCATTCTCCAACATGTGTGCGAGCTACATACTAGTTGATTAGTAGCACGAAAGTGGTGATAAATGATGTAACTGCTGACACACTAACATGATAATGAATGTCAGTTTTAAGGTGGAGGACAAAGTGTTGGTGTGATCGTCCCTTTACTGATTAAACTATGGAAAAGTCAAAGACAGAACAGAAATGATGGAGTTGCTGGATGTGGAGGGGTCAGATAACTTAACAACCCATAACCTGAACCTGCAAGAACCCTTATGGTCTGTTTAATAATGCTCACAGTCAGCCTGATAAAAGCATTTGTTGGTGAGTTATTTGTGACTCCCAAGAACCCAATTAAACACATCAGCTGCAGTACAGTGCTGCGTGACAAGCTCCAAGTTGTGAATTAAATTTTTCCACATAGGTCCATGTGCACTGATGATGCAGGATGACATCATCAAAACAGTCCAATCAATGAGTAACCTCTCAGTCCGTATGACTCCATGTTTACTCCTCTTTGTTTGTTTGTAATGAGTTAATGCAAACATGAACTTGACCACAACAAGAAGATCAATGCTGTTCAATATTGACTGTAGATATCAGTAATGACATCATGTTATCTTCCACTCTGCACTCAAAAGGCTGTTTTATGGTGATCTTTAAGTATAGTTTTCCTCCAAACAAGTGCAAATAAACAACAAAAAAATGTCTTGATGATCAGGCTAAAGTTCAATTTTATTTCACTTGTTCAAATTGAAAAAAAAAAAAAAAACATTTTCTTTTACAGCTAAGCATAGGCTTAATTTATTTATTTTTTTCCTGATGGGCCCAATTATTACTGAACTGCTGTAGGGACTAAATGGCCCCTAAGAGAATTTGTTAAGTTTGTGTTTAGTTGTTCTGCTCACAATATAACCACAATTGCTGCTTTACTGCTTTGACAACACATTTCCCGTCACACAGATAAATCAGGTTTCAATTGGGCTGAATTTTGTTGTGCTTCTCCTCTGTCTATTTGTGTGTCGTATCTAGCCTTTAGTTACTGATTACCCTGGGTTGTTGTGTCCTCTGACCCTCTAGTGCCCCAGCCATAACACAAAGGTCAGAGGTCAAACGCCCTTTGGCCTCCCCCTTTCCCTCCCTTGCTTTGTTACTTCTCCTTCTTATCCTCCTTTTCGTTTCATCCCCTTTTCTCTTTTCTCCTTGTACTTAGCAGAAGCTGTAGAGATTTTCACATTGTGGATGTGGAAGTGTAAAAGTAGTAGACGGATGCAATGAAGTAGAAGAGGATGATGTTGGAGGTGTGTGTGAGTGTGCGTGTGTGTGTGTGTGTTAGGTGTCACGAGGGCTGTCTGGGGTTAGGCCAGTAAATGAACAGCTGAGCTGTGATTTAGTCTGTATAAAAGCAGCCCAACTGTCATAACAAAGACACTCTGACAGCAGGCCAACCGGAGACAAAGAGGAGTCACTGGCCCCCAGGAGGCCTCCAAAGACCCCTTTGGACACACACACACACATAAACCGCACACACACATACACTTACACAGACAATGGGGAGTCAACAGCGGGCTCCCAGAGGCCTTGCTAGGGTCCAGCGGCCAGACTGAGCGTGGTTGAGAAGACCAGAGAGGCATCCATTACAAAGCCTGACAGGCGTCATAGGACCACAGCCGTCAATGGGTCACCCACGGGCCCTGTCACTGGCACCCTCAGTCAGTCTCACAGGATGATGCTTTATCATGAAATACCTTGACCAAAGATGAAAAAGATTCCCAACTAATACTAGTGCAGTGATGATAAGTGTGGTGACTATGGGACTGCACTCTGTTAGCATTGCTGGACTCAGGACAGTTTGAAAAAGAACGTCTCACAATCGATGCATCAGAACCAGAGATATCTTCTTTTTTTATTCCATACAATCTTCTTCCTAATCAAAATCCGACGCTTACATTAAACACAGTGGAAGTCAGTCAGTCAGAGGATCTTATGTCATGTTAGTCATGGCTAAATTTGTAATTTGTAAATTTGTAAGACACTAGTCTGCAGCAGAGATGAGGAGACTCGAAGCTCACTTCTTCACACCACACCTACAGTTTATTTTCACTTTCAAACTTTCCATGTCAGCTGTGTGAGTCTGAGCGATGGACATTTCATCACCTGTCTACAAGGGTCAAAACTGATATCTCTTAACCACGACCGCAGTCTGTCTCTGAGCTTAAAGCAGCACTAATCAATATTATTATACCAACAATGGACCAAGTCACTGTGTGTGCATGTGCTTTAGCCAATGTTTGTCCACAGAAAGGTCGAATTAAAAAGTGCTTATATGGGTCATTTTAAAAGGCAACAGCAAACAACCTATTTTGACGTTTAGGTGTGCGTACTTGTTGGATAAGTCATTTTTTGTCCCTCCTTTTAGGCAACCGAAGCAGTGCAATTACTTTCACTTATTAAATTCGAAGCAGTGGGAATACCTCCAATCAAAATTTTTTTTTTTACCTCATACCATCAAGACAGTAATAGCTTCCTCAGTAATAGTACTTTAAATTAATTAGAAATTAGATAGAGCTGATCATAATAAAAACAAGAAAAAAATGTTATTCATCCTATTAATTGAAAGCATTATTTCCACAAATCCTCTGACGTTTTCTCGTCTGTCTGTCAGTCGGGGTCCTGCAGACCTGTCCAGCATCTGCAAAAGGAGGAGTGTGGCCCCTCCATCCTATTAGGCTCCAATTAATCAGCCTTTTCTTCAGAGTCGAGGAGCGTGATGAGGAGAGGCATTGAGCCCTCTGTGACCCCCCCCACCTCCCACCTCCCACCCCCCTTCCTCCTCTCCTCCACCCTGCTACCCATCCACCTGCTGTGGCTTTGTCTGTGGCTTTGGAAGAGCTTTGGCTTTCAGCAAAAAGCCAACACTGACCACACACTTCAACCGACGTGCACACACTCAGGCTGGCATAAAGGCTGGAAAAATCCGCTGCCACAGAGTGCTCCTCTTGTCCGGGCGGGAATGCCACCGGAACAGGGTTCTGACCATGAAGGGACACTTAAACTCTCCCCTGAAAGTCATACTGGTGAAATTTTCTAAGTTATGATTGCAGACTGGGCGAGGCAAGTTTCACTGCAGGCTTTATAGACGTCAGAAAAAAAATCTCCCACACCACAGTGGAATGACTTCTCTGCTCAGACATGTGATACAAAAATAATCAAAACACAGTCCTGCATAGTTGGGCAGAATCTGATCAAATTATAATTAGTCCTTGAGCATGGCTGTGTTAATGAGACTAACAAGCATGTAGGATGTCTGGAGACAATCTCATGAGATGACAATGATATAATGAGAACTTCAGCCCTTTTACTGAGTACTAAAACAGGACTGTCCCACATGCCGTCTTAGCTTTGCAACATCAGCTAAGCTACAATGCTAACTTATATTCACAGTTTTGCAAAAGCTTAAAATCTTCTCAATTTCATTTTGATAGTATTCCATGAAAATAAAAAGTATCCCCAGCTAACATGCTTATAATGACAATACTCACTGATAGGTGATGCTCGCTGATGTTGAGCAGGTATAATGTTTACCATGCTGTAAACCCTAGTGTAGCATGTAAACATGATTTGATAATTAGTACTGAACACAAAGTACAGCTGAAACTGATGTGAATGTCATTAGTTTCACAGGTGTTTGTTCAAAATGGAAAGTTTGAAAGGATGATGGCTGCAGATGAGGGGATCACCAGCGTTTTACTGAGGAAGATTTGAATGTCTGCACCAAATTTTATGGCAATCCATCTGACAAGGGAGCTACAAAATCATCAGCATTCATCATCTGGGCATACATATGTACATTTCAACCCCTCTATATGTCAACAGATTTTTCAGAACAGCCATGCTACTTTCAGGTTAAAAACTTATTGCCCAACCTCTTAGATGACCATATCACTTCTATCCTGCCTGGTTATTCAAGAATGAGGGAAAAGAGGGAGAGAGACGGTTGAGGATGGGCGGGCCCTCGAGGCGTTGATTACATAGGTGCTGCCTCTAGGGTTGGTTGGCCCTCGCTTTCCCTACATTTACTGGCTGCGACTTCCTCTGTTTCTAGCGACAGAAGCCACAACTATGTATGTGTTTATTCCTCAGTGTCACTCAACAGAGAACAGTTTCCTCACTAACGGGGAGAAAGTGAGAAAAAGTGTTTGTTGGTGATGGAGGCCTGTGTGTCAGTGCTGAAAGTTCCAATTTCTCATGTGCATGTTGACATGATTGCCCTGTATCATGGCTGAGGTGATAGGAACTTAATGCTTAGTAAGTGTGTGTGTGTCAGTGTGTTGAGAGGTCCGGGTCCTCAGGGTATGCTCTCCTACCTTATCAGGACCATTTCTGCAGCCGACAGGAAATCAGACAGTTGCCGTCAGCTGTGAAGGTTTGTCCAAGTATTCCAGGCATTAACCACAGCGCTGGTGTGAAAACAACAACAGCCGACAGCTCCAGCCTGCCGGGCCTCGCTCTCACCGCGGGTTTCCCTTACCGGTCCAGCCCAGTGTCATTTTGGCCCACACATAAACACACACTCGCAGACACACTCACAGCTGAATTTAATTTGCTTCATTCCTCTGTTTTCTGAGGGTGCTGAACCGCGTCACCTCTCACAGTCACCACGACTCAGCCATCGGAGATTTACCACAAGTGGGCTCCTCTTTGGCTGCCCAGGCAACCACGTGCACGTGCACACACACACTCATGCAATTCACATTCATGTACGCACAAAGCTGTGTTTGTCTAACAGCAGTATTTACTGTCTCACCAACCTGCTCTAAACTACGCTCCTTGACCTCGCAAAAGTGTTTAGACATGTCCAAGTACTTCAAGATTTTATACTGTTGTTGCGATGACAAATAAGAATGGGGCAAACTGGGTATTAAAGAGTATGCTATCAGAACTACAGTGCAATAAATTCCATTTATTCATTAGTTAAACCATGAGCATCAGAAATGGGGAGGACACTTCAGCCAGGCAAAAAAGAAAAAAAGATACAACTGCTGTATGTGGATGCTATTTAATTATATACATTTATATGGAACTGCGAATTAAGCACTAAGGGCCCTAATTTAATGATGCAAGTGCGATGACCCTTGCAAAGCAGTAGGTTATGTTTGTGGGCTTCTCCAAGCACTTTTGGTGTAAAGAGTTGGGTGAAGTGGAGTACAATTGGAAGATGTGGTGATTAATAAATACGTTCTCACCCAGTCACATCACTGGTCTCATGGTTTGAAAAGAGCCAATCACAGTGATGCACAATGACAGAAGATGTTGATCTTCTGTCTTCTGTCATCAAATGAAGAAACAGCTTCTCCAGGAAATCATGTTATCTCGATGGAGCAGAGTGATATGATGTGAACACACAGCACCACAAATCTGCAGCCAGAGGCAGATGGTGTGAGGGTTTTAAATAAAAACAAAATAGTTTGGTGAAGCGGGTATTTTTTTTTTTTTAATGATATCATCAATCTACTGTAATTCACATTGTAATTGAATCTGAATAGAACAAGAACCGCTGAATAATAAAAAACAAGATTTGGTAAAAAAAAAAAAAAAAAAAGTCTGATGTGCAGGGTTAATGAACTTCTCAGAGCTCAGAGACAGATGTAGGTTATGATAATGGGGCAGCGCCGAAGGTGGGCAAATCAGATTTTCCGAGGTGGCCTGTGCCACCCTAGTCCACCTCATGGTTATGCCCCTGGTTCTGACACATCTGTTCTCAGCACTGAGTCTAAGACATGATTTCCACCAAACCAAAAACTATATTTTGCTCTGGCTCATTTGAAAGAAGCCTCCACATGTTTGCGCCTCTCCTAACACCTGTGCCCCATGTGCTGCACACCAAAATACCACACAGCCAGGCAATGCCAATTTCAAGGTCAGGAAAATATCTGAGCACTGCTGACGCTGGTTGTTGCACTACCCAGCAAGGAAACTGCTCTTTGAGCCTTTCCGTCTGTCTCACACCAGAAGTGTTTCCAAACTGTATTTTTGAGTTTTACAAGAGAAAAGACTTGGATGAAGACTCACTGGTTAGTGTAGAAAGTGCATGTGTGATTAACTCTCTGTCTTCCCTGAGCTTTTCTGTGGGTACAATCTGGGACTGTCTCATCCACTGTATGGAAGTGGGGTTAAGTAAACTCGAGCTTTTTCACACTGCCATATTGAACAGCTCTCTGTGACTTCACTCTGGTGAACAATCATGCAGCACTGACACTAATCATCAGCCTCTCATCAGCTGTGCCACTACATCCCCAACTGACCACGGGTCTCTGTGGTTTTCCTCTGTACACCTCTGCGTGTCTCTGTGTTGGACTATCAGATGGCAGACAGGGATTTAGGGTTGGGGATCTTTTCTATGTGAGGTCAAAGCTCTGGTATTTCCAGCCGGAATCACAGTTCCACGGAAAAAGCGCAGTGTGAACCCCACGATCCCCAATTACCAGTACACACACACACACACACACACACACACACACACACACACACAGCACTACCACTAATTGACAGCAGGGTTAAAGCTTAGTTCCAAACCTATGGACAATGTAAGAGGCACACACAGACTATAAAGAATCTGTAGCACCAATCACACATCGGCCAACCCTAGTGCCATCAAGAACACATGAGGAGAGGAACTTTCATTGTTGCTGACGTGTCCACTACGCTCACTTATTTTCCTGTCATTTCAATTACATTATGGATGAATGAACATAATCCTGAACCTTGAGAAATTAAAAAAAAGATTATTGACTTGTGGATGTAGGTCAACCTAAAAATACTGTATCATACGTTTTGACAAATACACATGTTATGTGAATAGTATGATTACACTATTACCTGGATATTAGCTGGATATTAGAACTGTGAAAACTTAATGATCTCTAATTAACTCTCCAAAAATAAAAATGCAAAAATTCAAAAATTTTAATTAGTACAAGGGGCTTCTGTGTGGAGTTTGCATGTTCTCCCTGTGCAGCGTGGGCTCTCACCAGGTACTCCGGCTTCCTCCCACAGTCCAAAAACATGCTGGGGTTAATTGACTACTCTAAATTGCCAATAGGTGTGTATGTGAGTGTGCATGGTTGCTTGTGTATATGTGCCCTGTGACAGACTGGCGACCTGTCCAGGGTGTCCCCTGCCTTCACCTGAAGTCGGCTGGGAGAGGCTCCAGGAGCTACAATCACAATAACACACACAGTCTTTACTTATGTCACTTTTGGGTAATTTACATAGACTTACATTCATTTCCTGGAGACTAACCTGATGGACTACCTGACCTTAACCTAACCCTAACCCTAACTGTTGACCTAAAAATCACAGTTTTCCAATTTGAGGACACCATTTTTTGTCCCTAATTGCACCACTGTCCTGAATCAACTGGTCTTGAGTCTATTGTATGTCCCCAATTTGAACATAGGTGAACCCACACATACACACACACACACACAGTGACAAGCCTGCCTTCAGACCACAAGCCCCTTTCCCCCTTTCATTAACCCATCTCCACTCTATGATTAAGAAATAAAGGCTGAGAAATAAAGACAACAAACAACTTTACTGGTACATGCCTTCAAAATACACTCACACATAGTTGCACAGATACACACGCACATACACACATACACGCATAACACACACAAGAGCGTGCTCAGCCATAAAACCACTGGGCTCCAAAGACAAAAGCCTTGTCATGCTCTGGTGGGGTCCTGTCACTAATCCACACAGCTTTAGGGGCTGCAGACAGCAGACACACACACACACACACACACACACACACACACACACACACACACAGTGTAGATCTATGTAAAAGAGAAATTCGACACACACACTGCCTGGATTTGTGGATACATACTTACACACACTGGCTCTCTCACACGCGGACACAGACAGTGGTGTTGTATAGCTGGCTGGCTGGGTGTTAAGGCCAAGCAGAGCTACTGGCGACAGGTTGGAGAGAGGAGATGGCTCACTAAGCCTAATCACACAGGGGAATGCTGTCTGGGGCACCTGACCATCAGACCTCTCACTTTGTGTGTGTGTATGCTTGCTTACTTACATGTAGTTTTGCATGTGTGTTTGAATGTGTGTGTGTGTGTGTGTGTGTGTGAACTCTGGATGAGGGCAGTCATAATTGGGGCTTATCGCCCTGAACGGGGTAGAAGGAGAGGTGCCAGGGCCGGATTGGGGGCGTCTGACCGGAGCTGGAGTTGAATGGAGGGTGGGGGGGGGGTGTAATGAGTCATCCAGATTCTTACGTGCAAAGCCACACACAGCCGGAGAACATATTCCATACACTGAACTTAGTCCATCCCATAAAACTCAGCATCAATTACTTTAATCCACAGATCAAAGATAGCACAAGATGTTTGATGTTCATCTGCTGATATTCTATGGAACCTGCTCAGGGTAGAGACAGGCTCGGACTGACACGTCCGCTGTGCCAACACTGCTGGAATGATAGTAGATATTACCAACAAACGAGATACTGACCGACCTCTGAAAGTTCCCCCCTGACCTCTGCAAGTCAGCAGAGGTAGGTGACCGATCCATCCAGCTTTTAAAGAATTACTTTTTTTTTCATAGTGACCAGCAGAAAAACTCTATGCATATGGTCATATAAAGTATTATAATATATCATAGCATCAGTTTTCATGAAACAAAATTTTTATGTGCAGTAAAGCTGAAATGTGACCACAGTAAATAGTAAAGTAAATAAGTAAAGTAAATACATTTCAAGGATTCACAGTTGTGGTAGAGTCAGTGGATAGAGTTTGCCTAGTTGTCATTGTTTCTTGCCCTAATGAAAAAATGGTCCATATATAAGGCTTTGTCTTTGTCAAAATCAGTGTTGTCTTATGTTAATTAACTACACATACATGCTATTAAATTATTTTAACAAATTGAATATTTTAAGTAACTTTGTTAGCACAAACAGCAAGGAAGTGCATTTTCATCCACCAGCTTTTATTCTTATTTTCAATTTGCGCAATAAAAAATTAATTTAAAAAAACAAAACTTTACAAAAAAAATTGTTCTTGGCTGAGGTGGAAAGGTTGGTGAAGGAGTTTATCATGTTCTGCAAATTAATACATGAAACCAACATGACTTCCATATATCTGTCACATTTTACACATTGTTTTCCCCCCTTTTTTCTTCTGCAGTGGTTTAATAGCACCTGACTGAAATACCAACATCAAATGTTTATCTTGAGGAACCAACTCCTACTATGTACAAACAGTAGTGGATGGAAGCGCACAATAATTTCAATTTTTCAGATTTTCTGGAAATGTGGTTAAAATTTGCAGCACATTTGGATGAAACCTGAATATTAGGATACCCAGAGGATTTGCTGCTTTACTTTATTTTAGATAAACTGAAAAACTTTGGTTTAACCTGTTGGGTGATAATTCCCTGTTAGTTGGTCACATAGTCATCACTCCTGCAACTCATAATAATAGCAGCTGGTGACAATGTAACAAGCAAAATGTGCCCAGTAATTACTGGTAGGATTTTTCTATGTAGGTATATTCTTTGTTAATATGTCTCTGTGTCCACATAATGCCAGTTCCCTTGAATTAAACTAGAACAAAAAATGAAAAAATGTTACTGAAGGTCTCAGAGGGATAGTGGGTGAGAGGTTTTGGAAGAACAGTTGCAACTCACACTCCATCCGTTCAGTGAATTCCTTTGAACATGTGTCGGTGTTGTTTTGAGCTGAGGTGGAGGCTGAAGGCAAAGAAAAAGGAGATAGAGTTTTGTCCAGTGTCCAGCATCTGGAGAGCCTCACTCAAATCACAAGAGACTTTTATTGATTTTCTGTTTTAAACATTGTGCCAGCAGTTCAGACAGAGGATTATCACAGAGTGAACTTGAGAGGAATTTAAAGATTAAAGTGCAGAGACGTTTTGGTGAGGGTGATAAGAGTTTTTCTGGTCGGAGTTGTCTCCGTAGGGAGGCGAGTTAGAGAGGTGAAGAGATGGAGCTGCATTTCCAGCTCATTATGAAGGAACCATTGAGGGAATAGAAACACTCCATGGACGACAGGACATGGCTCCATGATACAGCACACATGAATACTGTACTTGCTGAGTGTAACTTATCTTGCTTAATCCTGTAGCACAGACACTAAACCCAGATGACTGTGTATTCACAACTGATTCAAGGAATAATAAGAGTACAGGTACGTGTTCTATTTGTGTTTTCATTTCAAGCAACTATGAGTGGGGCCTGAGGAGGGAGGTCTGAGTTGATGCAGTGGGACCCCCTTGACTCTGTTGGCTAAATGTGGATGAGGACATCATATCTTACGCCACATTTTGGTGCACTAATTTTTAGCTTCAAGCCACGGCACGTCTTGGAGACACAGAGAAATATGTCTGTTCTTCTGCTCAGGTTTGGCTTGATGTTTCTTTGTAGGTAGCAAAACGCCAAAGTACCTGCTTAAGGTCTGTTCTTCTTCTGTACATCCCTCACAGTAGATTACTTCATTGGGTCACATGTGTTGACAAGAAACACAAATGAGAAATATGATATATAAATAGATATAATAGATATAAATATTGATGAATTATGGCAGTTGCTGCCTGGTGCACAAAAATATTTTTTTTATTAAATTACCGCTGTTATTAAGGTGCCCCAACACTAAACTTCACCAGCAAAACCCCCGAGTACTGCATGTGCCAACTGTACTTGTATACATGCACACATTCAGCCTATCTCTGTACTATATGCTCCAAAACAGACAGCAGGCCCACATGTGATTCAGTTATACTTCATAAAATGTGTTGGCCAATGTGTTCACACATGCAGTCAGTGTGTACCATCTGCAGGTAGCAGCGTGCAAATTTGGGCTTAAGAGACTGTGCATATGATGAAGAATTCCAACTTGTTGACCCTTCACATGTCAGCTGAGTTTCCCTCATTACCCAACTGTACAGGACTGCACAGGCTTCCTTTGATGACTTACAGCTCATTTGTATCATCCATGTCACTTCAGTCAGCTAAAACAGGCACGAACACAGTGGACTGACAAAGAAAGAGTCTGGCATCGAAGTTTAAAAGTACAAAAGTACCTCACAGTCAGATCTGCAACCTCAGGCTGCATCGCTCTTACACAGCAATAACTTGCTCATGCTAATGTGAAACAGAGCTACGACCGCTAGTGCAAAGTCGTAATTCACCTTAACTTCTTAGTTACAATTCAGGTCTTACCCTTTAACCTTTTACGCAGGCTTCATGTTCGACTTTTAGCTTCAGCCCTTCAATCTTACAGTATTATCGACACCCTGGACCCAAAGGAGCAGCCATTATCATTCTGCCCTGTGGTCCAACTCTGTCGTTGCCTCATCCTCCTTCCAATATGGTTATGATTAATCACTCTACCAGTAATCGGAGTGCCCTTCTTCCCCTCCATTCCCTCCCTCTTCTTCCATGGGATCCAGATGACTGTCTGATGTCGGGGCATGAGACAATGGGATCCAGATGCGTGATCGATGGAGGATGGACAGTGTTCATATGCGGTGAGGAATTGTGGTTTAGAGTTACAGACATTCGGTCCCATCCATAGCCTTAGCAGCCCTATGGGTGATTAATGGGACTTTACTGGCAGTGAGAGGGACCTGTTTCCGCTCTGACACATATGGAACATTGCGTTGTGTACAACACACGCACACTTTGAGCTGTTAATACATTCATTCATTTGTGCACATATGCAGGCGCACACCCAGGCAGTGTAACCCCCATGTGAGCTCTACTGTCAAAATGATGTGTTCTGGACGTGATGGGGTAGGCAGAGATTGGATGTGAGGGGATATATGAGGGGGGGAAACACAGCCAGGACATAAGAACGATGACACAGAGGCTGCAGGGTGGGTATTTAGTTCTGGTTTGAACACCACGAAGCGTCTTGTAAGTCATGTGATCGGCAGGCAGTGAGATATCGTCATGTAAACCATCATCTGGAAGACATCACTGAAGCACGCGTTCATGCTTAAACAATGCACTTGCAAGACAAATTGACCACAAATCAATAGCTGATAACCGCCTCGGTGCTGTCATTTCTCGACTTCTTCTCCATTTACCATCGCTTCAGTCTCATCCTTCATGTCTTGTATTTCTTCCTCATCCTGACTCATTTTTCTCCATAAAAGCGGTGCAGAGCAGAGCCCTGCTGTCTCTGGAGTGTCGGCCTGGCTGCTCTACGGCACCGTATGGCATGGCTGCGGGGTCATATGCTGAGCAGATGTGGTTCCTTGTGGAATCTCTGGGTGGCTCCGCATGCTATCTGATGATAAGCAGTGGGTCAGATCGGGATCGCAGCTGACACTGGACTTTTGTTTCCATTTGAACTGAATCAGTCTGATTTGTCTTGTAGCTCGTGTTTTTCATGTGAACGACACAAACACAGGCCATGTAAAAAACTGTAATAGGCGGCATGTTGTGGATTAAGTATTGGAGAGATTGGAGATATATATGTAGTCTGAAAGCTGCTACAAAACTGTGCAGCACGGTCATGTAAAACATTTTTTCCATACACTTTCATATTATGTATGATTTCTTTACAGCTATGACCAAAGTGCTGCAACACGCTCCTTGTAATTAGCTGTTGTGTTAGAATCCCACACTTGTAGTATACTTTACTACCATGTAATTTTTTGGTTATTTCATCCCATTAGCCCTCTGAAGAGAGTCATGAATCTTTTCTCCTGCAATAGTTTGTAACATGGAGTTCAGATGGCTCTAACACATCGACTTAGTTTGCTCCGTTTCTCCTTCACCAAGTCAACTGCACTGCCAAGAAAAACACACATGCATGCACTCAGACACTACACTACAGCATCACCACGGCTTACCAAAGGTATCATCCTAAGTGTCTGGGATTAAAAGTACAACAGCTTGAATCAACAAGGAGTGATTAAAATCTCACTGTGAGGGAGGCAGCCCGGCACAGAGGTTTAACACTGTAACCACAGACACTCCCCGAGGTGAGCTCACCACCGAGGTCTCTCCGTCTCTATCAAGTGACTACCTACTGTCTTTATTATCAGCAGCATTTTCCCTAATGTAGACAGATGGAAGAGATGGTCTCTCCTGTTCAGACTGTGTGAGTTTTGCAAGGATACAGTGGCTGCCCTGTACAATGACAAAAAAATAATGCTATTTCCAAGTGTGTTGTTATAGATGTATGCTTGCCACAGGCCTGGCCTAGAAAGGGTATAACAAACTGTAACATGTCAGAGTTTGGGGTTTCAGAACAGCAGATCAGAATCAGTACAACCAACTCTCTTACCCACAGTGGATGACAACTCAAATTTTTCAACAATGAAATGTGCAGCCAAAAAAAGTGCATGAATATTTTGTGACATATTAGTATAGAGCACCCAAACATGAAGAAATATTGGAAAGATTCCTTACACATGCAGTTGATCCTAACACAAACTTTTTCTCAATATTCTCACCAGCTGTTTCTTATTAACAGTGTTTCCATGCAGTGTACGTTGTTTGTTGATTATAACTTGATTAATGAATTTGTATTCATTAAACCTCATCAAGACGTTGACTCAACAACTGTTATGACCCCTCGCATTCTGCATGCAGCAGCTCAGCTGTCTCTTCCTGCAGGAGTTTGCAGTCAGGGAGGCCCATAAAAGTGATGTTGTGGCACCTGTGCAGGCCTCCACCAAGGCTGTAACTACCACTCTGGTTTCACTCTCTCTGTCTCTCTTAGACTCCACATCTCTAGGTTTTGCATTTGGTTTGACCTTTTTTTTTCTTTTTTTTTTACCTTGAATTTTACCAAACATCCTCACTCATCCATACAGTCCACAAAATACTGATGCAGCTCATTTCCACACTCAATGCCTTTCTTTGGAAAAATATTTATGTTGGCTTATTTCTGATAATATCCTCAATTGGTACTTTAATCTGACCTGTCTCTCCCCTTTCTCACATGCATTGTGTCTGTGACAGCTGGGGGATCGTCCTCCTGGGGCAGACAGCGGTTACTGATTTGGTTCGTCTTGTAGATGGATAGGTGGGTTTATTATTTGAACACAATTGTCAGTACAGATGTTTTGTGTTCATTCACCAACCATTTTGAGAAATATCAGGTTGTTGTTAGTGTAACAGGGTCTATTGTACAGTAGCTATTGTGTAAATATGTATATATGTGTTATAATTACACAAAATCTGTGTAACTTTGAGTTTATTTTATTTCTATTTATTTTAGTTAATGCCTGACAGGTTGGTCCTCCAAGTTATGTGGAACTTGGATTTTATTTTGTACCCCTACGTTTATGTTAAATGTAACACTGCAAACTATAAGTAGCATTTTCGCGCCCTCTCCATGGGAGAGGGGCACGTTTGCGGGGGTCACTGACTGGAGGAGTATTGTATTTATGCTGTTTTGTCAGAAATAAATGGAGACCACCTCCAAAGACATACGCGTCTGGGCCTGTCATTCAACACAACGCAGAGTCGGACCCGACCGGTCACATTAGTACCAGTTTCCTCCCTTAAGCGTAGGTTGAAGGAGAGTTTGGTATTTGGTCCACTTTGTTTTACTAGTTGGGTACTTCACTGAACTTTGTGGAGAGGGCCCTACCTATATTTTGTCATCTATTTGAACAGGAGTACCTCATCTTCTGGATTGGCAGCAGTTTCCTTTATGGGACTCGTGGTGTTTAATTTAAGATGCAGTGAAAGTGGATGTTGGGAGCAGCTACAGTCTCCAATTTGTTTAGTGTGTTCAGACATAGAGGGTGCAGGAAGTACTGGTGCATGTAATTGGTGCTCAGTTGGTCAGAGCCATGCATCCCCTTTGCAGGTTGAAGTGGCAGATCTCAATAGGAGACCAACCGGCTTGTTGTTTTGAATAAGTGTTGCAGAGAATATGGGTCAAGGCGACGTCTTGGGAGCATTACCCTGGTGCCCAGAGGGTCACCAGATTCTGGTTGCCTTTTTGGTTCTGGTGCCATCAGTACATGAGTTCTCACCACAAATGTCTGTCCAAAGACTTGGGCTGAGACCAGGCAAATAGTGAATGGCATTGGTAATGAGTTGGGGAGCTTGAGTTTTGTTGTGACCATCTTGATTTTGCCATTGTCCATGTCCAGGGCATGTGTTTGTGTTTTTGTCTTGTGAGCCTGTAATCTTAAACATTCCACATTTTAACTTGGTTGGAACCTGACACAGTTCAAGATGGCTAGGCCTGGTTTTCTGGTAGGTGATGAATTACAATAACGGTGGTGAGGAAGTGGTAAGCCATCACTTGTTATTCTACAAGTTGGTAGTTTGGCCTACTAGCTTTGGCAATGAAAGTAATAAACGTAGCTCATGCTCATGATTTTTTGTGTGTGAGCTTTGGTTTTCTCTGTCTTGTGCCCCTGGAGATGACTTGATTAGCTAGTTTCTTTTAGAAGACCATTAGGTATTACGTTAATTCCAGTTTTGTGTGCACCTGTTAGCTGGTATTTTGTAAAGACAAAGCATCTTGCTCAGTCTAGCTGCAGGCCACCAACATTTTCATGTGTATTTTTGGTTGAGGGATGAACCTCAGTTCTGCTGACCATATTCCTCAGTGTTTTATGTTCCTCTTTCTTGCAAATCCAGAGACAGAGGTGGTGGTTGTTAATGTAACTGTAGATGTCCTGTACCATGTACCAATAAACTCTTAATTCTATGTTGCTAATTGATTCTCCTTTGCTCATCCCTGCCTTCCACCTTCTTAATTTGCTCCTGTGTGTGCCAAGGCTGTTTGGTTTGTGGGGATGGAGGGATGTCACCTGGAAGGAGAACAGTATTGCTCTTGGATTATGAGTAATGCGTGAACAATTTTGACAAATTATGGGGACATATTGTTAATTTTAAATAAAGTGATGCTGGTTATTGCTCCAAGTTTGAGATTCTTTGTAGAATCCATTTTTATGGAGGGGGTGGAGGGCACTTGACTCCCCTTTGTCACATGCATTGGGCCAGTTTGTGACATAAAAAAAAAAGAAATTTGGTGATAAGGAAGACCAAGGAGAAAAAAAATGGAAAAACACCATACTCATATCTATTGTCAGTCTGTTATGGTTATGGTGTTTTTCCATTTTTAGCTGAACAACACAACTTTCAAAGTTCAGAAAATTACAAAACCTCTGGGTTGTAATTATCTAATCTAATCAGTTATCTAATCAATCAATTGTCTGCTCAGACCTCTTTCAATCAATTCAAACTTTCAGATTGTTTTCAAGGCCATATTTCAACCATGTCAGCACTGTTAAATCTGTGTTTCAATTATTCAGTCATGATTAAGGTATCAGTTGGTAATAAAATTCAACAATTACAGCCTTTCTTTAATTGCATTCATCCTGATCTGTTATCTGGGATGGCAATGTTCAAAGTTATCATTTTTGGACAATAATCCTATTGTCTTTAAAAAAAAAAAAATATTGGACTGAATTTTCCACATAAGAATCTATGATTTATTGAAAAAAATGCAATCAAGTTTTTGAAATGAAAATTTCAAAGAAGGGAATTCAAACCACAGAAATGAAATTTTTTTAGTGAGGTGTGCACTCAAACTCTCCTCAGGGAACCAGGAGCAGCCTATGACCCACACAACTTCATCGTTTGGTCCATCGAGACATATCAGACAGGTGTGTGTGTGTGTGTGTGTATATCTGTTATGTTTATACACATGCATCTGAACATTAATCTTCACAGTTCTCTAAGTCTCCCTGTCTCTTTGTAAATTTGCTTCATTTGCTAATGCTGACAGATCAGGTAACTGTTACTGTTCTCGCCAATCAGTAACTAACTTCATAAAATGCACCTTCTTTGAGTTTTGTCAGCTTGTGTGTGTGTTGTTGAGCTGGTGTCTGTGACTGTGTGTGGCTTGGCTGAGTGTGTGTTGTGGCTTGTGTGCGGCCTCAGGGGGGAGGTCAGTATGTGTTTTGGGGTCACTCCGAGGGTCTCGGATGGAATTACCACCCCTCTGCAACACACACACACACACACACACAAACATGCAGTGTTACATACAATACACACAGGCTGGATTTTTACTGGTTCCACTTCAATATGATTACCACTCCATTGCTTCTGGTATGAGTTTAATCTATCACTCTGTTCTGACATTGCACCTCCATCACTAGCCCAATGTGTGTGTGTGTGTGTGTGTGAATCTTGCCACCCAGGATGAAGACTACGTTCTAAAGAATCTGCCTCAGGCCTCTTGTGCTTGTGTGTGTGTGTGTGTGTGTGTGTGTGTGTGTGTGTGTGTGTGTGTGTGTGTGTTCAGGTCCTGGTCACAGCACCTGATCTCACCACCCCCTCTCCCTCATCCCCCACTATCCAGATGTGGAATTACACTGGTGAAGGTGTGTGCGTGGGTGGGTCAGTGTTGTGATGTTTCTTCGGTGTCTCCGTCAAGATGTGCGATTTTATCTGTGCAGTTGTGTATGACTAGTGGCAGTGTGTGTGTGTGTGTGTGTGTGTGTGTATGTGTGAGTGTGTTTTGAGGCTGCGGGGCAGCTTTAGGATGACTGATGTGTTGTGAGCAGTGCTGAGGGACACCTGAGACAGCAGGCGGATCAGATGGACATCACTCCATCAGTAAAGTTTCTCACACACACACACGCACACACGTGCATACACAAACACCAATCAGGGAGAAGAACAGGAAGCAATGAGATGAGACGAGACAGGGCGAGAGGGGAGAGAGAGGGTTGGATGTGCGTGTCAAGTCAGAATGTGTGTGTTCGGCAGGTGAAAAATGAGGAAGCTGTTTTGTAGACAAAACGAGCGTAATTAGTACCACACACATGCAGACACACACTCACACATCTTCTGGATCTTCATGGATATGTCTGACAGTTTGGTGTGTTCATGAGTTTGAGTGATATTCAGCAAAGCTGCCAAGTTATTCTGAGTTTTTCATGCAGTAGCTCGCAGTTAGGGACAACATCTTATTACAGTTACATAAGTAAGTCTGAGGATCTTGTGCTTCACTAGTATTACCATTTTATGCTTTTACTGTTTACCTCTGATACTCAACTTACAGCCAGATGTAGATAAAGAATTTTAAACACAGATGAGTCATTTACTTTGAAGATCAAGATTTTAAATACAAAACATACGATCAGCTTATAAAATATACTATTGAAGATTGAACCTGCCAGCATATAAAGTAGTACAAATTAGTGGTGTGTGTGTAATTTGTAAACTTCCCTCTCCCTTGTGTGTGGGTATGTTATTTGAACCTGATGTGGGAGGCAGACTCTGCCAGTAACAATGGATATTACTATACAGGGAGTAAGGGAATAATCTACTACATGCTGTAAAAATGATGACTGTGTCAAAGTGGCATTAGATAATGTAATATGACTAAGACTTTCCACCCATGTTTGTGCTCTGTAAGGCTGAACTGCAGGTGCACTGTAACTGTTTTTTGTATTTTGAACCGTATGGAGATTTGGTTTGTCTTGTAGGAGGGTAAAAACCAAGTCTGGTTTTAACGTTTACTCAGCTACAGCTTGTCCTACAAGTTGGATGAGATTGTAGCAGCACATTTCCTCACAGAGAGCATGCTGCTCCAAAATACACATTAACAGCATATATATTGTTGCAGTACGCTATAAGAAAGGGTTAACAATATGCCATGATTATATAGTAAGTTTTACTAAATAATATCTTAAAAGTTTATTTTATTAAAAATTTGAAACAGCTCTTTATATAATGTCATCAGTACAATACTGCCTTTAAGCTCTCGCACCTTGTTGCCAGTTATGGTATTCTCATTGGCTTTGGCCCATAGGCAGACCAAAGGCTATAATAAGAGTAAAAGGGTGCTGGGCTAGTTGATGTTGTGTCTGTCACAGGGGATTCTGTTCTCTGAGCAAAAACATGGATGCTGATGATGGAAGGGGAACAGTCATCATCCATCCATCCATCTATCCAAGATCTGACTGATTTTTCATCATGTCGTCGTTGGTTTCATTTGTTGTTTAGTTTTTGCTTGTTTATTTCCTTGAGGCTTTATTGATTATCAACCAATTATGTACCTTCCCTTTATGTTCAGCTGGGACATGATGCTTTTACGACTACAAGTAAAGACAATGTGCTTAACATTAAAGTGCATTACAGAGGGTGTTATGTGTGTTAGACTGTGGTACGATGACAACAATCCCCAGGCATAAAAATGTCAGACAGAAAGGGGGGGTGGAGGGCTACAAATTCTCTACAAATTGGCTCCTGCTTAGGACACAGAAGCCCGCTGATGATAGACTCGGCCAGCAGGTAGACAGGCTGACATTTAATGCAGTTTGTCCACACCTTCTTCTTCTTCTTCTTCCTCTTAGTTTTCAGTGTTTCACTTTTGTTTGCTTGCTTGCTACTCCATCATAAACACATTGCTTTCGTCAGGTTTGCTCTCTCTCTCTCCCACCTCCCTGCGTCCCAGCGCGGTCGTGGTGATCCCACAACCACACAGGCTCATTCACAGACGGACACCCGACACTGAGCCGCTGCTCTCGCTCGCAGATTAACACTGGCATTCCTCCATCCATCCCTCACATATGATTCCTCTTCCTTGCTTCTTTTTCGCCCCCCTTTCCTACCGTTCCTCCCTTCTTTTTTCAAAATTGTTAGCGTTTGTCCTTTTTTGGCTGTTTTTTGATTTCTTCCAATCATTATTCTTTAATTCCTTAATTCATTGTGTCCTGTGTGCTTTTCTAACTTCTTATGTCCTCATTCAAATTCTTTCTCAGTGTTGAAGTAATTGCAATTATAAACTAAACCAACATAACCATTTTATATTAGCTGTAACTTTAGAAATGACAGTGGTCAGAGATTTTAGTCTGGATACTGATTGTTCAAAGTCTATTTTGCCACAGTATTATAAGGAAAATAAAAAATATTTTGATTTAGCTTAACCATATTTTGATGCTATTTGGATGAACATAATATCAAGCAAGACATTAACAAAAATGAAATCCATGTAAATAACCAACGCTTTTATATATCTCTGTGTTTGTCTCAGTGCTGTAGATTCCTGTACATAAAACTAACTTTGTCAACATATTCAGAGTGTATTTTGTATCTATGGATACCATTGTCACTGGCTAACTGGATATTGACACACACTGACCTCAGGCAGTTCAGATTGACAGTGATACCTCCTGCACTGTAGCGTTGAACAACGGAGTACCTCAGGGCTATGTGCTCAGCCTCCTCTGGTTCACACTATACAGCCACAACTGCAATCCCAGACACAGAAAACACCTCCATCATCGGGCAGATTGCAAACAAACAATGAGAATTCATAATGGGAGGAAATCAACAGTCTTACAGAGTTGTGCTCAAAGAACAACCTACTGCTCAAAGTCAGCAAAACCTGATCATTATTTTTTTTTAAATGGAGTTTAAGACACACACACCTCTGTCTACATCAGTGGAGCTGGGTTGGAGCAAATGAACAGTTTTAGATTCCTGAGAATCACTATCACAGAGAACTCATCATGGACATTTCATATCTCCACTCTGCAAAAGAAAGCCTGGAAATGACTGTTTTTCAAAAGTTTAAGAAAGGACAATTCACAAGCCAAGTTCTTGTCAAATTTTACAGGGCGACAAGGCTCTATAGCAAGTGATTAAGAAAATCAGTGAGCATCAGTAATATCGATAAGATGAGGTGCCTGTGCAGAGCTCAAAGGACATTAAAAGACAATAACCACCCCAGCGACCACTTATTCACAGTACTGCCATCTGGCAAGTGATACAGAAGTATCCACTGCCATACCACCAGACTTCTAAGTTCATTCCCAGCACTCCACTGTAAAAAAAAAAAAAACAAAAAAAAAACTTCTTCTTGTGGCATAAAGGGACTTGCATAACTTGCATGTCATTGTGCAACGTGTGTTGTAGAATGACAAATAAACTGCTTTTGGAAGTTGACTGAACTTGATCAAATTGGAAGTCACACTTCCAGATTCTAATCTTTCCAAATTAGAATGTCAAATTCTAATAACAGTACATCCAAAATCAATAAAAAAGATCTGTATTCAATGAAATGCTTGGCATATTGTTTTGTTTATGGCCACTGAATCCCAGATTAACATACTTGAAAGAACACTTTCCTTCGTGTGTGTGGCAGTACCCAGTTTGTTTTGGGTAGATCATTAAAGCTAATTTTGAAAGTCACACGTCCAGATGTTTTACTTTCCCAAACTAATATGCTATCTTCCAAAAATAATACTTTTACTTCCATAATCATTATAAAAGTTCTGCATTCCTTGTGCAGCTTGACACTGTCTTTAGAAGTTATTCAACAGTGTGATTATTTTTTGACAGGAAACGTCTCTGTACATAATAGCAGTAGTCAATTGGTTTTGGAACTTGGCATATTACTTAAGGTAGTTGATTGAATTTGATGAAAGTCACACTTCCAGGTTATTCACCATGCCAACTTCTACTTTTACTTCCTTAATCAATATGAAACTTCTGAATTCATTGTGCTGTTTCAGATATTCCTTTTAGAAGTTATTCTCTGAGAGTGTATTTTCTTTGACAGAAAATTTTCTTGAGCATAAGTGCCAATGCCCAAGTAGCCCAGGAGGACTCACTAACAAGCTTGCCAATTCTCCTCCAGCAGAGGGACTGGTGAAGCACTTGGAATAAGGCCAGACTGTAATGCAGCTAACTGAGAGTCATGAGAGTCAGCGGTGGCTATCCTGGCCAGTTGTACCACAATGTCCCTCAAGCCTCTCAACTTGGGATAAAGGAGTAAATCTCTGTCCATCTCTGCTTATCACTTGACATCCTGTCATGAGCCTGTCAAGTTGCCCACTACACAGGACTCCAGTGCATTAATCCCTTCCATTATAGGTCTTCTGTCCACCTGTTCAACAGCCATCTCCAACCTACAGCTGTATCTTCTGTTGTTGGCTGCCTTTCCCAATCTCCAGCCTGCTTCTGAGTGGCTCACCCAGTCAGCTCAGGGGAGGCGAGCCAGGCTCCTTCACTTATGTACCTCTGTTGCTTCCATACTCTTTCTCTCTCCTCCCCCTTAACCCTCTCTTCTTTCTTCCAATCACTTCCTTTCTTAACCACCACCCCCTTTCTAATTCCCTTCCTTGCTCCTTGGCCAAATATTTTCCTTATTTCATTCCCTTTCCTTATTCTCTCTTTAACTACCCTGTTCCCTTCCTCCATCCTTAGTCTCTCCTTCCATACTCACTTGATTTGTGTGCTCTACATGTTATGGTGGAAATGAGTCGGTTTATGAGGAGAGTTAAGTTTCATAACCCACCATCTCCCTGACCCTGGTCATATTAACTACAACAGCCCCGCTGGACATTTATACACACACAAGCATGCACACACACTCTAGTGGGTCCAATAAGAGTGGGAAGTGTGCTTGGATGCAATTTAACAGCAAACCCACCTAAAGCCCTCCCCCGTGTATCCTATAACAGTTATATCTCACATCTACTCTGGCCCTTTGGAAAACCATTACACCAATTCACACATCAGCTTTTCCCATCTGCACACAAATGTTGGTTGGAACTGCTGAGTAAAACGAGCATGTGACCAAAGATACATTTACACATACAGAATTCTTCCTTTCCTTCTCTCAACAATCATTGCGTACACACCAAAATATCAAAGTTGAAGGATGTTGGAATGAGCGCTAAATGTGCACATTTATGGTCAAAAACTGAATTCTCTCTGCCTTGGTATTACTCACTGTAACCTGACAGTGGCCTGCAAATACTGGCAAGTGTTCTGCTGACAAAACTTGAGTTTTTGAGCGTGACAACGCAATTGGAACAACAAATATAAACACAGAATGGATAAGCACAACATCAATATTGGAAGTATTGCAAAACACCAATACCAGTTTGGTTTTCTACATTTTCACTTTCTACAAGTTCTGGAAAGATCATAATCACAGGTACCAAAGAACAAACATTTGCTGTCAGACAATGCTCAGTCGGTCCACCACTGAAATATCTCTCACTTCTGGATGGGTTGCCAGAAAGTTTGGTACAGAATCATATTGACTTTGATGATCCATTTGGTAACCTGGAAACACGGTAACCTGTTTAATCAATCCTGAACATTCATAATTTTAAGAATAAGATTATAGTTTATATGGTTTTTTTATGGCCTCAACCCTGGCTATGACACTCAGCTCCAGGCCCAATTTTTTTCTGAAGATGTAAATAAATCTTAAAACAATGAAAAAGCAATGGAGGAGCAGGGGGCTCAAATAAATTTTAATTTTAAATTTCCCAAAAAGTCCAAATTAAAAACAGCTGGGCAATGCCATATTTAGCTAATGTTACTGAAACTGGAGTAAACAGTTTGTTGGACACTGTTTCCAGCTGTAAATATTTAATTTATGAAAGGGTAGGACTGACTGAAAATAAAAGTGTCCATGTTCGTGGCGATGAATATGTCATTTAGTGCTGTTATGTGGCTCACTGGTGTGTTTTTAATAGGTTTTGCACCTGAAAATGGAGAACATCACCAGAATAACCATTTAAATTTGATAAGGCTATATACATCCAATTTTATGCGTAAAGTGAAGTCATAGTGGGATAAACTGGTGTTGGGAATGTAATAAGTTAGAAAGCTGTCAGGAACTGGAAGTGGGTAAGTGGGAGCACACCTGACAGATGCAGCTACTGGAAATGAAGGAATATGACTGAGGATAGTCTCTCTCTGTCTCATCACCTCTCTGTGTGTCTGTCAGCACCCGAGCCTCTGCTGTGATCTTATCACTCAATTACTGCACCCAGCACATTCCTGTTAACCACACACATGCATGCATGCACACACGCACCTGCATGTTAAATGCAAAACATCTCAATATAAAGCACTGCTCTGCAAGCCGGGTCTTACAACCACCCTTACATTATTCTCAGTCACAACTTAATGGACCACATTTTTCCTGCTGAAAGCACAAATAACATTTCACTCACAAGTAAAATCAGCCAGAACAACTTTGTCTGATGATGAGAAATTGCTTTTGCCACGTTCCATATTTCATACATTTCATTTAAATCATTATGACACACACCCGTCACATTCACACACTCGTTTCTCACACTCAGTGAAAACAGTGCTTTTCATTCGCTGAACTCTCAAGAACAAATGAATCTCACCCATAAAGAGTTTTGAAATTCTTACGCACTGACTCATGTTAGTCTAAGAAATGTCACAGAGCATGAGGTCCACACACACACACACACACACACAGACCTCGAAAACACATGTGCACTCCCAGGGGCCATTTTGACGAGTGAGAGCCCTCCAAACTGTAATAACACTCAGCTACTCCCTATGAATCATTAGAATATCCAGAAACAGACAGTGTGTGTGTGAGTGTATGTATGCTGCGCATGCCATTCACCATGTATCAATCATATTTCGTGGGAATTGTAAAAGCAGGGTGGACACCTTTTGCTGAAGTGAAACCAACCAACACAATTTAATAAAATGAAGATTCAGGGACACATTTCACACACATACACACAAATACACACACACACACTCACACACAGTGTGTGTTCTGTGCTGGTTCATGAGTTATATATTATGGTAATGGGTACTCCACATTGTTACCTGTGGATTAGTCCCACACTATCCATAACAGCCACAGTACCTGTGGAGTTATGGGGAAATGCCCCGAGGCTAAAGCATGAATACACACTTCAGCACCTCACACAAGAACACACAGCAAGAGTATCAATTTCTGTTTTTCCGAAATAAGAACGAAACGGCTGCCACACTTTGAAACTGTATACTTAGGCGCAGCGGTGATTTGAGCTAAATGCTAATGTTGGCTAACATGCTCACAATGAAAATGCATTCTGATGTTAAGCGGGTATAACGTTTATCATGTTCACCATCTTAATCTAACATTTGCTAATGAACAAAAAACACTACGTACGGCTGAAACTAACGGGAATGTAATTAATTTTGCAGGTGTTTGGTCATGAACCAAAGTCTCGTGGCAGTAGATGAAAAGTCAGAGGATCACCAAGTGTTTAAAAGTCAGTCTGAGGGGAACATGAACATCTGTACCAACTGTCATGCAACTGTTCCTTCAAGTCGCATTTGTGATCTTTACTCCTGCCATAGTGTCATTATGTCACTAAGCAATTTGTAGAAAATTCCCCTCACTGTCTGATTTGCCTAAAATATCCTCCAACCACTGCAACACATATGATCAAATACAAGGCGCACTGTTGTAGGTCTGTCTGTCAGTCTGTCAGTCTGCCACATGTATTTGCAGTGTTGGGAAAGTTCACTTTCTATATGAACTAGTTCAAAGTTCAGTTCAAACCTTTTAAAATGAACTAGTTCAGTTCATCGTTCATAATTCAAAATTGTGAACTAAAGTTCATGCTTCCCCAAAATGAACTATTTCGTTCTTTTTTAGTTCTTTTTTTTTTTTTTTTTTTTTTTACGTTGCCACGAGCTACGAGCTAATTCCCGACTGTATGGGAATTAGTTTCTCAGTAAACGCATCCTCCTTCCTTGCACAAATGTGAATTGTGACGAGACTGACGACCGCTGATGACGAAGTTGGTAGAGCGACAGGCAGGACTTGCGGTTGCCAGATCGGGTGGTTATCCGCGACATTATAATGGTCGTTTACCATGTGTTTTTACTGTTTTAGCTTGGTTTTTCGCCGAGGGCTCTTGAAATCTGGCACGAACGTAATCTGAACGAAATCAGAGTGCCGTTCAAGAAACAGCAGAATGAGTGCGTTCACAATTTAACGTTCATCAAGCAAAAATGAACGGGACGTTCACGTTCACCCAAAATATGAGTTTGTTCATGAACGAACGTTCTTTGAACGCGTTCGGGTACAACACTGTGTATTTGTGGGAATACAGGTTACGTTCAAAAACAACTAGTCTTGAATATTATACCAATACCTATATTATATAGGCATAGCATACCATACCCACTGCTGCTATCACTATGTTCACACTCAGGTACACACATACACATATGCATATATATATATATATATATATATATGTATATATATATATATATATATATATATATATATATATATATATATATATATATATTATATTTTCTATTTTATATTCTATTTTATATTTTGTATTCTATATTTAAACAGTGCAATATACGAGAAGTGATGGAGATGCCAATTTCCCAGAGGGAACCTCCCAAAGGGATTAATAAAGTACTCTGTCTGTCTGTCTGTCTGTCTGTCTGTATATGGATACCTATATTACATATAGGTTAGCATTAGCAGCTGTGGATTTGGGAAAGTTTCCCAGCCAACCTTCCCTAGATTGCAGTAGGAGCGATGGCCACAGAGCCTGTGTTCATGCTAGAGGAGTGAGGAAAGTTTTCAGTGTCCTCTGGCTGTTGTCCTAATGTGTCAATTACAGTTTTGTGGGGGTGCTACCCACTGTTTCAGAACCTGTCTAAAAACAACACACAGTCAACCATGGAGGAAGCAACATTCACCGGGATCTATGTCAAGACAACTAAATGGTTGTTCGTATTGGAGATGGTGTGTGCAAAAGATGAACTAGAAGCCCTGAAGGCCTTGTCTATGACAATCATGGCAGAAGCAGAAAAAAAGAGGGAAACGGCTCGGTGAGAATGAAACTATCTGACACCAGTGACACACACAGGAAGTCAGAAGATTTTCACTGCGCAGAGTCTGAGGATGTAAACACTGCGCTGTCCGCTGCTGCGGTGCTGAATCCTAACATCTGGACGTCTGGTGAAGACAGTGCCCTGCAACACCGAGGTACTCTAACTGCACACAGCCCTTCAGATGGATTCTGTAACCTGGACCTCTGAGAGTACAAACACCAAGGTCTAAGCCCTGAGTGCGAAAGAGGTTTTATCACAGTGAATACTATCCAGACAGATGAGAGGAACAGGATGATGGACACTGAACAACCCTCTCTTCATCGCTGCGAAGGGCCCAGAAGTGAAGTTCTTCCATTGTGAAAAATATGCAGATCACTCTATGTGGATCACTGCAGATAATGCTGCTACAGGAAGGAAGCAAGAACAGGCAGAGGTCCCACCCATAAATCAGACTGTTCTGCTAAGGCTTGGAATGTGAATATTTAATAATAGCCTACAATTATTGTTGTTGATAAATGGGTGAATGTCAATGTCGAACTAGGCATTACCTATTATAGTTCATATGTCTGCAAACCACACAGTTGTTTCCTTTGTTTCATCAGACCAATATCGATTTTCCTTTTCATTTTTGTATTCCATATTTTTCTTTCTGGCTTTGAAAGATGAAACCCACATACAAGGTGGCCTAAAGCTTCGCCTATCTAACTCACTTGTGCTACCACAGGGCCAATGATGGACAGGTTCATGCATGTGGGCATTGTGGATGTTAGAATTACTTTTAAATGGCGCCTACTGACCGTGTCAGAGATGGTTGATTCAATTCCAAAAGAATTGGATGTTCTTCAAGTTTACCCAAATCTGAAATGTCCCTGCTTTCTCATTAAAACAAACTTTTACCTTGCTACTCTCCTCCTTGGCTTTCCTCTCCCTGTGCCAATAGACGCACACATGACCCCGTGCCCCAAACAAATCCTGAATTAATTAAAAAGGGAAATCCCAATGGTCCTCAGGCAGAGACACACACTCTCTCTTTCTCTGTCTCACACACACGCAGATTGAGTGTCTCTCACCCTTATGCAGTGGTTAGGGATTAGTGGAGCTTGTTCAATGATGGGAGTGTTTCCAGGTTGACAGAGAGTGACGGAGCTCAAGCAGCCTTGGTTCAACCATTACCAAGCACTTTGCTTTTTGGGGGGGACATCGGCCATCTCGATAGTAGCTTTAGAGTGCATGCACTTAAACATTTCAAGTTAGGTCCTTCTCACAAAAGCATTTATAACTAGCTCAAAATCAGTTCATTTCAATGGAATTGCATCAGTGGACTTGTTTGTGGGAAAGTAAACGGTGGGACTATAGTTATTGTTCGCTTGGCATGTTTGTCTCACTTTCTAATGGAACCTTGGTCTGAGTAGTGTGGTGTAAATGCAAAATAGACCAGCCACATGATTTTGTGACTTTGTAAATATTTTATTTAGTGTAACTGATAAAGATGAATTACCAATTATATGCATGATCAAGGGAACTATTATAACCTATTTATACCAATGGAAGCAAACTCTATTCATTTATTTGCTTGTTTGTTTGTTTGATAGGGACAGTGCACATTAATGGACTTCAGTATAAAAATATATTAATAAAAAAGCAAACCTAATGCAACAATGCTTTAAGCCATTGTGTGAGATGAGCCTTACAAATGGGATATGTAGGGCTTTCCCTTATTGCAAGTGGCAGGCCATTTCATATGTACTTTACTTCACTGCCAACACAGTTTGTCCAAATGTGAGAGTCACCTGTGAGTTACCATAGTAACACAGTTTAGTTGTGAATTGTATATTCTGATACAACATCAGGCATCTCTCCTTGATCCTGTCTATCATTGACCTTGTCTATCATTGTTTATACCATATAACCATATTGACTAATAATGCTCATAAAAATGAGTGAATGAGGAAAAATGTGCCATTTGTCTCTCTTTTGAGGGAACTCATTATGAAATGATTTAGAGCTGAGCGAGTTGATCCTGATGATGAAGGATGTTGTAGCAGACGGAGTAAGGGTCTGCCTCTGCTTTGTTTAGTCTAGATTAAATAAGACTGTTTCCTTCATTAGCTATCATGTGAGTAAATGTACTTTGCTCTGTCTAGGTCTGGTATTGTGGCTATGTTTTAATTATATGCATATCTGTATGGCCCCCTTCAGAAAAAGCATGAACTAGGTAGCAATAATCTACAAAAACACCTGAGTAAACTTGAGAGTGCAGCAGTCAGAGCATCTCATCCCCAAGCATCACTTGTTCTTCAGATGTTTGTTTCTGAAGTGTTTCATATGAAAGCCATAAAGAACCGGGAAGCTTTGAAAGGCTGTAATCAACTTCTCATCTCATCTTGTCTCGCCGTTTGGATGTCGCCAGTCTACAGTTGTGTTCTGTAAACAAAATCACATCTGTAGGAAGTCAGACGTGTGTGGAGGCCTAATTGGTTGTCGATGGTCGGTGATTAGGAGAACTTTCCTCATTTCCACAGGTTTGTTGATTGACCGCTTTGTCTGACTTATCACTGTGTTATGAATGGACCTCTGGTGGCTTGTTGAGGTTGAGGTGGCTGATGATAATGCTCTGAGCAGGAACATGGGCTTAATTGAAGTAAGAATCGCCTGGTAAGTAAAACACTCACCAATTGAATTTGAGGCAGTCTTTAGACCTGCTGAGTAAGCTGTCTAAGCTCTAAAGCAATTAGATTAGTTTTTAAAGTATTGCGCACAAATGTGTCAATTCTCATGAAAGAACCAGAAGGTGTCCCTGAGCACGATACTGAACTCCGGCTGTGCCATGGGTGTATAAATGTGTGTGGATGGTTAATGGTGGTGGCAGTCGGATTACAATCAGCCACTATGAATGTGTGTGAATGGCTGAATGCTGGTTTCCATTATGAAGCACTTTAAGTGATCTAATAAGACTAGAAAAGTGCTTTCTAAATTTTGATTATGTAATTTCCTTTTTTTCATCCATTAAACAGTTTCACTATTTTCTAGAGAAAACCTTTCACTATTACTCCACTACATCAGCACTTTCTACCCAAATTAGATACTTTAAACTCCTTGTTCACTACATTTAGCACTACAGTTTTATGTTTTCTAATACCTTTATTGGACAGCCATGTATATGTATGTGTATATCTTTGCTTTGATTTACACACAGAACACATTAAGGCATACAATTGTTTGAGTCTGAACTACAATGTACTATGTTGTGGTTGGACCTTGCTAAACCATAACCAGGTACTACACTGAAATACTGTTCACACCTTAATGGATGATTGCGGTCCAGTAATAAGACATACTGAAAATACTGCATTTAACTATTTTAAACTCTAATAGGAATAGGAATATCAGGCATTATGCTTTAATTTTACTTTCCATATTTAAGTACATTTTACGTACAACACTTAACTTAAAGCAACTACTAGGAACTTTGAGTATGAGCAGCACTGCCTTGTGTTGTAAATATCCTCATTTCTGGCTAGCGCCTGTATTTGTTTTGGAAGTTAGTGAAAGTTTGAATACTGTTTTTTTTGTGTTTGCACAGTAATGAGGTAATGAATCTATTTGTGTGAGTGTAACATTAACAACTGTTATATGATGATGGAGAAACAAAGTAAACTTTGATTACATGTAAGCCGACAAACAGATTCAGTTGCTCGGTGATAGTGATTTTGTTGAGAAAGCTGAAATTCTCTTCATTTTCATCTGAATGACCAACTAAGTTTTACTCCTTTTTACCTCTGTGCTCTATCGGTGTCCCTGATAGTTTTTGGTCTTTGGTCATGCTTTTCTTTTTCTCTGTGCTGATCCTGCCCCATATTATAATCACAAAATACAAGAAGAAAGCCCCCTCCTGCTTCCTTTTAACTGGCCAATGTATTATTTGCTGTGAAACCTTGCCTGGGAAACATAGACTCCTCCACTCTGTGTGCCATGAATCATTTTGTCTGATTTTGTGGGGGATCGAACCTGGTGACAGGCATTAACCCTTTAACGGGCAAGTGACTATTCTTGTTAATTTCCGCACACTGAAAAATTGTGAAAAAAGTTAGAACAGAAATAAAGTTTAGTTCTGTCCTCCAATAACACTCTAAGGCTGAATTTTTGAATTTCAAAGTTTTTCAATGAGTGCCCAATAATTTGTTAAGACTAACTATATGGAAAGCGCCAGTCTTCTTGTTGATGGTCTTGTTTGTTTATGTGGGACACAGAGAGGCATCAGTTTAAAATAGAGACTGTTTCATAGACAGTTAAAAAACTCCTTGTGGTTCTTTCATGTAAAATCTTTAGTGCAGGGATTGTGTTCCTTATTTGTGGTTAATAAAAATACTTCATTTTACTTTCCACAACTGTTCAAAAAGATGGTGTAAAGTGTGTGTGATGATATTTGAATATGTATCCAATATTGTTTATGCTGGCAGCAAAAGTACTGCTGTTTATTTGTGATCATTTTGGACATATTAGAATTCCAGCTCTTTGTCATTCAGATACATAGAGGTTTGACATATTTTTTGACCATCCTCACTTTCATCATAGGAAATATGGTGGAAAAAAGATCTCCCCAGCTCAGATGAACGTGTGCGAGCGTGTGTCACCATCATGTTACAGGTCCTGCTGGTTGGTTGAGCATATGCATAGATCTTCATCCAAACCAATATTGGTCGACAGTGGACTGATACCGGGCTGTGTGTGTGTGTGTGTGAGGAAAGGAGATGGAGATAAATAAAGAAGGAGAAAGTAAGACACAGGGAGAGGAGTATGAACGCAGGCCTGTAATCCATCATCTATGACTGTTCAGCTTCCATTACAGAGTAAACAGGCTGCTTCTGCAGAAAATCAGCTCACGGGTGGCCAAGTCCCCCAACTGATCCAACCAGTTAACTCCTGTGTGTGTGTGGATGTGAAAGTGTGTGTACGTACTGGTGAGTAGGCGACAGTACCTGTGTGAAAGTGCGTGCGTCGAAGTGCTTCCCCTCCAACAGGCCGGGAGGTAATTAACTCTAATAACAGACCTGGCGACGCTGCAAAACCATTATTAAAAGTCATTTCTATTTTGACAAAGTTGTGTGGTCCATGTATTGCTCATGTTGTGGGGACATAAACCTGTTTACACTGTCAGATTGTGGGGACTCACCTGCCTGCCTATGCAAACGAAACGCAAGTCCCCACTACGTAAATCAGTGTGTGATTTTAGTTGGCATGCATGGTTGAGAGCTCCATGGAGATATGAGAGCAGTAGCCTGGCTGTTCACACCAGAAGCACATTTCTCCAGACCGATCAACAAGCGATTCTGCTCCTTGTCTCTTTTCTAATCACACATAAGGCTGATAACCTCATGAATGTAGAACGTGAAGCGCTCTGTGTGTCTGTGGATGAGCTTCTGCCATGATGAAGTTAAGGACTATCTCCATGTGTGATGCATGTGTCCCTGCAGGGAGGGGCTTCTCTCCTTCCTGAGTTTGTGTTGTCCCTCTCACTCTCTGTGCATACACAACTGACAAATATGTGGAGTAAGTATGTCATTTAAAAAACAAACACAAACGACAGCATTGTGTCCTGCCAGCCTCAGTCTCTCTTATTCGGTTATCTCCTCTGCTGCCAGCTTAAAGAAGGAGCTACAATGTCCCTCCCCTTCCCTATATGTGTATGTTTGTGGCTTGTGTGTGTGTGTGTGTGTGTATGTGTGTGTGTGTGTGTGTGTGTTGCGACCCCTTACCAAGCAAATCCCCTCCATTCATTCACCATTGCTGAGATGTATCATGGTGTTGATGTTGGACTGGAGTCTCTGAGTGTGTGTGTCTAGTCTGGTGTGTTTTTATGGCTATTCTGGGAGAGCCACGGTAATAGGCCATATGCTTTATCTCCACTCAACATACCAAATGGCTAAAAACTCAAGAAAATAAATAATGAAAGAACATGCTCTGTGGCAAATGTACAATCGCAGGGTTTCCCACAGGGTTTTGTGAGACTGTGGTGGGTGGACCTTGGACTGCCTAGGGGGTTCATGGACATTCTCTCCCTGGAGAATATGTTGTTCATTATTAAATTAAATGAGATTGTTGAGATTAACATTGAGTTTACTTGGAGTTTTTGTATTTGGTCATGGCCTTTGTTCCCTCAGACATGGTGTGATGGCCAGCTCTCCTGGCAGCATCTCCCTGGTGGTGATGGTGGAGCGCTTGTTGTAATAAGCCAGAAGAGAAGACTCACTGGTAATGCACCAGGTAATGTTACTCACAAAGGAGTTCATGATGCTCATGGTCTTGGAGGAGATATGTGTGCTGGAGTGGATTTGCTACGGTATACCCTGTACGTGTCTTGGGGGCTTTAGATACGGTTTTCATTGAACCCTTACACTGTGGCACAATGGCTCTTCAGAAAGCTATGGGTAATATCATGGAGACTACATCCAGTCAACGGCACACATTATATACATGTATGTGCGCATGTGCACAGTTAAGTTGTGGCTCTTTCATTATTCATTGATCCCACTGTGTAAACTGTAATGACATTCCATAAATTAATTCAATATAGGTTCCATGAACTGAATTTGCAGACTTAAAAACCAAAACAATGACTTAAAAGAGGAAAAAAATATAGCTGGTAAACTGCATAGTGATATGTCTCTGTGAGTTCATATCTAGAAGCAATACCTTTCACATTATACATCATCATTTGATCTATCGTTTATATAAAATATGGATGAGTGCAGCTTTACAGTGACATTACAAAATGACAGTGCTAACAACGAGCCTGGTGACCTTTAAAGACACAGTTGCCACTGTGTTGGATTCACTAGAACAGCCTTTCAGTCGCTTTTTGGTACAAAATATGTGCTGTTATTCTTGATAAAACTGATCTAACAGTGTTAGTGTGTGTGTGTGTGTGTGTGTGTGTGTGTGTGTGTGTGTGTGTGTGTGTGTGTGTGTGTGTCAGAATAAACCACTCATTACCATTTTCCCATTTCTGCTAACACCAAGGTATCTCAGGTTATCCAACAATGACATACCGACATTTGAGAATTTTACATGTTGAATGGAAAAGCAAACTCTGAGCAGCATCAGATAACGAGAAAATTCCAACAAAGAATAAAGTGTTCCTGTGAAACCTAAAGACATTCAGCCCAAGATATAAATCATTAGAGTTAATGTCTGAGTGGCTGCTAAACCAACGTCTTCAGGTCGGCAAAATGACTCAGTGATTAAACAAACAAGTGTCAGCCCTATGTCTGCAATCACACACACGTCTTGTTGACGCAGAAAGCCACGCACACAAGTACACAAACCCAAACCACAGACACGCACAAACATCTAATCAAACACATAACTGCACATCATACGCAGCCATAACAATAAACAAACACACGCTGGTGTGAACACCCGTGCTCGCTCACTCACACTCACACACCATAGTCAGATATATGCATACAAACCACACCTAAGCATGTAGAGGCGCATGAGTATAGACAGTGAAAGGATCCAGCTGTGGGGAGGAGACATGAGACAGCTGGAGCTCAGCACTTAGTGTCAGGTCTGACCCAAGTAATGTGTTATCACAATGCAAGGCTGAAATGCTCCCAGCAGAGAGGGGAGTGAAAGAGGGCGTGTGTGTCTGTGTCACGCTTTTTGTATTAATAATGTTTTGCAGAAATAAATAAACTCGCATAGTCACATTGTGGGGACTGACCCACCAAGGTAAATCATCCAATTCTAGGGTTAAGATTTTTGGTTAAAGTGAGGGATGGACTTTATGGGTGGGAATCTCACAACTCGTGTCACATCCGATTTGTTCTGTCTCCACTCAAAAGCAATTCTTGCTTGAATAAACAGAAAGTAGACACTGTCCACTGACACACAGTATGAAACCTAACTGGAAGTCAAGCTAATGGGGCTTGATGAAGGTCACTGTCTGACACAACAGGATTCTTTTTTTCTATGTATTCAATTGTAAACATCTTACAGTCTCCTCAAATGAAACCATCATTTACCCACCAACATCACTGCTTTTTTTTTTTTTGTAAAACAGAAGTTGGTCTGGAGATGGGCCCTCCACTGTGCGCCCACTAAAGCTCTGTGTCCAGCAGTGGACACCAGCCTCTCTGCTGCAACACGTCATCATCATTAGATTGGATGTTTATAATCATCAGCCAAGACGCTGTACAGACTTCTTTTAAAATGAAATGGTCTGCGGAGTTATTTTCTTCATCCAGCAGTGTGTGCTGATCAGTCAGGTCATTTGCCCGTGCTTAGCCCCTCAATGATAACATACATAAGCATTCACAAAACCCCCTTGATTTACAAAGCTAATTCTTAAGTTACTGAATCCAAAATGCCCCCAAATGTTGCCTTTTGTCTTCTGTGAACATAAATGCATGAAATCTATTTTTGACAAGAAAAGAACTGCAAATTTGAAGTGAACTGAATGTAGTATGTAGATATGTTGTGGTTATGTCTAAGGTAAGGTTAAAGCTGTGTTCACACAGAACGTGTGGCAAATGATGGTGCAGTGATTGCATGTAAAGTCAGTGGAAAGATGCAAGTAGGATGTGCCAACATTTTGTTCATCGCCTTTATGAATCTACAGAGGTGAACAGAAAAAGAAGACAGACTGAAGGAATTACAGACATAAGTTTCTGGTGAGGTTTTGGATCAGAGGCACAGTCAACACACACATATATGGTCAGTGTATACAGTACTAGCTGGCCAGCAGTCAGGTTTGCATGAGCAATGCAAAAAATTGCTTCATGTTCAATCTAAAACACTGTACATCTGTGTCCCAGTGAGCTGTAACAGTGTGACAATGAGGCAGCATGAACATCACCAGGGCCCTGAAACTGAGGCAGCTGAATGGAATTTAACCATCAGTAAGTTTGTTATTCACCCACTGTGACATGTCAAATTATAATCTGTGAAAAAGGCCTATGAATGTAAGTCAAGTGAAATGTCATGCTAAATTACTAATACAGGCTTGTATTTTGTGGATTAGTGACAGTAAAAAAGAGTTTCAGTTTATTCCATGGAGTTGTAAAATTAAATGTCAAGTATATTTCAGATTTGTTTCAGTTGTGTCACATTTGTTTTACAAGAATTTTTTTTTTGTATTTTGATTTTTCCGCAAGTCCACAGACAGTGAATATCTTATGACTACAGTATAATTACAATTAAAAGCTCACTCTTTGTGTCACCCCAGGAGAGTGGTACAAATACAAACACAGAGAAGGATGGTTTGCTAGGGCTATGCTAGACTGAGCTTTCTCTGAGCAGCCGACCCTGACAGACAGGAAAACACCCCCTGAGATCAGTTACAGAGCTAATATGTACCTGTCAAGGGCCCTAATTACACACACGCACACACACACATACGCACGCATTACAGCTGTCAGTGCTTCCAGTTATCCCAACAAATCCCCAGCTGTAAGGCCAGCAGTGCCCAGGGACTGTTCTAACTGGTAGCAGCCTCGGCCTGCAGCGACGCCGCTATCAGACCAGCACCGGGCCCGTCTCTGACCCAGTTAGTGACCAGGCTGTGATGGGAGCCAGCTGGGTCACGCCGAGCGTCTTTACTCCTTCAGCCTCCAAACACTGGTAATTAAATCTGACTCAGCCTTGCATGTATATTACAACACAGCTATAAGTCCAAGCTAGCAACACCTCTGTTTGGGCCAGCACTAAGAAACACATACAGGCTTTATTTGCATAAAGAATATTTGAACCTCCTGCTTTAGTGTAAACTTTTGATCGTTCGGAATTTCAATGGTTTTATTTTACAGTAAATGCCAGTTGCAATTATCTTTGGTAGATGTATCAATTATGATATTTTGAATGCCGGTTATTTATAGTATTTGGTCAAAGTGCTTTCTCACACTCTGATAGAAGGCAATGTGATATATTTCTAGGTACAATAATTATTTTGGCTGGAAAAAATAACCCTTGGCAACTTTGTACTTATTTAAGCAGCCGTAGGTTGGGGGCTGAGAAAGCTTTAAAAGTCAAAATATTACATAAATCAGCCTCAGGAATTAACAGCACTGGAGCACCGTTACTATGAGATTTGCACTGTTGCCTCAGAGCGAGAAGGGCCTGTGTTAGAAACACCAGCCTGTAGGTGTGAATGTGTTTGTCTATGTGTGATAGCCCTGTGATAAAATAGCATGTTGTCCGTGGCAAAGATATTTAAGACTTGAAAACTGGTGGGTCAGGTGAAATCCAGTCAAAATCAATGTGCCCCAAAGTGGAACCAATTGAAACTGATGAGAAGATGAAAAATAACCACATTCACTGAAGTACAATAATATATATATATCAAACTTGCAAAAATGATGGAGCAATGGTATGATGGGTTGCTAAGTACTGCTTTCAGGAAAGAGTTGCAAAAGCGTCTTGCCAATTTTGATTGCTAATGTTGCCATAACTGCTTCTGTTAAAGCTTCAGTGGGAGATTAGTTTACTCTTTTACAATCTCAGATTCTGTTCAGACAAGGTTACGAGGATCAATGACTTGAAGGTTGACTTCTAGTAAGAAAAGCATGCAGAACTATCTTCAGAAGCAAAAAGAGAGGTCAGCAGTTAAGTCAAAAAGTCTGAGACACAGCAGGGCAGGGAGTGTTTTCTGATCTGTCAAATCTTGTTCATGGGGGGTGAACTGCTGATGTTGCACAACACACTACCAGTTACTCACTACCATGTGCAACTATTGAGAAAGATGATTAAACTTACTCCTACACACTCCTACAACAGTTTCACTTCAAAATCTACCAACTATAACTTAAATAATGTTGAATTACATTGCAAGAATGAATATTATAATTGCAGTTTTTGATAGCACATTAGGCATGTCCACAGGGCATTTGAGATATAGACTACAGAGACATTTCAGCCTTCAGTCATTTTTTGTCATATGATGCAGATTGCTTAAACAATAGCAGGGAGCAATGTAGATGACTGAAGAGTAGAAAATGGGTCACAAAAAGACCAATATTCATGTTGCTGGCATGTTGCAGTCCCTGTAGTTGTTGACAGATAATACAACTTTAATCAGCATTAACTGCTGAAATGACTGTGTCATTTTTATGAAAAATAGTGTCCTGCCGAGACCAAATAACTATGTCAGCATAACAGTTTGAAGTAGGTTTGCAGAGTCAGAATTATTAATTAATAACATCAATATATAATGTTTATCATTTTGACTGCCTTAGTTTAGCATGCTAGACACAGTGGAGTTGAGGCTGATGAGAAAGTCATTTAGTCATTTAGTTATTTAGGCATTTGGTCATAAACCAGTTGAATCTTTGACCTGACGGTGATGCTAGCTGACAAGTCAGATCACCAATGTTATTACAATTCATTCTGGGGATGACCATGAATGTCTGTACAATATTTTGGTCAAGTATCCAATCCATCAAGTAGATGTTGAAATATTTCACAAGATAAATGGAAACTCTGACCTGCTGGTTGAACAATAGACAAAGTCAATAGCGTTCATCATCTGGAGAATCCATCCAATAGCTGCTGAGCTATTTCAATCTGGACCAATGTGTTACACCAACTGACACTGTCATCCTCACAGCCAAACCAGAGCTCCTTGCAAAATACATTTTTGACACATTTTAATCCAAACTACTTCAACTCTTGGATTAATTTTAGGAATAAAATGTCACACTAATTATTTCATTCTCAATATCATTGCTTTACATTTGTAACACGGCTAAAACATTTATTAAAATTAATTCACAGGCAAGAGATAACGGAGTATGTGAGAGAAGAGAGTGAAGGAGGACTGACCCAATCCTGAAACTCTCAACACAGTCACTCTATCAACCTTTAGCCTCCACAGGCCAACTGTTGTGACCACAACAACTTATTGTTTCAGCTTTTCCCTCAAGCTAAATTTTCACCCTGGGTTACTGGACTACTTTTTTCATGCCATGTTGCAGATGTTGCTTTAGCTTTAGTTGAGTTTATACAGCAGTAATAACCTTGGCAGCTGTTTGAAGGCAGGTGCTGGGTGGAGGCTGGACGTGTGCAGCGGTTAGCAGCTGAATAAGAAGCAGCTGGGACCACTGACAGCCTGCCCTCCCTTCTTTGTCTCCTGCACACTCCATCTCATGTTCAGGAGTTTGTCAGTGCACCCCAGCCCTTCTCCTGATGTCATTACAGTTAATGAGGCTGAACCTTGTGTGTGTGTGTGTGTGTGTGTGTATTTTAACCCAGAGGAATGAACCCCTACTGTTGTGCAACACACACACACACACGCATGCATACTGTGCAGCGAACATGAATAGTGAGCGGGCCACCTGGAAGACATGATAAGGAATCATTTTTTACGGCTAGGACAGTTTTCCCAACAATGGGTGAGAACTTATTGAAATATCTATTCTGTACTAATAATAACCTAACAGTGCTGTCTGAGTTGTTAAAGAACTATTAGATGTTAAAGTGCTTGTCTCTGAACTCCACAGCCATCTAATATCCAGCCTAATACTTTTCAATCTGTTATGACAATTTGTAATGTGATACATCACAAAAATACTTTTAAAGCTGAAATGCTTAACTTGCCACAAATTCTAACTACAGTGAGATGACGGAGTATCTGGTGTTGCATTAATGAAGGTTCACTTTGTTGAACTTGGAATTGACATCGTCAGGTGAGTGCAGCCCAATCAACCTGATGAACAGACACATCGTTTGATGACTGAGGATAATATTTTTAACTAACCTAACATTATAAAGACAAGCATTCAGGTTTTAGTTCTATGTCTACACAACCTACAGAAAATGTGAGTTTTTTTTGTTTTTTTTTTCCATTGCCAATTACCCTACGACGTGTCCAAAATGATACCCGCATTGACAGGAGTATTTTATTTGTCTGTATGCATATGCATGCCATGATTTTATCACATATATCCTACTGTTTCCTTGTCTGGAACCAGGCCTCCCAATCAATACTCAAGCCTATAATAGTCAAGTCTATATTCTAATAATGCTGTAATAAATGTTATCATACACCTTACAACCAAACCTTAAATGTAATGGATCAGAGACTAGTGAAACTTGTCCAGCGTCAAGTTCTTTTGATTTTTGACAAATTTCGTTTTCATCCATAAGTGCCTTTCCTCAGATATAATCTGTCAACTGATCAAATATATAAAGAGTAGCGAAGAAGTCATGACCAGAGAAGCAGCAATGGTGACTTGGTGCAGAGCAATTTTTGGTGAGTCAGCTTTTTCACTAAAAGGCTTGCAATCATATTACACCTTACCAACATTATAAACAGTTTTCACTGCACATGTGACGAAAGTGGCTTAAATGACAACAACATTTGAATGGATTTACTTGCCGAAACTTTGTTTACATGGTGTCTACAAACGCATATGCTCATAAATGCATCTCACAACACCACCCATAGATATATATGCAGGGGTGCTCATAACTTTGATACTTGATCCATGCATAGGTTGGTCCTAATAAACACAATCTTCCTTGCTGTTCTCCTCAGTCTTTCTCGCTGTCCCTGCATGGTAGACGATGAAGACGTACCCCCTAAGTCCTGGTTGATCCTCTGATTATCTGTCTCCATCCAGAGCTCAACAGCTGGCTTTGTGGTTATCTTTGACAGTTGAATGTGCATCAGATCTGAGAGACGAGTCTGTGACAGATGAGATCTGTGCTTGGTTTTTATTATGTTGAGATGAATCCCCTCTCACTTGCTGCACTGCTAACAGGCAGCGTAAATGACAATTCAACCACCTTGTTGATGTTGGACTGACCATCTGGATTGTTTGTATTTACTATTTGGACCAAGTCATACACTGAGGATACTGCCAAGTGTTTTCCTGCTTGCTTTAAGTGAGTCTATTCTCTCACAGTGGAGTCTCTGTCGAGTTGCAAGGTGGACTCATATTTATGAAGAATGGTGCACATCATGTTGCCAAAGTCAGTAAATTAAGTAAGTTGAGTTGAATAAAATCACATTTTGATTCATTGTTAATACATCATACTAACATACTAACACTGAAGCTTAATATGAGCATATTTCAAACACATTTGCTGTCTATTACAAGTCATCTGTTTAAATGGATCATGTCCCAAGGAAGATACACAAATGTGTTGACATGCTTTTTTAAAAGTGTCTACTGTTTGTTGTTGTTGCATTTATCTTCTCCCTTTTCCTCTTTCTCTAATTTTCCTCATCTCCCTCTCTACCTATTTTCCACCCCCATGTCCTCTTACCCCTCCTCCTCTCCTCCCTCCTTTTCTCCCAATGAGACTGTGTCCCCTACATGTCTAAGCCTGTGCTCACCGGTGTTTGATGTCAGTTAATTTGCTGCAGTGTTGACAGGCGGATGGCTGCTCAGAACAGCGTGTGTGTATGTGTGTGTGTGTGTGTTTATGTATGTATTTTCAAGTGTGTGCTTGTATGTGCATTTCAGAATGAATGTGAGAGAGAAAATGTAGAGACAGACAGGAGCGCAAAAGTGAGTGTTTGTATTGAGCCGTGTGTCAGTGCTCTGTATTTAGGTGCCAAGCAAATGAATCTGTGCATACAGTGTGTTATAACAATAGTGTGTGTGTGTGTGTGAGTGTGTGTGTGTGCATGTAGGTTCCCAAGCCGTTCACTGTGGTGTAATTGCTGCGTCTGAATTCGCTGCCCTGGATTACTGCAATTTACTCCCCCGGGAGTGCCGAGCACTGTGGGAAAACCGTAAGCAAGAGCGTGTCTGTGTGCACGTGTGTGTGTTTTTGTGTGTTTTAGCTCTGTGGGAAAAGTGCACTTGTTCAGAATGAGGGCACAATACAGCCTTTTCTCTACCATGTATGTCCACGGAGTCATATTAAACTCACTGACCATAAGCCTATAGTATCCTTTAGCCTACCTGTTTATGCAGAGCTCGTGTAGTTACAGTGGCTACTGTGCAGTGAGTGTGTTGCACATTTGTGCAGCTGTTGGTTGTTTGCACAGTGTTTGAAGCAGCAAATTAGAGTAGGGAAAACCTTATAATTGTTTTCAAGATGCACCTGCTCCGGCAAACAGAGCTTAATCTGCTGTTAGAAACAAAAAGTTGTCCTGGAAGAGTAGCGCCCTCTTGGTGCTATAAAGAAATCCAACAGATTTAATGTCAATTCTAAGCTCTTAGATTGCAACTGTTGCCAGTATTTTTTGTCACATTAACATATAGTACACCTATAATACATCTTTACACATTTAAAATGTTGAGAATGAATGACTGAAAGTGCACCAAATTTCACAAGGACCATCTTATACTATTACAAACAAAAACTCACACACAAAATCATATGATAGAAATTCTACATATAGGGACTTTAAATAGCATCTTGATTTATTCAGCTTGAAAGTGACCAATTGACAAATTCAACATGCATTTGCTCACACATACAGCGACCCCCACCCCCCTCCAGCAGTGCCACATGAACACTGACACTAGCACCTTGCTCTCTCAGACTGTTGTTTCAATGTTCCTCTGTCCTGACTAAGCATTACATCTCCAGTCACCACTGCAAGTCGTAGTAGCAGTAGTAGTTATGAAACTATTGCTACTTTCATTTGCAGAGATTCAATCTTCCTGAAAAGGGAAAGTAACTTCTATTATAATGAACTCTGTAAAATATGACTGTGGTTAATTGACAGTGTAATAAACTGACTGTATGTGTACATTATTTGCTAATTCAAAAAAGATTTTGTTTTAGCTGTGCAGAGCTGGTGCAGGCTGTTGTAATGTATTTTCAGCATCACAGTGTTTGATGTGTATGCGTATGAGTTGGCTCTTGATTGTGCTGCTTTGCTTCAGTCAAGTCCGACCTGGAATTCTTGAGCCTTGAATGGTTGGATCATGTTCTCCCAGTTCACCGTGAATGGCACGATAGCGAAAATCCTGAATGGAATTTTTGTGAATGGGCCTGGTTCTTCTACACACAGTGTCAATCCCAGCTGTCCGTGTGTATTAGAGCTGTAAATTTTATGTGAGTATAAAGGACAACAAGGCTGAACCCCACACGACAAGGTCATAGAAGTCTGGTGAGATTTTGGTTGAGTGGACGCTAAAGACCATTTAGAAACGCCTTGCCCTCAATAAACCAACCATCGTTGTCACACACACTCACGGTATACTGCTATTGTCTTGTAGGATTCCCGCTGCTGTAGCCGGGTAACCCACTTTAGCAGCCATTAGGACAGATGTGTTTTATGAGCTATGAGGAAAGCTTCTGTTTTCCCTTTCAAACAACATATTGTCCTTTGGAACAGACGTAACCGATGGTGACAACTGCTGTGCACATTTTCCACCAACAGGAGGTTAAAAGAAATCTTTTTCTCGACATGGATTGGGTTGCACCGGAGTCCGGGCAATTTGTTGAGCATCCATAAACACTCAGTAACTGTGAGCTGTCATGCCTCTTAACAAGTGTTTCCTCACTATGTAAAACTATCCACCACCTCCCAGCACTTTGCACCACATAAAATCCAGACAGAGCTCTCACCAGATCGCTGGAGGTACAATTCTAAATCTGCACTCTGAGCTAACCAGGCTTCCATGTTGAGATAATAAACAATATCTGACCATCAAATTTTATGATTTGTGCTGTTTAAGTGACAAAAGCAACTGAGTCATTGGTTTGTTTTCTACCAGCCTAATATGCAACTATCTCACCAGTGACATCACTCAGAAACCTGTTTATTTTACTGTCTAACATTTAGAGTGCACAGTCAGATGAATGACCTGTTGGCTGAGGGGTTGAAGTACTTACTCTACTGTTGGCTATCAAATAGAGGAATGCAATGAAAATCCTCCAGTATTTCATAGCCTCAAGGTTCGGAACCACTGAACCACTTATGCTTTATTTTGCCCACAACTTTGAGGTCAATATTATTAATTAGTTTTGACCAAACTGTAAGGATTTGTGTTGAGACCAGCCATGTTTATGAGCATTTTCCTGACTCGGTGGTATTTCAGGCTTTGGTTGGTGAAAGTCACTTTGTCTTGTCGTGTTTCTTCCCGCCTGAGAAAGTCTCCTCTCCTGGCAGTTCCTCTCCATTGATCTTCCTGACCTGCTCGGTCCACTCAGAGAAGTCATCCTGTCCAAACAGCCCGAGACCCCTGCTGGGTCTGGATCATCAGTACCTGCATGAGCCAATCAGAATGTGTGTGTGAGTATGTCTGAAAACCAGGCCAGGCCATCTGTGTGCCCACGCTGGGCAGTCAAACCCTGTGGCGCCTGGTCCTAATGGATTTGTTTAAAAGGACCTTCACAAACACAGGAGGATAAAGGCTACTGCTGCCTTGTGAACAAAACTCTGAATGGTTCCCAAATCTCCCTGGAGTCCCAGGGGCGAAGCATTTGTGTAGCCAGAAATGTGCATGTGCTCTTGTTGGTGTGTGTGTTTCCCATGCCATAGGTCTCTGTCATATGTGCTGTTACTGTGATGGGTACGCAGACCTCTTGTGGTGGCCAGGTAAACACCAGTGCAAACACACACAGCACCAAACATTATATACTGTCAGCTGCTGCCGCCCATAAATGATAGTCACTGATGCACCCACAGTGCAGTGGGGCAGCAGGGTTGGGTGGCTTGCAAATTTCAATGACCGTTCATGGATCGCAGTCATGTTAACTTGACGGGCATGCAATGGTCATTTGTCTAATTTTCCAAATTCCTCGAGTGTTACTCAGGGTTTGGGTTAGTGGCAAGCAGCTTTGCTTTCCCCAGGTTGTGTCCTCTGTAACCTCCCAGTTCATTAGTCTTATTTATCATAGCTGGATTCTGCAATCAGTCTATCTACACACCAGCACTGGCCAAGCAACACATCGACAGACAAGTCGAGGCTTGAGAGAGGAAGAGTGTGAGTGTGAGCAAGAGAGACGGGGAGCTAAAATATAATGACACCTCTATCTCAGTGGCAAGTATAAATAGCCATCTACTCCTGATTATTTTATTGCTTCCAAGGGACTTGTGTCGTACTCCCTGATCCTGACAAATTGCACATCCTCCTCACTTCCTTACATCTGCAGATCTACAGGCCAGTCTTGTATGATGTGTGTCTATCTGTGCATGCACTATGCAAACCCAAACTGAAGTGCTTGTATCTCATTGCATTTGAAAAGCAACAAATACAATAATTTTACAAATACAAGTTATTTGCTGAAAGCTTCTGCTTCATCCACACATCTTCCTGTACACAGTTGGTTGGTTGGTTGACACAGTTGGTTCAGAGGTCACTCACCACAGTTCATATTTAGCAAATGCTTGAAAGTGTGGACAGTCTTGCCCAGTCTTCACTGAACTTTAATGAAAACAAAAATGTTCAAATTTGACTCCTTCTTCCAAAAAAAATTTGAGAAAATGGACTCACAAAATTAAGATGGACAAAAGGAGATTTGCAAAAATTCACGTCGGATAGTTTTCTTAAATATATTTTATAATAAGTTTGTATTTGCATGCATGCTAATTTAACTCAAGTAATGGAGTTATTCCATAGATGTTTATGGCTTTTAGGTCATTTTGTGATTTCAGATTTCATTACCTTATCTAGACACATTGAAGAGAAGTGGTGAATCAGAAATCCACTTTATGATGGTCAGTAGTTTCAGGGAAATTATGGCTCATGCATAGGCAACTCACTATGATCCAACATTACAATGTTAAATTACAGTTGTACCAAGCTGCAGCATTACAGTTGTAGAAGCCAGTGTCGGTGAAGCTCCTGCTGATGTCATCAGTTATAACAATGGGAACCAATTGGTGGTGGAAAGACAGCAGGATACTCCCTACTTCCTGTTTCCTGTCAGACAGGGCAATACAATGGAGAGGAAAAAAAATCAAGATGATACTTCTGTCTCTGCTTCTCCAAACTTATTTGGGGCTAATTCAAGAAGATAAACACCAATGGGAATAGGTGATACTCATCTAATATTACAAAAAAAAACCTTTGAGTGTAAACACAAAAAAATCCCTGAAAATCCAGTGGATTCATTTCCTACTTTTCATGTGTCATCCATGGAGCTGTTGAACATTGTTCAGAGGGAAACATGCACTTGTGCATCTCCACATTTCACACTGCTACCAGGATTATTTCTCTCCAATGTGTGTGCAGCAAACTGGATGAACTTTAGCAGGTGAGGCAAAAAAAAAGCAAAATCTTGCAAAAAAAAAAGTATTGCCAGTCTTTCCACGATGAACCTCTCATACCCAATCATGATACTATCACCTGTTACCAATGAACCTGTTTACCTGTGGAATGATCCAAACAGGTGTTGTTGGATCAGTCCACAACTTTAACAGTCTTTTGTTGCTCCTGTCCCAACTTGTTTGAAACATGTTGCTACCATCAAATTCAGAATAAGTTTAGATTTACAGAGAGCAATGGAGTTGATGAATTAAAAATTAAATGTATTGCCTTTTTACTATTTTCAATTGAGTATTGAAAATTTTCACCAGGGCAAATTCCTCATATGTAAAAAGCTATTTGGCAATAATCCTATTCTGATTCTTATTTGTCTCTGGAGTAACAATTTGTGGAATCTCAGACATTTCAGGAATCAAATGAAGAAACCCTGCACGTGGTGAAACCCCCCAGCAATGTGTCGGGGCTTGTGAAAAGTCTCTTTATGAGTGCACATGCTATTAAAAACAACTTACTGTGAGAAAGACTAGTGTCCAGTCAATACGGACTGGTCTCTTTTTTCCTGTTTAGATTACCACCACAAAGCAATATGCTGATGTTATGTATCTTGTGTATCTCCCTCAGTCAACCAGCACAGTGTGGTACATGGTGACAGCTGATAGACATGCAGACTGATGGGAGGAAAATGTATCTTGTTATTACACAGAAAATTTAATTTGCAGTCTCCTTTCATGATCTTGTATGGCTGATAAGTAATACTTACTAAAGCCCTTATCAATGTAATGTATTTAAGTTAGTTTGCCTGCTTATATTGCAGTAATTCAATATTAGTTTTTGCACTAACATAACACATTAGCTCATGTCTGGTATATATTTAGGAAACAGCTAAATTTACATATGCACTGATATCATTAATGTAATGGGATAAGGGATTGAGTTTTTTTCTTAAACTTGTGCAGCAAGTAAATATTAGGAAATTTATACAATACAGTATATCCTAATGTTTAACTTTTTCCATGCCAGTATTGAGGGTGGGGTTTTCATGCAGTTAACCCACACTGCCCATTGATGTCTTGCTGCACTCACAGTTCATTTTTCACTACTGACAGGCTGAATATGAGCATGTGGCAAAAACCTTTGAAAATGTGTTGCATACAATACAAAACATTTTTTTGAACCATGACAATATGTATGACACTATGCCCCCCTAACAACCATTTTCTTGCCACACTTTGTCTCATATGAATTAAATAAAATATATACAGTATATAAACCTTGGTCTGGTACTGCACCATATACATTTCTTATGCTTGAATTTATAGTATGTGTTTCTGAACTTTGACCTATTTAACTAAAAGTACTGAACATAAATTAACAAGGCTTCGAAGGTGCTGAAAGTGAAACTTAACTCACGAGTTCTCACAAGCACACACAGGCATCTCAGACGTGGAAGAAGATCAGGATGTGTGTGTGTCTAGTTTGTAGAGACGGAGTATAGGTTCTGGGTGTTTGTCAGTGAGAGCTGTCGGCCTCATGTGTTTAAGACTGCAGACAGCATGGACGTGGATGTTGAGTGTGTCTCAGTCACAGTGAGTGTTACAGAGTGAAAGCAGGGACGTCCCACTGGTTTGACACACTTGGCTCTGTCACTGTGTTTTAATTCAATTGTCAGCATATGTGCATATGTCTTTGCATGAGGAGTCTGAAGGTTTAATGTGCGTCTCCCGAGGACGTGTGTGCTGATTTTTTTTAAATGTGTGTGTGTGGGAGAATTTGTGAGTTTGCAATTATGCAGATGAATATGTTTCTAAATTTAAATATGTGGGCACAATTTGGCATGTGTGGCAAACTTTCTGCACATGTATCAATGTGGATTTTTGTGTGTGTGTGCTTCTGTCTGCATATGAACACACACCCAAAGGCTCGCATATGCTGTGTGTATCCTCTGACTCCTCTGAGCTCTCATCAGAATGTGATGCTTTCACTCGGCATTTACGAGCAAGTGTGTGTGCATGTGTGTGTGTGTGTGTGACTTGGCTAGTTGTCCCTCTTTTTAACCGGCTTTATTAGCATGTGAGAGGCTAATTGAAGCCATTTGCAGGCCGTGCTGCCTCTTTAGTGACGTTCCAGAGGGTTTTACAACCTCACAGCTGGATCCTATTGTCTCAAAAAGTCAGTGGGGAGAAGAAAGGCAGTCAGACAGAGACAGAGGAGGTGAGAGCAGGGAAAGGAAGAGTGAAAGCACTTAAAGCTCCTCAGTATCCTCCTTAACCCGCAGCAGAACACACTGACTCCCAGCAGCACCAGACAACACATACCAGGCTGCAGTCTGCTTCACGCTCATCCAGTGCTGATGCTGAATTATGCGCGGAATTTCACACATATGTTGACCCCTGATAAACAACAGATATTTTATTGTTTAAATCCATCAAAACCGTCTATTTTTTCTCACTTTGATTTTCCAGTTAAAAGCTGCACATGGCAACTTTGGATGTTTGCGGACTGCTTGATGTTTTCTGACTTTTATAACACAGAAATCCTGCAACGTGACGTCAGTAAATTGCACACAGGAAACGCATGGTAACCTTTCTGACGCTCAATGCCAAATGAAGGGTTGGAAGATTGTCTTCATGTGTGAAAAGGAGTTGGAATGTCAGAAAATTCAATCTGGCAACTTGCCTGTAGTAACTTATAGCAGTGACATCCCCACTAACTTTTACCTCCATTCAAACAGCTCAAGTGTGAATTACCCAGTTACAGAACACACAAAGGGACCATAATCTAAAAATCATCATGCTTGTCTCTGTTACACAAAGGACACATGAGGCAGCACAGCAGAGATTACGGTCTAGTGCACCTAGAGCCTGCCAAATGTACTTTTGGTAAGGCTCACCTAATGCACATGTGGCACAACTGGATACTGGGTGGGATCCGAAAAAATACTTTATAGGTGGGTGCAGTAGAGATTGTGACAGTCTCGTCCAATCACATTCAGTTCTTTAATCCCATCATGACACACTGAGATTTAGGAAATTTGTTAGAGAGTTTTTGGAAAAGGTTGTCAACTTTTTATGGTGAATTCACTTTTGTGGAAATGATTTTATTCATCATCACAAGGAACCATACAATAACCATCTGCAGTTCAATACCACCATGGTGCCATACATGTATAACACTATCAAAGTACTTGAATTGTGGTCTAGTGTTAGTTTGATTTGACTGCTTCACGTGAAAAATAATTGCTGCTTAATTGCAACATAAACATGAATATGGTCATGATCAGATAAATAAATTGCTGCCCAAATTTAAACAGATATCACATGGCAACAGACTTTTTTTCATGTTGGAGACCTCATAGGAATACCAAAAAACTACTGCCAAAGTCAGTCTGTTGGTCCACCACTTTGATCCAAACTGAAATATCTCAACAACTATGGGATGGATTGCCATGGAATTTTGTCCAGACATTTATGTTTCCCTGAATATGAATCCTTTGGCGATATGCTGAACTTTCCTGAGGCAATATCAACACATCAAAGTTCGACTTTGCCCAATACTTTAGTTTATGAACAAATACTTTCAAAACTAAGCTCAGCTGTACTTTTTATAAGTACAGCCTCACAGAGCCACCAGCATGACTGCACACTGCTGGTCCTGTTATTTGAGTATACTAAACAAATGTGCTTCATATACACAGGTAAAAAATCCTCTGTCTCACCACACAAAGTCACCCTGAATATGTCCCAAACTAGCAAACATTGGTGCATCAAAAGACCAAATGAGCATCAGGCACTCATGATGGTTGTTAATGCTCCTGATTGCTGAAGTCTGTCTTATGTCCCTCCTGCCTGATCCCTGATCTCTTTTCTGAGTCACAGCAGAATCACACCACAAACACTTAATATGATCATCTTTAAAGATACACACGCAGTAAATGTTGTGTAGTATGATCCTGGTAACTGAATTAATAACCTGCCTCATACTGCTGTACTTTTTACTTAATCACAAGCAAAGGCCTGCTGATATGAACAATGTTCCTGGTATCACAATACACAAGATGATTTTTTACTGATCCCCTGGAGGGGAAATTTGGAAAACAATGACTATTTAATGCAATTAATGTATGACATAAAGCTGTATGTCAGCTTAAATAGGTCACATCTAAACTGAATTTAGGTGGGTTTAGCTGAGTTTAGCTGCATGATAATACAGTGCATAAGTAGATTATAGCAGAGTGTAAACATCAAGCGTTATACCTCTCTCTGTCATTCTCTCTCTGTCTCTCTCTCTCACTCTCTTTCTCTGTCTCTCTCTCACTCACACACAAACATACACACACTAAATGCTCCTGTTCTCACAAAGGGCAAGCTTTGTTTGTTTGTGCAGAAACAAGTCACGAGTCATAAATAGGACGGCACAAAATGCCTTTACCTGACGACACAGTTGTCCATGGTAATGAAATTCTGTGTGTGTGTGTGTGTATGCGTGCGTGTGTGTATATGTGTGTGTGTGAACAAGTATAGTTTACCTTCCCTAATAGGGATTTAATTTATAAACAAAAAATAAATATTCTCTTTGACTCTTTCACCCACACTCGTTTGACACTGTGCCTCTGTGTTTGTCTCTTCATGAATTTCTCTATAACTATGGAGTCTTGCCTTAGTCTTCTAGTTTCTACATGCTCCAAACTATTGACAGCATTTAAGGAATTTTGGACTGAGTTCCTTGTACTTGCATTTTTCCATTCCTTCCCAATTCTCTGTCTTCTTTAACCCCTTCACTCCTTTCTTTGCTGTATGATAAACTGATTCATTTTTTACATCACTTTTATATTTTTGCCTCTTTGTCTGTCATTTCCCAAACCCATGACTTTTCACTATTTACTCAAAGGGTCAGACAAAATTTAACCACTCCAAAATACACAATGTACAGCTTCAGGGGCTGATTCAAATGCAGAAAGATGAAAGCTTCGCTGACTAATGGGTGTGTTAAATCACTCCCTTGTTGTGGATGACAATGTCCTGCTCTGTTTGTTCAATAAGCCAACTTTCACACTGATTTACAGATAACTGTAACTGGTTCTCAGTAACTGACACCCTGCATGAGAAGATCATGCACACACACACACACACACACACTGAACACATAGGCACATGGAAATCCCTGTGAGGTCTCACAGTTTCCTTCGTAACACGTCACTTCCTTCCAGGGAAGCCACTCCAGCAGGTACTCCACCACAAAACACACACACACACACACACACACACACACACACACACACACATTACTGTCAGTGCAGTGATTAATATCCCGGGCGACCACACGGAAACAACCAGGCAGAAGTTTAAGGAGGTACTCCCTCACTGCAGAGATAACAGCAGTGTGTGTGTGTGTGTGTATGTGTGTATGTGCGCGTGTCTGTGTCTGAGTAATGGCATGTACTGCACTTACACTGTATGCATGCAATTCATTGCTCAGACACGCTTTCACACACACACAGCCACACTTTCCAAACTCGTTCAGAACCCCCGACAGATGCAGACTGACTGATTTCCACCCTGATAGTGTTGACTGTTTTACACTACGCACTAAACTGTAATAGTTTCCCGTAGGAGCCAGTGTGTAATTGTGCCTGTTATCATTGCATTGGGTGGCTCTGGGTGTTGCCTCTGAGCCACTCCGAGGCTATTTATACAGCCTCTGTGTTAGTCCCATTCCCAGGCTCTTTACTCATTTCCCACCTTTTCAATTCATGAAAGGAAAAAAAACTGAGGTAGAAAAGTTTGATATGTTGATAAAAAGAAAACGTGACATAGTGCAATGGAGAGAGACTTACAATAGCGTGAATAAATTATGATGAAGATCAAGAAACAAGTGGTTTAATCATCCACTGACTTTTGTTCAAGGTTTGACTGGTGACATAATACTCACAGTAGTGGATGGAATTATGCATTAATTTACATTTTTCTTTTAAAATTTGTGCTAAATTTGGATGGAAACAAATTTATTGGATCTGGTTTGAGAAAAGCAGCCAATCCTCGCATAAGAGAAGCAGCAAAGTTTCCCACTAGGGACCTCAGTAACTTCCCAGTTCAGATGCTTTCTGCTGTATCTCCATCAATTAACTGATTGATTGATTAATCCTTTCAGTATATAATAATGTCATTAAACTCAACTTTTGTAATATCTTAGAGTTTTAAGCATTTTAAATTTCAGATTTGAGTTGAATCATCCAACATCAGTCATTTTTTTCAGAAGATAAGAAGGAAAATATTCAGATCCTGATTTTAGAGAGAAGGGTGATCTGCATTTTTTGTAAGTAATATCAGGGAAATAAGAAAAAAAAATTAAGTCACATACAGGATTGCTGAGTGTCAGTTTTCGTTCACCTTGTAATGAGTGAAGACAGCAAAGTTCTCAGATGAGGGTTTGTCTCTTCTTGGGAAAGTTCATGGAAAGTCTTTGAGCTACGCCCCCCCTGACCTATGACCCCGATGATGTCAAGATTCAAAAGCCATGCCAGCGCATTCATGGTGACTGAAGGCCAACAACGACATGTGAGAGGAAACAGAATGATAGAATTGTCAATGGGTTTTACAGTCACAGTGATGACACACTAACAGCAACAACGACATACATCTATTTACGCTCAGTGCGCCGGCATGTTACACACTCCCTGTTTAATATTTGAGAACTTTAGTCTAAAACCACAGGTTTTCTGGTTCCAATCCATACATGTGAATTAAGTGGGATAAGTACTAATCACACCTTTATGTATTTTATAGTAGGCTGTTTGTCTGCAACTTTATGTTTGGTTTAATGTGTCTGCTTTGCCTAGAAGTCTCATGAGAAAAAGATTTTTAATAGCAGTAGCCTCACCTACTTAGAAAAAGGTCACTGACATAATTAAGTCAAAATATAACAGTGAGGCTTTTGTTCTTTAAAAGATTGTGGGCAGGAAAGTTACTTCTGAAAGCCAGAAATCTCAGCACCTGGCAAAGAAATGGAGTCAGTGGTATCGATCTTGAACCTAATCAGTCCCTTACAGATACATTATGGCCATTTAAAGGTATTTAAAAAAATCTTAATCATAATCGTTGAGGTTTTCTTCTTCATTTCACTGTGGAAAGTTGCTATGAACATGGAGCGGAAGAACGAGGAGTGACATGCAAAAGGATTCCGGGCCAGAAGAAACATTGCAGAGGACATTGCAGTTACTATGTTTTTGTGAATTTCCCCACATGCACCATGCTGCTGCTGGAAATGCTCACAAGAACACCAAATTTGTTTGAGTAGCATATGCTGAACTGCTAAACTGCAACACTGTGTGTTTTAGGAAACTCTTAAGCTTTTTTTTTTTATTTAAAAAAAAAGCATTTTTTTCGTCTTTTCATGGGATTTATTGACAGTAGCAAAAATTTTGAACATCAGTCTTCATCAACCAATAGATTTACTCGTTCACTATCTGATCAAATACCTTCAGTTCAAGCTTAGCCTAATTACAATGTAATGTATGGTATTATTGATATTTATTGCTAAATTAAAGTAGGTTGCACCTCAAGGTCTTCTTGACATTGCTTGCATATACTGTGCTTATGCCTGCCGCTGCAGTGTAGCTAAGTGAACCAAGTGACCGCTGCTAGCTTTCAATCATAGTATGACTTATTTTGATTGAAGAATAAAAGAGGTAATGGACTATGGTTGGCATATCTGACATGACACTTGGTCAAAATGTGGTTTGACTTAAACTGAGAGGACTTACACTTACATTTCACACAAAACAAATTACCCTACCCTAAAACTCTATTTGTAAATACAGCTCATGATGCTACAGTGACTTCCTGTTCACACTGTTAATAACACTTGATTGGATGGTGCTACATGTGTTTACATTGTGTACGTTGATGGTGCAACCTGATTTAATAACTAGTAGTTAAAGCTTAACTGAACTTTTGAACCTCTGAACCAGCATTTGGTTGGTGTTTGACAGTAAAATCATCATTTTAACACTTTACATTACTGTTCCTATATTAACATGGAGGCATGATGGGATGCAGAACATGACCAAAAGCAGATGGCAGTGTATTTATCCTGTGTATTAGACTGGCCTCCCATGAACTCAACATCTCTTAGAGTATCTCATCTCTCTTGTCCTGGTACCTCTGGCAACCGTATTGTAATCTTTGTGATTATCTTCAGCGAGGAGGCTAATATCTCCAGTCTGGGTGAGAGCTGGACTCCTGCTAATAAGACTGAGTGAGAGCAGTGTTTAGACAGAGGGAGAGTGATCGCTCTCTGGCACTGCTCCCTGTGATTTATGACCTCCTTAATGAGTCTCTCTCCCCTGTGTGTGTGTGTGTGTGTGTGTGTTAGCTTATCACCAGCATATATGTGATTTCGCTCAAGAACCTCCTTGAGTTTCACCTCTCTCCTTTGGCTGACACTTGCAGTAACACTTAAGGGACCGAATCACTTTAAGCTTCAAGCCATCTAAACACAACAGTAGGTGGCATTTTTCAGACAAACACTCACACATGTACTTTCATTTGGTTTGTTTTTTTCATGACTGAGTGCAGAAAAAAACTATTTTTCGGAGTGGCGGTGCATTCCACTGATGGGTGAAAGTGCAGGCAGTGCGGATACAGCACAGAAAAAAAAGACAATCTGACAGGGCAAGTGTCACATTTTGAGTAATCACAATTGCATCCAAGTATTTCGGTTGCAGCAGCGTCAGCGACTGATGCAAAGTCTGGTATTTCAGCATCAACAAGAAAACAGTGTTCGGCTGGTGGACGCACGCAGACAGACGGTCAGATGGACGAGCGGAGTAATGAGACAGAACAAGGTGAAGGGAACAGCTGAGCTGGGCTGCGTCAAAGAGCAGCAGTAGAATCCAACACCCACAGATTGAGGAGAAATCAAAATAAAGTCTAAATTAAGAGTGGGAGCGATGTGTGTGTTTGTGTGTGTTTGTGTGTGTGTGACGGTGGAGTGTTGGGCTGTTTGGCTTGGCTGCGGCCGCTCTGTGCAGCATGGCAGCCGAGCGAGACGGCAAGGCCGACCTCGCAACCACACAGGCTGAATGTGCAGCAGCTGACTCTCCACGTCCTGCTGCTGACTGGCCCTAAAACCTCCCAGAGCCTAAACAGTGACCTGGCTTACCCCCCATTCAGGCCCGTTACATAATCTTTTCCCTCTTGGTGGAAAGACATACCGTAGCGCTGCCTTTGTCAATCTGCTTTATCTCTTTATTTCACCATAATTACATAGCAATTAGGGAATTAGATGACCCACTGTGACAAATGGAAACATTTTCCATGTGGTATAGTCTATCTGGTGGTCTATCTCCTAATGATGTTTGGGAAACACTGATTACTAAAAAAAATGATGCTGTAATATGCTTCTTCTCAGACTGATGATGTCCTCTGTGCAGCAGGAATGAAAACAGCTTGTGTTGCTACCTGAGAAGTCTCACTGCTGTTATCAGTGACTTGGCACAAAGCCCTGCTGTGTTCAGATTAGCTTTTGAATGCACTACGCCATCTAGCCTCATGCACTGGAGCTGCAGCTTGAAGTCAATACATCATGTGTAGTACGTATGCAAGACTGCCTCAGCAACTGAAATCCTTGATTCAGGTTTTCTGAGTTAGCCACCAGCCCCACAATGACCTGCGCACAGTATTTCTATCTTTTTTGATTTTTTCATCCTCTCATCAGGTTGATTTATAGAGCGCCTGTACTCATGCAGCGATGGATCTGTTTGAAGAGAAATCTAAGGTATGCGGCTCAAGCCCTGCCATAAATTCTCCATGTGGCTTGGTGAGCTTCAGGACCTCACACTAAGGAGGGCATAAGAGCAGAGAGAGGAGAGAGAGGGAGACCTGGATATCCCTGGAATAGATGCCATGTATTTTGCCAAGCCATAATCTAGAGATAAATTATTTAAACAAAATGGAAACACAGCTTTCCGTTGCTCTGGGGAGCTCGAAATGTCTACTCGCACAGTGTAATTATTGATATTAACCTAACGCACTTTCCACAATGAGCTCCAATGAATCTGAGGACACAAATCAAAATAAGCCTTAACCAATTTTCAAGATATACATGTTTATACAAGACAGAGAATAACAACAGCAATCCGGTCATTCATCTCCCATTTGTTCCAAGGACGAACAAAGCAGCAATAAATTTATGCTTTAAATGTTGCTTTCTTATGTTGCCTGAGAGTCACTTATGATTTAGATATTGCTGTCTTGTATATTTGATGCAGCCTTGTGATCACTAACACATTATACATTGTGTTAGAGCTGATTTTTCTTTCAGTTTCTCATCTGTGTACATCTACCATTATAAGTTCCATTGGGCATTTGACAACACACAACTCTTGCTGAGCTGGGTCTCCATCCTGCTTGTTAAGGTCTCTTTTTTTTAACTAAGAAATTATTTTCAATATCAAAATTTAAACAAAGTTCAGCTTTAAATAAGTAGTAGCCAACCTGATCTGCTGTATGCTCTCTCATCTGTTAAATTAAAAAAGTAGGTGTTTGACATGATCAGTAAAAACTGAAAACTAGTAGCTACACGTGTCAGTGGTGTTCCACAAGGCTTGTTCCTAGGTCCACTTATTTCTCTTTGCGCTATTTTTATTAGTTAATTTTTCACAGTCTAACACCTGGCTTACAGTAAACTGTGAGTGGCAGAACAAGGCCAGTTAAGGTGATTAAGATATTGATATGATTTGCTAAGCCTGTAACTGTGAGATTCTGAGCACTATTTACCATCAACTAGCATTAGCTGTCTGTTAGTACTCGACATATCTAGCTACAACGTACACGACTGGAAAATGACACACACAGTGTGCTAGGTCATTTTTTAGGACTGAGTGGTTAATCACTATGTTGTTTTTTTGAACAGCAAAAAGATACAGTCTTCTGTGATTCTTTAAATATAAAAAGAGTGTAGCTTCACAAATCATCTTTTTGACCGAGTCTACAAATACTGTACATGTATGAGGTCAGCCACCGATTAAATTTTGTAGTTGGGCCAACTCATGAAATAAATGTTGATACGCTTTATTAAAATCTACAAATTAGAAGCTTGATAACAACATTGATCCTTGATCTTAAAAATTTGTAGTGAGAGAACATTTTATGTGTTCAGGGAGTGGCACGGTCAAACCTTCGTTTGGTGGTGTTTGCAGCTTATTTTATCTTCACTGCTAATCAATCAAATATTAAGTTAAATGGAGCATAGCTTTAGATTCCTAAAATGTCAGTGTAGCAGATCTGCTGTCTGAGCCTGTAGGTATTAAATAGCAGTTGGAGTGTTTCTCAGCATGACATCCCGTATTCCCAGCATCAGATCTGACCCTGACCCAGGGAAGCCTTTGACCACCTAAACAAACTGTTACCACTTCAACTCTGTCTGACTCCCTATCTCTCTTTTTTCTCTCTGTAACTCTGTGTTCTTCTCAATTTTCTCCTCTGCTTCCATCTTAACTATTTTTCTCCTCTTCTCATCGGCCTCCACCTTCATTGCCTTGTTCTAAAATAAACTAACTAACCCCCCTTGTGAAACTCAATCCTGCTCAGCACAACACAGAGTGAAGTACACCTCATAAAAGGACTCGAGGGGTTTATGCACTTCAAACAGAGGCGGGGATTAAAAGGCCATGTCTGTTTACTTACAACCCTCTCTGCAGCTCTTTAGATTCCCACCACTTCCTAATTCAATTACAGAGGCAAGCTGCAGACAAGGCCGAATCTTCAAGAAACACTCTGACGTGGAATTTCCCTCCGTCCTACTGACTCACGTTACAGGGTCATTGGTGGTTGGAGTCATGAAGGTCTGTGATGGGAAGGTGTGTTTGAGAACTCAATTTTGGATGTTTTAAGTCCATAAATTTAGCAAATAACTAGGATAACAGTGATTAAATCTTTTATCTGATTCATGGAGGGCCCTGCGTTTGCTCTTCCAAGCACCTGGTGTCTGGTCTGTCCTTCCAAGGAATAATCATCTGGTAGATAGGACGTGATTTGTACTATACTTCTTGTTTATGTTGGAAAGACTGGATAGTTCATGAGCACTGACAGCCACAGTTACCGTCCTTCAGAGACATATGGAAACAGAAAATCCACAGGAAAGATGTCTCTGTAAAAAGCCAGAACAGTCCAAAATGGACACTTGACTTACATGCATTTCTGTTTATACTACTTTTGTCTTCACACACTGGCGTGTTTATGAGTTAACATTTGGACAGCATGAGACACTGATTGCACTGAGTGTCCAGATTGTTACAACATGTGCTGATGTGAGGTAGTAATTAAGGTAATTCTAATATGACATGAACATGAGAGTGAGGGGCACAACAAAGATAGACAAAATATACTGTGGAAAAAATTAAATATGGATCTGCAGGTTATGACTCACTAAAATGATGACATACACGCAGTATACTGAATATTTTTAGTCAAAGATATGATCAAGAACTAGACCAACTGCAGAGAGTGAGTCTGCATTCAATCTGCCCTTTGTTGTGCGGCAACAGGCCCATATTCAGCTGCGGCATTGTGGGTAGCGTTCAAAACCACGAGCCCACAGCAGCTGAGAAAACACTGCTCATATGTAGCTCGGTAGGATGCTCGTATGGATGATATTAGCATAGCTGCTGTTTACTCTGTACTGCTATGGAGCTGACCACATGCACACACACACACTCTAACACACATTACACAGCAACTCTGCTGCATATCATCCATCCTGTTTAACAATATTTGAGCCAAGCCCAAAAGATTTGGCCCTGCATGCAAGTGAGACCACGGGCTATTAACCCTTGGACACACACACACACACACACACACACACACACACACACACACACACACACACACACACACACACAGCTCTATCGTTTTATCGCGGATGATGATGAGCTTCATCCTAAAATGTGTTACAGCCACCATACAAGCTGTATTTTGAGTTAGGCACACACGAGACTGTTGTTAATTAGTCCATCTTAACTCTGGCTATATTCAATGCCTCTTTATTACAAAGGATCACACAACTTGATATGTGGAAGTGTAGCCTGTAGCAATGAACACACAAGTATTACCAGACTCAGAAATTCCTCTCTACTCTGACGAGCGTTTCAGCATCTTTCAGCTGACTGCATCCATTTTCCAGGCCAGAACCTTTCGCCGCTCTCATCACTGTTGTTTTCAGCCGCGGCAGGCTGCTGTTTACAGTGAAGAAGCTCTGACAAACCACTGCTGCTTGACGAGCTGTTGAACACGGTGGAGCTTTCAGCAGCTAAAGAGATATTTTCTACAGGAGTTGGAAAGCAAACACAGAGTCTGAATGATAATGAATGATAATGTAGCTCCATGTCTGCTGGATGTGGATGTGTGTGTTAGTGTTGTGGTCACAGCTTGTTTCCACTGCTGCCAACTGGCCAAATAAAAATAAATCAGTTAGTGCAGGTTTAAATAAAATATCATAAAACTGATAGTGTGTGTGGGTTGTGTGTGTTATGTTCCTTATACATGTAGTTGTACTCTTCAGTGACAGTAAACTGAATCTTTTACAGCTGCCACAACCTATTGTTTTCTATGTAAGCCAACCCATGTTAACACACAGATCAGTGCAGGTTGACACATCAGTTCCTCAGAAAAGCAACAATTTCATCACATTTTCTCTGCAGATTTGTTATACCTTGCTACTAGGGCTGTGGCCTTACATTCAAAATTAAAACTACATTTTTAAATGGAAAAAAACACAATGTCTGATGTGTTACGATCAGTCTGTATTATAAATGATCAATGTATAAATGCAACAGGCCATGTCTGCACAGTTCTTCTCATCACTTACAGATCCTGTTGCTGAAAACCAGAAAGTGATGCTGACAACACACCATCATTACATTCATGTTTGCTTGTAGTAGTTTGATTGAATGGAACGCATTAATTCTACAAATGATTTTAGGACGGGCTACAAGGCATATCATGTGTTGTTTTGCCACAATGTGTACAGTGTATTTTGCCCTTAAGACTCTCAGACTGCCTACACGAGAACCTGAGGCATCTGGGAAATGTAGGAAATGAGAAACGGAGGTGGATGATGTCAAAGCAGGTTGAAGGACATGGTTAAGGTAAATTAAAGAATTTACAACCAGCTCCTGGAATATATTCAAAATGTCAAATTAATGATACAACACAGTGAAACAAGTGTGTTCATCTGGTGAGTATCAGCTCTCTCCTGAGCACCATGTCAGTCTGGAGACTGACTTATGACAGGTTTATTGATCCATCAATCAAATACAATATTCAAACACAATGCTCCATACAAAGAGTGGGAAACCTGTGTCAGCGGGGTATACAGTAATTTCCGACTCGAGTCCCATCCAAACCGCATATTTGTGGATAATCTGCGAAACAAATCATATCGTCTATTTAGTATTTTTGTTGGCCTCATGCAGTATCAGTCAAGCCAATGCTAACCTATTTGACCGTCTCTGCTGTCAACAGACAGTAAAACAGAGAGAATTGATAACTTTGCAATGTAACAGGCATATGGGGAAACTCCGAGAGGATGTATACCAGATCTCCTACAAGTGAGACAGTCGAGTATACGATGACCAGAAACAACCAGAAAGACCATCATCAGTCTGTAGTGGAAAACAGAAATAATGGAAAAGGATGCGAAGTTTTTCCCAGGCAAAACAACCTGTGTGTGTGTGTGTGTGTGTGTGTGTGTGTGTGTGTGTGTGTGTGTGTGTGTGTGTGTGTGTGTGTGTGTGAGACAGAGAGAGAGAGAGAGAGAGAGAGAGAGACAGTGTGAAAACATGGATAGGTTTTCAACAGCTCAGCTTTAATTTGACTGATGCTGCTCTGACAATGTGGTACTTGTGGTCACTGTGTGTGTGTGTGTGTGATGGTGGTGGATATCCTCAGTCCTAAATACAAAAAAACAACTCTCATTGGAAATCTACTTACATTCACTTAAATCATCATTTTGGTTTGCGAGTGATGCTAAAATAACAGACACGGTCACGTACGCACACACACACACCAAGCTTGGTTATGCCCAGTATCCTGTTAATATAACGTTGCTGTCAGAATCTGGCCTCCTAGTTTCAAAGTACCAGTGTGTGTTTGTGTGTAACCATATGTGTTCCACTGCTGGTTAACTGTAATTTCACGTCGGTTTTAATCCCGGGGTGTCAATCTTCATTCCTGGATAATTCTGACTGGAAACACATAAAGTCAGCACATAGCTCTTTCAGTAATCACCTTCTCAGTGTGTGTGTGTGTGTGTGTGTGTGTGTGTGTGTGTATTTGAGGTTGTAAACAGCACCATTTCTCGAAGCAGTAAAACATTTCAGTGACTTTGTGTCTGAAATTTTTGGTTGACCACCAGCCTTGCTGTCCATCACGTGCAATAAAACCTGTCCAGGACATTATAACTGCTGAAGTCATAATGTAATTATTTATGCCATAATAAAGTAATGGCATAATTCTTAAGCACAGTAAATCTCTCCAGCTGTACCCTGATAGCTTGTGATGGAATGACCTAACAAACTGGCATTATTACAAGTATCAAATGAAAAAAAAAAATTGCTTAAACATTTGTTTGTGGTGATAAATTGATATAGACAAGATTGTAGAAACAATAATGTTAAGTGTTTCATGAATAAATGATGAGCAGTTCTTTCCCATTTTATTACAGTTACGGTACACTTGAAACTACCTTCTTCATACTTAATGTCATCCAGCCGCATCTGAAGGTGAATGTGGACCATGCTTGAAGGCAAGACAAAAAGATCAAGCACACACACACTGGACAGTCTGTCCTCCAGGGCGTTCATAGTGTTGCACTTGGTTGTGTGAAGCAGACATGCTTATCAGACTTTTGATTTCCAAAAGACACAAATGTCTGGACGCAGCCCCTTCATTTCTAATTTCCAGGAAGGGTAGTTCCAGATGCTGTTCAATGAACATTTAAGCATGTTATGATTTGCTTTCAGAAATGGCTTACAACTATTACTAACTATTGAGAAGACAATGGTGATTTAACATGATTTCTTTTTTGAAGAAGCACCTGTCTAGAATGCAATTGCATCTTTGAATTATCCTGGAGCCTTCCATTGGTGCTGATCAGGCTTGTTAACATTACCTGCAGCTATATGTGAAAGTCTGTTCAGATTTTTTTATACATGGTGTTTGGTGAATTCAGCTCAATCAGAATCTCAAGTTGGTCAAAATGAGCTTGAATGTGACTCCAAGCAGACAAATACAAGCAGCTTTTACACACAATGTGTCTGTTGTTCGACATATTGTCTGTATTAACATTTTACGCAGCACTATCCTTCAAGTTATTTGGTACCTGGCCATTAAATTATTTTGAGCAACCTAAATAAAAGGTTGGTTAAAATCTAAATCTAACAACAAGCTTTGAGCTGGAGAAGTTGTAGGTGACAATAAAAGGTTCTTGGTTAAGATTGTTAAAATGGTTGGATTGGTGTGGTCTGCCCATTAGAGGTGGGCAGTATTGTATTGTAGTTTCTCAACACTCTAACTCTAAAAAGATTTTGTTTTAATTTGCTCTCATATAATATTTTTTTTCGCTTTGTGTTTTTAAGAAAAAAAATGCACACATAACAATGTTTGGGGGAAATTTTTTACTGACTGCTCTATTGCTTCTGTTTTTGATAATAAAGTATTTTGCAGTCGCCTTTAAACTTTGCCCAAATTCTGTCCTGGGTTATAACAAAATAATCCCAAGGAAAAACCACAAAAACACCTAAGGGTCAGCAGTGTGATGGTACATCAACCTTAAATATTAAAAGTATCAGTATTGGTATCGGTATCGGCGATACTGGCCCCGTATTTACTTGGTATCAGATCGATATCAAATCTTGCAGTATCGCACACCTCTACTGCCCATAACTACAGTATGATCTGTATGAATATTGGAAGGGGTTTAATCTCATGGTTATCCACAGTTTAGCATTACTCCCAATTTAAGGGAGTATTTGCGTGGTGTGAGGAGCTAACGCTGACACTGAGCCTTGTAAATGTGGACAATGAGACCAATGTCGAACCATCCGGGAAATGTAACTGTCCATAGCTTGGCTGATATCAGCTAAAGCAGTAGCTACAATGAGTTTCCTTTGTTTCAGCAAAACGTCATAATTTCTGTTTCTTAAAATATCCCCACAGTTCAATTAGCATAGTCTGATATTGTTCAAGTGACTTTGAGAAAGTCAAGACACTTTTGGCCAGAGTTCCTAAAGGCGGCTGACGTCAGTCAGGTCATCATGTTAGTTATGAAAGCTAATGATGGAGTTGACGTTTGTCCATCAGGATTTGCTGTGAGTAGAGCTTTTCTGGTGGCTTAATGACTCAATCATTGCAAATATTCCCTCCACCTAAACTGAACACAAGTTTCCGTGAATTTATGATGAAGCTAATTAATTTAAGAATGCTTAGCTCTTGAGAATGCTCTAACATAAAAGAATGTAGAAAGAGGGTGTGAGAGCGCCCCATGTTTCAGGATTGATTGACTCATTGTCTTCATGGTGAAGGAGTACAAGCAGCAGAGTAAGAGAGTTACTACATGGGTTGTTTTCATTGAATACAAAGACGGAGATAAAGCTTAACATGTTTACTACAGTGTGTCATTTCAGACAGCTGTCGGGGCACTGTATATTGCCTTGTTGAATCTAGTCCGACCACACCTTATCAAGTTAAATTGTTGTCTGTTCAGGGTTATTCAGTCCCTGCATCAAAGTGATTAATGACTGATTGATTCATCTGCTGTAAAAATGTTTGCAACAAGATAAACCCATTCATCCCATCATTCACAGTACTTTTTAAGAAAATAAAACTGAGGACCCAATATGAAATGACATCATTAAAATTCATTGCACATTTATTCTCAAGATCCCAGACGGCCACCTGCTGCATATTTACACTTTGTTTTATTATGTTAGCCATTATTACATTATGGATGTATTGTATTATGTTGGCTGCTCAGTGCACTTCCTGTCACGAACTCATGATGAATGGAAGGTCCCTCGCTAGTACAAATGACAGTAAGGGGTGATTTATTTATCTCATTTCAGGATTGCTCTCAGCTCTGTGTGTTTGTGTGTGTGTGTGGATCCTGATGCAGTTTTTTCTTTTATTTCCTGACTCACTGAGATAAATGACCTGACGTCAGCCCAGAGCTCTGAGGGGTGTCTGCTCGTCTGGTTCTCATTCATCTTTCACAAGGTGAAAATGGAAACTCAACTATCTGAGAAAATGTTATTTCTTCTTTGACTGATATAATTAATGTTACATTCATGTCTTTCTAAAATACAGTAAATATGATTTACCTAGTGAGCCCTCTGTCATTTTTAAACTTCTCCTCCAGCGTCTTGCTGGATGCGTCTGACCTTGTGTTGTTTCTGTATTGTGGTGTCAATGACGACCGCCACGCCCCTTTGTTCAGCACAAGGTCTGAGACGGAGATCAAACCTGACGTTTCTTCTTCCTGACCTTCCAGACCGATCTGTTGCTCAACACAGAGATGAAACAGATATGTTCATCCAACTCACAAATGACTATCACTATCACAAATCACTAAAGCTGAAACTCTCAGTCGTCCACACAAAAATGTGCTCTCTGATGTAACTGTAGGAAACCAATGTTGGAAACTGTGATTATCTCTGTTCTTTTGAATTCAAATGAGATAAGATATATAGATAAGACTTTAAATTGAAACGTCTTAGTTCATACGAGGGAACTCAGTCAAACTTCTCCAGTATAGAGCTGAAGGGAGTCTGAGGGTGGAATGTGTTGCTGAACATGAGCAATGGAATCTCCTTCCCACCGTTTAGCGTAAATACCTCGGCATACCACGGTTGACCAAAGTTGTTTGTTTGGCAGGGGGACGAGTGTGTGTGTGTGTGTGTGTTTGGGAGACATACACTACAAGCAAAGAAACAGAGAGACTGTTATTACAATGTGTCAGTGACTTCATTTCCACGATGTCAAATTAGATATTCACAATAACTTAACAAACCCAGAGACTATATCCAGAAACTAGTGTAATCCCCTCGACACACATGTCCACACTCTCCAAACCAGACTGAGGGGAAAGCTGAGAGGTTCATTCATGAGCAGGTCCTGGGGGAGATAGGTTGTGCCCCGCTTCCTTATAAAGGAGGGTTTATAGAGTGGCCTGTCTCACTCTCGTCTGACAGCGCATGACCTGTCTCACATGTTGTGTCTATCTCTGTGGCTCAACTCCAAATATCAGACACAAAGCAAAAGCATAACTTCGAATGTTTTTCAGAATACAGCCGAGGAAAAAAAAACAGTGCCCCACTCCAAACCCACATTTGTGTTTTCTAAGCAGAGCTGGTGGAATAATTATTTATATCACTGACATTGAACTATAGTGGTTTGCTGACAGTTTTATTGCAAAGGTGTTGACACTTTTTTAACCAGCACTTGTAATTTCTGATAGCGGGCAGTAGATAATGGATATATCAACACGTTTTGTTTTCTTACCAAGCAAACTGGCTCATTCAGATTTTTGAATGTAAGACAGAATGAGCGACAGAGACATAATACAAAAAGCAATTATGACAAATGTCTGCAGCGATCGAGTAATTGATAAAGCAGCCTAACAATTTTAGGCAAGTGCATCTAGCTGAGTACATTGCACGCAGGAACAATGAGGTCTTGTCTAGCCAGTGAGCAATACTGATCATGATTGAAAGCTTTGCAGAGATGGGGCCAACTTCTTGTTCGTGTCACTACAGCCAACTTCTTGACTGCCAAATATTCTGCAATAACTTTTATAAGAGTTTCTGAGAGAAGTGAAGGAATGTAAAAAACTCTGCCACTGCTATGCTATGATTGATAAACCTTTTTAGTGTAGCTGTCTTATATTGTGAGTCATGAATACAGTGACCAGACCTGCTGGTGTGTCCGGTGTTGTTCTAGTTTTAAAGCTGGGCATCCAGAGAAAATGTCTATGGGGGATTTAAATGTCCTGGTCTTCAAGTTCGAGCTCAGGTTCTGTCCCACTCATTATCACCTAACCCAATATGAAAACATAAGAAATGCAGAACGTCATCCTCAAGGCTTTTGCAAGCCTGTGAGTTATAGGTAAGTGTTATAGGTTGTGATGGTTGCAGCTCTGTCTGACAGAACCTGTCAGTATGCTAAAAGTCAGCTGTCATGCTGAAGAGAAAGTCAGCCTTTTCCAAAGAGCTCCAGTAGGCTTCTGAGAAACATCAGTTTAACCCTTTATTGGGCAAGTGACTATTATTGGTCATTTCTGCACCGTTTTCAAAAGTGAAAAATTGTGAAAAATGTTACAACAGAAATAAAATTTTGTTATTTCCTCCAATAATACTCTAAGGTTGAATTTTTCAATTTCAAAGTATTTCAATGAGTGCTCTATAAAGGGTTAAAAACAATTTTCATTTGAAAATTTCCCCCCTGTGGGACTAAATAAGGAATATCTTATTTCATGTCTTATTCAAGTTCCACTCGCCTGCTTTAGAGTTTCCACCTATTTCACATGAGTAGCAGTTGAAGTTTTGCTTTGTTGTCATGGAAGTGCCGATATTAAAACTTTTCATTATTCTGAGTGCTTTTGTGACTTCTTTTTCAGTGGTCTTTGTTTTGCTGGGTAACGTTCAAACTTTGTTGGAGATTGAATTACCTTATCTTCGATCGGGCTGTTTCTGGTTTAAATCATTATTTTGCATTTTGTCATTTTATTTTGACAAAGTTCATGTGTGGCTGACTGCTTTGAGACATTTAAAACCATTTCCTATGCTAAAAGTGTATTGAATTGGTTTTGGTACCAGAACTCATGTATTACAGATATATATACTATTATCAAGAATTGGTGGTGCTAGAGGAACTGAACATTTTCTTCTGTGAAAAAAAAAAAAGAAAAACAAACAAATAAACAAAGAGAGCCTATAAATGAGGTGTCACAGCATCCTTGGTGTTTGCCCTGCTAATGAGAAATGTATTTTTTCCTCATACGATGTTTAACACTAGTCCACTGCAGCTCGCGGTCATTACAACTTACTTATCAAAGTCACTCTGACTCATTACAGCGAGCAGAGACATGATGACTGATCAGCACGTGTTTGCGTCTACATCGGTGTGTGAGCGGTAAGGTGAAAAGGGTTGCTGTGACCGGGACACACTCATTATGGAACGACCTGAAATTGTGCATATGAGATGCGGGGTCGCAGGGTCATGGTCTGAGTCCTGTCCCAACAACACAGCGTCTGTGTCCTCCACCTTCAATAAATAGAGACAGTCATTCATACATACCACCCATCCATCAGAGCTCTCAACATATTGCCACAGAGAAAAGAGAGAGAGAGGGAGGGAGAGAGAGAGAGAGAGAGGTGGCTTGTTATTGAACCAGACTGGGAATCTTAAATGAAGAATTGCAGTAAAGCTTTCTGTGACTGGGGATTATTTTTATTCTGAAGTGATCTTTTTGGTATCACAAACTCACAACGATGTGAAAGGTGCCTGAAAAAAAAGCTTCTTCCCTCAGAGAATAGCAGTTGGTGAGCTTGAATTAATGTCAGTCACAATGTGCTCATCATGATCTGACACATTGTAATAAAGAGTTATAGTTTATTAGACGATATTATTAATGCATTTACCCTAAAATCATGTTTAGCTTCATAAAACTTTTTTATCGTTAGAGCTTATGATGTATAACACTGCATTTTCATCCTGACTAAAACAAGCCTGGTCTATTTTGCTGCCTAACATTTGACTGATGTTCAGTTTTATCATTTTTCAGAACAAGATTAACTATAAATACAAATGTTGATTAAATGATTATTTTGTACCTGGAAAACATGAAGTGAGCACATTCTCTCAAGTGTTTTTTGAAATGTCTGCTGTCTACACCCAAGCTACAGATGTAGCACTTAAAAGAGTCCAACTTTTCCACCGCGGTTTGGTTGCAGCTCCCCTGCAGGGTTTGCTGTGGTAAACACACAGTATCCTCCTCCTAAAATCCAACATGCTGTTTACTTTTTTTCAGACCAGGAGTCACAATATGACCCCTTCATTACTACTTATTACCAAATGATGTCAGTGTTTGCATCATGGGGTATTTCATATGACGCAGGGGCTGCACTGAATGCTCGTTTTAATTGTTGCTACATCACACAGCTGCTGTATTTATGTTGACTTTGTCAGACCATGACCATGGTCATAAAATATAGATTTGATCTGCAGCCAGTATTTATGAGTCCTGACCAAATGTATTTCAATGTGTTTCTTATGTGCGTTGTTGTCTGATGTAGGAGAAGAAAAGCATTTAAGTAAGATCAACTAAAATTGGGAACTTGGCGGCTTTAAAACACAGTAGAGGTGACCACAGAGAGGGCAGGAGAGGCATGACTGGCGTTTTACAGCCTGACATTCATGAGAGAACAGGTCAAAAAAATTGTGTTTTTCTCATTTGTTATAATGTTTTTTTTCCACAGGTTCTAATTAGGTGCCACGATGTTCTTCTGTATTACCATTTACAAACAGTAATTAAAGAGGGTTTTTTTATTGGTATGGTGTTTAACTGGTGTAGTTGTAACATATAGATATTAGGCTAAAACTTCATGTGCATATGTGCATGACTTAAAAAAATCTTGAAAGTTCAATAAAGTGCAACATATCAGTCCTTATTAATTCCTTCAACAATCCTTTTTATTATCAAACATACAAAATGGGGTTTGGAGAAGCACACAAGGTCAGTAACTGCAAAATCCTGGTGTCTTTTGAAAGATTTGAATAATAAATCGAGGCATCCACACTGCCAGCTGTACAGTCAGAGGTCTGTGATCCTCTGCCAACACGTTGGTCCGAGCAGGAGGAAACACAGGTGAACATCCATTTCAAACAGCAAGGGTGTGTTTGCCTGGAGGAAAGAAGACGACCTTCTCTCCTCTCTAACTTTATCTGTGAGTGCTCAGTCATTTTAAGATAAGATAAGATATTCCTTTAATCGTCCCTCAGTGGGGAAATTCACAAAAGTAGACGCTGTCAACCACGAAGGGAGTCGAACCCTCAATCTTCTGATCCGAAGTCAGACGCCTTTTCCATTAGGCCACGTGGTCAGATTTGAGTGCTGAAACAGATGATCACACAGCTGTTGACATCAACCTGTGCTGATTTTGTCAGACAACTTCGAGATCATTAAATAATACTTTGCAGCAGCTCAGCTCTTGCTGTGCCGAACTACTGGTGGAGTGATTCTGAGATGCCTGATAAATTCATTTTTATGGCTCTTTACACCTCTAGACATTTACTCTATATTCTCTGATGGAGCTGGCACGTGCTTGCAGTTTGTACATGAATAAAAGTTATAATATTTCAATATTTTTCAGTGACATTTGTATCAGATTTCAGGATACTGAATATAGACTAAACTATGAACTATGCAGCCAATCACAGTCCACCAATCAGACACGGCTTACTTTTTGTCTGGATTTGTGCTTTGAATTTTCCTGGTAAACTGCTTGTTTCACACTGAACATGAAACTCAGAGAAACAGAGGTGGCTGTCTGTTCCTCCTCTCCCTCCTATTGCAACATATGCATAATGAAAAAGCAAGCGAACACATTAAAACCACAATCACAGTGCTTCTTCTATTTTTGACACTTTGTTTCTTCTTCAACTTGTAATCAACCCATCTCCCTACATGTGCAGTCTTTTGTGGCTCTGAGGCGAATCTGCACTAGGTTTAAGGTGGAAAAGTCAAACTTTCAAATTTTCTTCTCAACCGTCAAACTCCGAGCTCCTTTCAGATGCCGGAGCTTTTCAACCTGACAAGCTGAGAAGGAAACTTATTTCAGCTACTTGTATGCACAGTGTCATTCTTTGGGTCACTATAAAGCTTTTAATCCTACGTCAGGGTTGGGACATTGTCCAACCGGTCAATCAAGAGTTTCATCTTCTGGATCGCTCCCTTTTCTCTACAATACAGTTACAGTGTCGTTAATCTTTGTTTTCTGAATTCCAGCTGAGTACTGTACGATGGCCTCATGTTAGAGTAACACTGCGGCTAATACCGTCCTGATAACACGATCATTACCAGGTCAGTCCATCCCGAGCTGAGGAGCTTTGGTTTAGACAGGTAATAAAATGCATGCCAATCGTCAAGACATTATTTCCTTTATCTATTACACTACATGATCTCTATGTGCTACCCCCCACTTACATTTTATACTCAAGTGTCTCTGCCAGGTACAACTGCCCCAATGACATCACACAAACACATGACTTACTGTCTGACTCACACCAACTTTAATTACTTTTACAGGAGTCCTGAAGCTCGATGTGTTTGCAAACTGCACACTGTGTACGTCTTCAGCGAATAGAGATGATAACGATGACTCTTTTATAACTGTGGATGAGGTCAGTGTAATATGTTGGACTGTAATATGTCAGGTTATCGCCATTAACAAGGCTGTAAGACACTATGATCATGATGCTATCACGCCGCATCTAAATCACATGCATGGGAGTCAAGGGAGGAGTTGGAGGGGAGAGATGGACTGACTCACCCCAAAGACAATTAAAAGCGTGAGAACAAGAGCAAAAACAAAAATGTCTGTGTGTGTGTGTGTAAAAACTATTTTAAAAACTCCCTTTTACATCTGGCCCATGTTTAGTATCTTTGTGGATCAGCATGGACTTGCCAAAGTATTTTCCCATGCAGGTAGAAATTTAGGGAAAATATGAACAATCATATAGCTCAGGAAACTGTGCAAAAGTCAAAGGAGGACTTATTGAGAAATATCAAAATTCTTTTCACTGTGAGATGCTCATTGTCCACACTTGGTGCACACTGCTGTACTAATGTAAGTATGTTAACATGTTCACCATAATAATGCTATGTATGTATGTGTATGTGTTCGCTATGTTCACCATCTTTAGCATGTCAGCTTGATAATATATGCTGTATAGTACAAAACACAAATTAATTTCAATTCAATCCTTTATAAAGCACCAAATCACAACAGATTTTATCTCAGGGCCCTTTGCCAAAGAGCAGGTCTAGACCATAGTATTTTTAATATTACAGTACAGCTGATGTCAGTGGGAATGTCATTAGTTTTGCAGGTATTTGGTCATAAATTAAAGTATTGGAAGTTTGGCCTGACGTCAAGTCAGAGGACTGCAGAGTTAATACAAATGAATGTACAGCAAATTTCAAAGCAATTTATTCAACGGCTGCTAATACATTTGGAAGTACTGGAGGAACAGGCAGGGGGGACCATAAATGTCTGGACTAAAGGTTGTGCCAATCCATCCAGTAGATGTTAAGACATTTGACAAGCAAAAACCTTGACCTGCTGGTGACAGAGGAAAAGTCAGATGAACACCAAAGTCCATAGGATTTATTCTTCGGTAATAATGATAATCCATTTAATAGTTATTAAGATATATCACTGGACAGACCAACGGACAGACCAAAGAGCAGACTGACATTGCCATCCTTTCACCATGTTGCTGCTATATCTGAAAATCCCTCAGGAATAGTCCACGGAACATATTGAGAAGGCCAATGAGACATCTTATGCATTAAAGATGTCCAAAGACAGATGTCTATTTTTTGTATTTAATAAAATAAAATGTCTGATTTGATTTAGCATAAAGTAGTTGTGTTTTTACCGTAAACCATTTTTCATCCTATGAGGTCACGCTTTTATGTGGTTAAATTTATGCTACAGCAGCTCTCTGTAGTCCTGCATCAATCCAAACCTCTCCCATGTCTTCAGCATGTACAGATCAGCATTTAACCAGTGCCACATGCAGCAACCACATCAGCCCAATTTTAAGATTTTTACTCTGGTTTATACAGATGCCAGTGCAGATTTAGGTCAAGTCAAATGATGCTGTCTAACGTCACGTGGCAAGGTTGGAATCAACATTAAATGAGTTGTGCTATATTTACAGTATGCTCTTCCATGAGTGTGGCCAGAGGATGGTAAGTTTAATGAAGACAGTCTGTCATTTCATCAATCTGCACAATGCTGTGATCCGAGTAAGATCTCTCACAAACACTAAACACAAAGTCCAGCCGCTGCTGATGGTGGTGTGATCAGTGATGCAAATATTTAATCATAAACAAAGGTATTGCACAAATTGAATTTTAGACTGCATGATGGCAACAAGTTGAAAGTTAAGGGATCACCAAAGTTATCACAAATCATTCTGATGGAGACATGAAGTGTGTACTGAAAATTTGTGGCAGTCTATTGTGGCAGACATTTCACAAATGCAAAGGTCATGGTGTCGCTAGAGGAGAAATCAGGAGATCACCAAAGTCAGTAGGATATATCACCTGGTGACCATTAATGTCTGTACCACATTTCATGGTAATTCATCCACTGAACGCACTGCTGGCATGACCAGTGACAATACTGAAATGGGAAGTTTAAATTTCAATGAAATGAAAACATGCTATATTCATGCTCCTTAGAGGATGAACGCAGTCTGTTTTGAACACTGTAGTGCTAAAACTTGTTTAAGTAAAGCTGTAAGTTTTGTATATGTATATACAGTGAAGGTATCACAGGGAGTTTTTGAATGTAGCATGACATTCCTCTCTATTTATCTACAGATATTTGTGAAAAATAAGCTACAGTATTTTTTAAAATTAAGAGTTTTACCTTGGTAGAGCAGAGCCTTATTCACATTTTGTGCAGTTCAATAAATCCCCAACATCGTATTTGCAAATTTTGCAAAAAAAACCAAATTGCTCTGTTTCAATGTACAATAACCAATTCATTTGTGTGAACATGTAGAAATGTGTTTGTCAAAGAAAGGATCATTGATCATTGCAGAGTCCCTGCTGCTACTATTACATTTAGATTTTTGATATGAAACTCAAAACGTATATCTTTTTGTATTACACTGCAATAGCCACCATCTATTAAACCCTTGGATAGACTTTACCTAAAAAAAATATTTTCGCACAACCACACACACAGACGTGCTCACACACACACACGTACAGCAGATACACACTCCGCAGCTAGCAGGCAGGTCATAATTCAATAGCCTAATGTTTGTCATGGCTGCCTGCTTAGTTTAGACATACAGAGACCTGATCCCCCTGGGACGTAACAGTAAAGTTACACACAGGCACACACATGCTCACACACATTCATATCTTAGCAGAGATGGCAGAGGGTTTGCATGCAACTCAAGATGGATGATTTTACAACTGGAAATGATCCTCATAAATACCTCTGTGCTCTTCCCTGCCTGCACACACCCACAACCTGACAAGGTGAAACTTATTGAAAGTGAGGGAGAACGATAAAGACGGTGAAAGAGAGACAACCGTTCCAATATTAAGTGTGTGTGTGTATGTGTGTGTAAGTCCTCCAGGAGTCCCTCTTTAAATCAGGCCTTATTAAAACAGCCTTATGTCAGCCACATTCAACCACTGCTGGACTCCCAGGTTATCACAATAACAATAAATCCCATTCACTCTCTGGCTCTGCAGACTGCCGTGTGTGTGGGCGTGTGTGTGTGTGTGTGTGTGTGTGTAAGTGATATAGTGTTTCTGGCTTTGGAAACTCATTAGGAGTTTCCCAATCCTGTCCACTGGAGGGAGGAGACTGAAGTTGCTATGGCAACATATCACTGGGAGGCTGGAACCAGTTACTCACCCATCGAGAGACGGTGTATGTGTTTCTTAAGTGTTGCTCATCTACTATCAGATCCATCAGGCCTCATTAAAGCAACGAGCTGCCATGATCAGAACCAATGATAAAAGCACACCTTGAGCTGAATGAATTATAAAACATAATGCAGCTCCGTGGTGTTCAATATAGGTTTAGACATTATGAGTTTGTAACAGGCAGAATCACAAACTTGTTGTATTTCATAATAAGGATCAGAAAAAAATCATGAAGTTACACATTGATTTGGTCCTCCTCCATTTGTTCAAAGTAAAGCTAAGATATTGTATTAGTATCACCCAATAATAAGCTGTCACCCTAGCAGCTCTCTGATGTTGTATTTAGGCACAGTGATGCGTTGAGCTGAATGCTAATGTCAGCATGCTAACAGTAACAATACTGACATGCTGATGTTAGAGGGTATAATGTTTGCCATGTTCAATAAGTTTTACATTCTAACATTTGCCAAGTAGGATGAAACACAAAGTAAAGCTGCAGTTGATGGGAATGTCATTTGCTTTGCAGGTACTTGGGTGTAATCCAAAGTAGTGGGAAAATAATTTTGACCTGATGGTGGCACTGGAGGAAAAGTCAGTGCATCACACTTATAGTAGTTCTTACATTTCACGTATATAGTTTTTACAGTTCATGCAAGGGGGGACATGAATGTGCATACAAAGGTTCATCCAGTAGTTCAAAATCAAATGTCAGCCTTGTGGTCGAGCCACCTTGCATGGTAGCCTCCGACATCAGTGTATGAAGATGTGTGTAACTGGGTGAATGCCAGTACTTTGAGTAGTTGGTGAGATAAAAAAAAAAAAAAAACAAAAAAAAAAACACTATATGAATGCAGTCCATTTACCATTGTCTGGGCACTGTAGGTATCTGTACCAAATTGTATGCAAATCTAACTTTTGAGATATTTCACATGATAACCTGTCATGGCAATCCATCCAGTCCTGATATGTCAGTCTGGATCGGAGTCGACCGGCCAAAATTGCCATGCTGTTAAAAATAATTGAGTCAGTTCTAATTTAATTGTTTTCAATTAACATAAAGCTCCAGAAACACTTAAATAAAGACATCATCTACTCTCTATATGGCTGTATATTCTAGGCACAGGAATGAGCCAACTCCAGACTCTCATCTTCTGTCAGTGTGTGCACTGCTTTTAAAACAAATGAGAGGGGCTGATTTGATTGGGCACAACGGATGACCCCGACACATACACCGCTAATGTATTCGACCTGATTTACTCCCTTTCAAAGCCGCACCTCTGCTGTGCCAAACCCTCTTGTCACGACTGACCAAAAGTCTGTTGGACATTGTCCGCTTTGTTTTGTTCTGGCACCGGCTGCACGCCATCAATCCTGGTCGTCCAGCTACATGGTCGGAGACGGAATTCCATCAAGTTAATGCAAAACTATGGGACATTTAATATAAAACATTCTCCCTTTTGGTTTTTACAGATTTTCAGACCAGATAGTCGTAGAAAAATGTAATTGAATATCAGATTTGTATTGATTTTCTGCTTTAAATGGTTTTCCTTTAGAGCACTGAGGAGGTAAACCTACTGGAGTGTACACTCTCATGTGTTGCTTGAGGATTTGATTTCAAGTATAGAACTGATCAAAGAATTGATTAGAATACGGGTTGCATGTTTCTGGGAGTGTGTACATGTAGAGTATGTGCTGTACATCCGTGTGTGTGTGTGTGTGTGTGTGCCTGTTGGGTAAGTGGAAGCCCTTAGATCTATTTTCAGCATCAGTCTTCATTGTTCTGTCTGGAGCCAATTAGATAACCTGAACACAGCACAGACACAATGTTTTGATACAGTGAAGCTCTGTCCTGTTGGTGTCAATGATGAGATTCCTGAAGAATGCGCGCACACACGTGCACACAGACATACACACACACACACAAAGGCACATGATTACAAATTCCTCATAACTCTGTCGCTAAATCACACTATCATTCTGTCACGCATCAACCCTCTTTGTCCAGTTCCACCCATCCACCCACCCGCACACACACACGCAAATGTGCTGTTGGCAAAGGTACTGGTGATGTTATTTGACAGAGTTCTGATCTGTGTCTGCCACACGCAAACGTCTGTGGTCCAAATCAAGTAATCTATCAAACATGTGTCCTTTACACAAAGCACAGCAGAGAACAAGGGAACAAGGCACCACACACACACACACACACACACACACACACACACACACACACACACCACAGTCTTAAACATAGATGATATCAATCACTTCGTTGGCATTCTTACACTGTAACATACTCTCCCACAATAAAACTGTATGTGTGGCTGACCACAGATTCTGTTGGCCAGAGACTCAGAGGAATGTGACAATATCCCAAGGAAATACATTCAGGCCTGAAACACATAGCCAGAGACCAACACTACTTAACCCTTCCTTTTTATTTCGGGTCAATTTGACCCATTTCTGCTTTTGACTTGTCTGAAACACTGGTTTGCCTCTCTTTTCCCCCTGAAATCTTTAGACATTTCCTCATTTACAGCCATGATCTCCGATGCAATAAGTGAACACACTGATGCCCGATCATGTTGTGGCTCAACTTGACCCAGATGACACAGAATGAGAATGAGTGTCTGATGTTGATTGTTTCTACGAGTGGTTTTATTGTTATGACTGGTTCTGATCGGCCTGTCAGGGAAAGAATGAGACTTTTTACTGCTGCAACAGATTGTGCCAGAGACAGAGACTAGAAAATGAGCTCCAAGCCTGAAGACTGAGACATTCTCAGCAGGTTGTAGAGACATGGCCACTTCTTCTGTACTTGCACATTCAGACTGTCCCCAACTAAAGATTGTCTAGTTGACTTGAAGTCGTTAATTCAAGTCATTAGTCGACAAGTCATTGCATGTTTATGATATTAATATGATAATTTAAATACAGATTTTTCGGGGGCACACACTAGACCGAGCAATTGTTCATTTTATATCAACACAGTACTTTACATAAGTCTTGTTCAAGACATGAAAATAAATAACTTGTACTTGTTAACTTATAAACACCATGTACAATGTATACTTACATCCTGTCCCCACATTTCTTCTGAACCTCACCTCTCCTCTTGTTTCGGTTACTTTACTTTCTGCATCTTTGTGATGACTGGTTAGTTTCACCTGTCCCACATTAGCTTCCCCTCCCTATTCTATTTAGTCTGTGTGTTCCTGTGTGTGTCAAGCTTTTCCTACAGTTAAGTCCTCATGTTCTAATGTGAATTTTTGCTTACTTTCCAAGCAACTTGCCTGTTTGTGGATTTCTGATTCTTGCCTTTTTCCTGTTTGACTAGTTTGCCTGGCCTTGACACTTGGTCTCTCTCCTTTACATTTTTGCATGAGTAAAATACCTGAATACCTGCAGCCCTGCCTCTGTTGTTTGCATGTAGGTCCTACTCCCTGTGTCCTGCTATCCAGCTTTCATAATTGTCACAATTTTCAATTTAGACTTTCGTCTGTTGTGAACCCACTTCCAGATAAGAGTTGGATCAGCCAGTTGTTTGACACACAGGTCTGCATGATGTGCTGTTGAGACTTGGGAACTCTTTGCATCATGCATGCTAACTGCCTACCCATAACATCATTCTCTGTGTAGGTTTGCATAGGTCAGAAAATTCAAGCCAGGATGTGTGGACCTGCACTGAGTCAATAAGGATTGGACCAAGTGGATTCAGATGATGGCAAGAAGCTGAAAAGTTGAGGAAAACACTTTGTGGTGAGATGGTGGTCTGAAGGGCTGTTGGACCGAGGATGTATTTTATCACTTCATTTGCAAGACTTGTTGCAACATACTGTAGCTTTGTGTTACAGCTCATTTTAGCACAGTTTACACACTTTTACATACGTATATGTAGAATCAAGTAGTTGACCTTTGTAATGTAAATACATTTACTTATTTACTTACCAAGTGTCCCATTGGAGATATTTTTCAGATAAAAATTCCGAATTTCCCCTATGGGGGATCAATAAAGAATTATCTTATCTTATCTTATCTTAAAATTCTAAAAACTACCAGAAAAACATGAGAATCATTTAGTGTCATCCATTAAATGATAACCTTCTTTTAAAACTTTATCAATGTGTAACTTGCCATTCACATTGTTTTTTAAAAATACATTTCTACACACATATAATGTGTGTGTGTGTATATATATATATATATATATATATATATATATATATATATATATATATATATATATATATATACA
>JBBMOC010000063.1:246589-272844 GCA_037975185.1 Centropyge bicolor | reverse complement strand
TCTTTCTTTCTTTCTTTCTTTCTTTCTTTCTTTCTTTCTTTCTTTCTGTCTTTCTGTCTTTCTTTCTGTCTTTCTTTCTTTCTGTCTTTCTTTCTGTCTCTCTGTCTTTCTTCATTGTTTCTTTTGCACCTTCTGGTCTGGCCTTAATCATAGAAGCATCCAAAGAGATGTTTCCCCATAGAGGACAAAGTGTTTCCAACCATCAGTGTGAAGATACAAATGTGTGTGTGTGTGTGTGTGTGTGTGTGTGTGTGTGTGTTGGAATGTGTGTGGCTTAGCATATCTCTCTGATCTGATCACAGGGATAGGTGAGTATTTTTGGAGAGGGGGGGCTTTTTTCCACCCAGCCTCCATTTGTCTCCACACACACACGCACAGCAGATGTTCTGTGTGCTTTGTCCAAATCTTTTACAAGTGGTGATCACAGTCACCAGTACTGTTCAGATCACAGTAATGAGACATTAACATGACTGTTCGCCCATTGATCTGAAGTCTTTAATCAAATGGCTATTTTATTGAATTTAATTGTCTTTAGGTCACCTGACATCCTCCTTCTCTCTGCAGACACTAAACATAATTCCTACAGCTATGGAGCCAAGTTATTATTTAGACTGATTTAGAGGTGTCTCACCTCTTAGTGTGATTGTCCCACTGCTCAACATAAATCTACTCGTACTTCATCATGTCCTCTGTATACTTGGAATACATTGTGGTTTTCCAAAAAGCATTCTTCTTAACTCTTATGGGTGAGTGGACTGTAGTGATGCCCAACAAAGCTCGAGAGAAAAGGTCAACTTACAGCCAAACTCTCAGTGTTTCTCCTGCTATCCACAAACATCTGAGGAGAGCTGAAATGATTTTGGCTCCTGAAGATCATTACGGCATTACATACAGCACCGGAAAGTAGTTTGTAAGTTACATACATATCTGCTGTGTTTGAATTATCCATTATATATAACTACAGTTTACACAACTCTCTGCTTGAACTTGCAGAAAAATATGGACAAAATATCACATAATCTCACTGGCATACATTTTTGTAATGTCATGAACACATACACACACACACACACACACACACACACACACACACACACACACACACACACACACACACACACACACTGGCTCAGAGAAAGTCTCTTTATCCCTTCAAAACATCAGACTTTTTAAGAGCCATACTCATATTTTTTGATTGAGGCTACTGATAGTTGTTTGTCAAAATATTAGAATATTACATTATCTTTTCTTCCTAATCTAATATTTCACAATATTAATTTAGTTTTCCATTTAAAAAAATTGTAGAGAGAATGTCATTATGCAAACTCAAATATCAGCCCCTTCCTGTATGTCAGCAAACCAATGTAACTCCACTCTGTTTATGTGTTGCAAAATGAAATGTCTCTTAGTATTTTTAACGGATTAAATTTGTCCTGCCAGAGAAGAGGTAAGTCTTGGCTGCCAGCGAGACTCTGAGAGAGGTCTTGTTGAAGACAACTGGCTGTGATGAAGCGACGGGAGACGAGGTGAGACAGAGAGCTGGCTGACAACAGGGGAATGTGTTTCCATCCATCACACCGATGAACAGGTCAAAACAAAACAACGCAGCATTCCAGAGGAGAGGACGGGAGGAAGTGATGGGACAAGAGGGGAGGAAAGGAGAGGGGAGGAAAGAGATGTAGAGCAGAACTGAGGAGAGAAGACAGGGTGGGAAAGCAGGGGGACATGAAGGAGAAAGGAGGAAAATAAAGAGGAGAAGATGAAAGGGCATGACAAAAGGAGATGAAACAACCAGAAGGAACTGGGGAAGACAAAGACAACAGAGGAAATGAGAGGAAAGAGAAAAGGAAATGAGAGGAAAAGAGGGGTAAAGGGAGGGACTGAAGCTCAGGAGGTCGAGCGGTTATCCACCAATCAGAAAGTTGCTGGTTCAATCCCTGCAGTCTATGTGTCGAAGTGTCCTTGAGGGATAGAGAGTGGAAGGAAGATGAGAAAAGAAAGGAGTGGGAAGGAAAGAAAACAGGAGGCTGAGAAAGCAGAGAAGGTGCAATAAGACACAAGGAGAAACATGATGAGGAGAAGGGAATATTATGATGAGAGGAGATGAAAGAAGGGGAAAAGGAAGAGAAGAGAAGAGAGGGATAGGATGGGAAAAGAGAGAATTAAAGGAGGGTAAGTGTCAGAATAAGAAGACAGAAAAGAGAGGGGGTGAGAGGAAGAGAGAAAACAGAGGAGAAAGATGGGAGAGACGGGGAAAAGAGAGGGAGAACCAAAGAGAGGAGAAGAGGAGGAGAGACGACAAGAGGAAATGAGAGAAGGACAGAGATGAGGAGCTTAAATGAGAGGGGAGGAAAGAAGATGAAGTGGAGAAAAGAAGGGAGGACAAAAGAACTGAAACAAGAGAGAAAAGATATATAGTGGGAGAAAAAGTGTGCAGGAAGGAAAACAAAGAAATTAACCACAGAAAATAAGGTGAGAAGGTTTTAAAGTAAACCTAATCGCAGTGCTCTCTCTATCTGCCTCGTACTAATTGTTCCAACAGCCTTACTGCAGATCCTGCTGTGCTGATGTATTTCAAGGTCTTCCAGATCTCCTTAATATCCTGCCCTAAAGAGGCAATGGGCGCTACGCCACACACACCATTCTTATTACTCCTCTCTCACACACACACACTTAGAGTAAGTTTTATTAGCGCTGTGTAAAAGAGATAAGGCATTCCAGGCTGAAGAGTGAGGAGACGAGGAGGAGGAGGAGGAGAGTTCAGGAGACTGGGCCATATGCTAATAAAGACGTTTGGAGCAGCAAGCACTCATGACTCGTGATGGATTATGCAGGAATGTTGAGCTATTCTGGTTTTTAAAAAAGCAAATAGAAGCTGCTCGGTGATAATCAGCATGCAGACATCACATTTTCCCTCCGAGCCACCTCTGCGATGTTGCAGCTGTCCTGAATGCACTGACTGGACTTCATGACATTGTGATGTTCATACTGTGATGCCTGTCTTTATAATTGAACGTCTGACTCAGCAAATCAATACTACACGTACAAAATGATGCAGATAGGATTACAGGTTTTTCAGTATCTATAAATAAAGTCTTTTTGAGGATAAGTATTATCTCTCTGACAGATGGTTTAAGGCAATGTTTATCTCCAGTAAATGACGTAAAACCCTAATATGTACTGATTTATGTTCTAGTGCAGTCTTTTCCACCAATTTCAAAACTCGCAACTGCTTATCATAACCAGCTGTTTCACACTGCCAGTGATCCAGTGGAGGCACCACAACCCTCACTTAACAATTTCCAATACCAGTAACTGTGTGAACAAGTAACTTACTTTTAGCCTTGTGACACATTTTCCACTGTGAGCTTTCAAACTCATCACGCTGTGCAGAGATCAGTCTTCAAAAGATATTTGGGTAAGAAGGCTCAGAAACAGTAGGCGATGCTGCAGCTGTAGCCGAATTCAGCTGGCCGTTAATGGAATATCACAGGGGCGAGCGGTCATAATAAGCTATAAATGCAGTGCATGCCCAAGCCCTTCAATAAAATAATTGAAAATATTCGTCTGTCAGTGTGTTCTATAAAGCAATACCTTAGTTCTACTGTTTTGGTCTGAAATTCCTGCCTTATCTATCCTGTTTTGTTTGCAAAAAGCTGGAAAGCTGACAGCTTGTTTCGCGCATGCGCACTGCGATATTGAGTAGTACCCGCACTCGAGGCTGTGTTTGCTGTACATGAGCATTTTGAATGGCAAAAAAGCTGTCAGTGAAGCAGCTTATCTGCCAACGCGCATGCTCATAACTGGATTCACTTCAAAACTCTGAGTGTGAGAGTGTCTATTAAAATCACATTGATGTACTAGTTAGAAAACGAAGCCCCGGAGGTATACAGAGCCCCAGAGGCATCTCACTATGATATAGCGAGGGAACGCTTTATTTATCCCGGTCCCTCACTATAACATAGCGTGGAGGGAGCGCTTTATTAACGCGCACCCACACTATAGAAGGCGTGCCCTCGCCTTAATAAAATATTCTGCAACCTGACACCTCCGGGGTACCGTAAAAAACATGACGTGTTTTAATTAATAAATAAATAGCCAACAATTGGGCGCTGGCTGTAGTTCACACTTCAGCATGACCACTGTAACAGGTCACCGCTCGCCACTGGAATATCATTATTCAAGGACTTTGCTTCGGTTGATAAAGGAATTACCTACAACTGACTTACAGCTGTACAATAAGGATGAGAGTAAAAAGGGTGGAAGAGAAACCACATTGCTATGTCAGAATGTTTTTCCAGGCACTGAGAAGCATATGGGAAGAAACAAGGCTAGAAAATGAGATGAAGTAAAAGATAAAAACATGTGATGAAAGGATGGATGTTGGGCAGCATCATGAAAGACGCCGTGTGCGTGTCGTGGTCCCAAAGCGTGGTGAATTTATCCCAGCGGGGAAACCAAAAGGCTGGCTTCGGTTTGACTGTGAAGCAAAAGAGCCAGATGTTGCAAAAGAGATGTCAAGTTAAAGACAAAAACAAACTACTGTGCAGATCTGAGGGTTTACAGAGCCGAAATGAAGAGTTTTAAATCGTTTTTCAAACTGTGTGTATACATGTTTCAACCAGTGTATGACCTCTGTTTGTGTATATATGTGTGTCTCAGTGTGTGTTTGTGAATGTGTGAGACATCCAGAGCCCGTTGAGCTTGTCATCACATCCCATTCATCTGTCTGCATCCGTGTGGTTCCTTCTCGCCGCAGCATGATCGACTGTCACCACGGATGGAGCCGCGTGATAGGACAGGAGACCAGGAAGTCCTCAGGAAAGTCATTAGCATAAAGACATTCATGGGAACATTTTGAAATGAGTGTGGTGTCGTGAGATCTGCAAAACCTCAGTGTAACCAGCTTCCTCCCATCCCTACGAGTGTTCCCAGTTAGTCTCAGTGATTTGTTATTCGTCCTGGGTTTCTGCTGCCTTCAGTGATGACAAGAGAAGCCACAGTAAGGATAAATCATTTCAGATGACTGGAACCGCACATGCACACATAATGACACTGCACACACACACACATACACACACTAAGGCCTTACATTTACTGCATACACACACAAGCACCAATTCATTTTTGTGGAAATCCATGGAAGCTGTAGTATAATTATCCACTTCACAGACATATGCATATTGAAATATGAGGTCAGTCAGTGTGAATAAACATGAAGTATGAGATGAGAGATGATGAAGTGATTGAGCTCTAACTGCTACTAGTTTTGGCTGCATAACATCCCGGATGACATATTGCTGTCATACTACATTGGAGCTGCTTCATTGCCATGTGTAAGCTGATATGTGCAATGCCATCAATGTCAAAATTCGATCTTTTATAAACATCTGAGTGAAAATATCCACAATAACTTAGTAGAGCTTTTACTCTGTGGTGGTACGATTGCTGCTGAATAAACACCAGTTTGCAATTTTTTCTGTGAATGTGGCCATGAAAAGGGGAACAACAGTATTGACAAATGAGTGCATCATGATACACACACATAAACAAGATAAACATATTCATGGTTGGGGGGCCACAGTCTGACACTACAACTTAAGGATGCCTGAGTCAGACATTTTCAAATTCTTCCCTTAATGGCTTTAAAGTTGCTCTAATCAATATTTTATACTACAGCTGCTCTAATCAAATGGCATTGTCACCGAGCATCTTCAGCGACTTCTACAGCTTCATCATCGAGAGCATCTCGAGCAGCTGCATCACTGTGTAGCATGGGAGCCCCACTGCTATGGACCACCTGCAGAGAGTGTTAAAGACTGCCAAGAAGATCGTCACAGCACCTCTACCCTCTCTGCATCTATCACCACAGGGTCCACAGTAGAGTCAACTCCATAATCAAGGTCTCCACCCATCCCCAGCACAGACTGACAGGAGTGTGAGAACCAGGACATCCAGGCTGAGGAACACTTTCTCTCCAACAGCCATCAGACTGATAAACAGACGAAACCCACTGCCCCTGCCACCACGCCTCAACCACAGATGCCTCACCCCAGCACAGCACAGCCCACGTATATCACACAACCACATATTTGCACTACTGTTGATGCAGTATTACCATATTCATTTATATTCATATCTATACTCATATTCATCATCTCAGTCTTTATCTGTATTCTATAATACTGTGCATTGTATTGTACTGATCACTGGTACTGATATTGCACATTTATGTTGTATTGATGCCAAACCCTTGGAGTTGCAAATTGTACATATCCTGTATAAAGCTTTTTAATTTAAATCTTATTCTTTATTTTTTGTACGTTTTGACATTTCTAACTTAAAACAGCATTTCCAGAGGAAGGCAAGGGACGAATTTCATTGTACAGGTTTCTTTGAACGGTGCATGTGACAATATATGCTTTGACTTTAATCAAATTGTAAATAGTTGCATTGATATTGCACCTTCACCCTAATCACTTTACAATTTACCAGGGTAGAATTATGTGACATTAAAACTGAGATGCTGTGTGTACAACCAGAGGAGATTTCTGCAAATAAACATGTGACAGTGGGAGCTGAGCTACAGGGTGACAAGCCATCACATTGCCCTCAGAGCTGCTGACTGCAGGCTGCAGAGGGCTCTTCTTGATCCCGGCCCAGCTGTGTACTCGAGATGTTTTATAAACTAATAATCCTCTTATCTGGGTCATCTACTGTGCTGCTCTGCTCTCTTCATGCTACACTACACCTGAGATACACACACACCTCACTTGTGAATAAACGTGCATGCTCCAGCAGCCCTGTTATCTGATTGTGCTGCGCTTTCTCTGATAGTCCTGCCAGCAGCAGGCATGTCACTGACACACAGGTGCTGAGGAATCCTGGTATGAGCGTGGCAAAGTCTGACTTCTTACCTTAACCCATATGGATAAATTTGTCAAAAGACTAAAATGAACTTGATTTCTGTACTTTTACATGTTTTTCTAAAATGCAAAGCAGCAAATAAGACGCTCACTTTGACCGCATGCAAAAGTCCTGTGGTGGAAAGTAACTATGTACATTTAGTACAAGTACAGTTCCTGCGGCACTAGAAGTACAGGTACTACAGTACCCCTGGTGTGAAATGAGGAGGCACTAGAATCCTCTGTGGTCAGGAATTCATATGACCTCATGTGTAATATAGCGTCATTGCATCTCATCCCACATTGAAGGACCACTGAGTTATCTCTGTCCTGTAATTACAACAAGACAAACTTCAGTGCACAAGATGAATTGAGCGTGGAAGTTCATTCTTGACCTTGGAAACCGTGTGCCTGACAAAATAGTTATAACTCAAATACCCACTGCTTTTTCAGAGTGTTTAACTGCTTCTAATGCATGTATCCATTAGTAAGTGGTCCATTGAGATGAGTTGTGTTACACACAAATGATTTTATAAATCCATTTATTTGACAGAGACTGTGCGCTAATGGAAAACTCAGAGGATCACTGAAGTCATTAAGGATTTGTTCTTTGAGGACCATGACTGTCTGTTCAAGATGTTGTGAACGGTCCATCCGGTAGATTAAAAAAAAACAAAAAAAAAAACTAACTGCTGGCACCAGAGGAAAATTCAAGGGGATCATCGAAGTAATCCATGGTCCCCAGCTTCATGCTTGCTGTTGTGTAGATATTTCAGGCTGCAGTAAAGTGGTGGACCAACAGACCAACATTGCCATTCATAGAGCCATGCTGTTGGCGTGACTAAAAAGGCACCATATAATAAAACAACACTGAAGAAATCATAAACACAGCTTAATAACTATGTACAAGATTGTAAAGTGCATCCTTATTTCAGACAATGGACAAGGTCACAAGCTGTTTGCATGCTGAGGGACCAAATGCCCATAATTTCCCTTTAATTTGGTACCTAATTTTTGTCATAGCGCTCCCGCTTCCTTTCACATATTGTAGTTAGAGATAAGAAACACATGTTGAAATAAGATTTAAAGCCACGGTGCCCAATATGCATAACTGTAAGCTGTTTTTTGTTGATGCTGAAAGTACAAGAAACTATCTTCTACACATGTCATTGTCATTATTGTTATCTATGGCAATTAAAAAGCCCTTTCATTATCGCTGCAGCAAAATTTCACCACTGCTCTTGAATGCACCTTGCCATGCACAACAGCAGCTGTGCAGCTTTGCCACACCGAGGCAGAGATCTGTGTCATTACGTATGTAACACTGAAAATATTATAGCATGGAGGCAATGGGTAATCACAGACACATCAGAGAACAGGCCTGATTAAACACACTCACTTTCCTTTTGGGAGGAGATGTAATTGGTTGCTGAAGTGACAGCATAGTGTAAAAACATTTCCACAGAAAGACGTCCTCCAGACAGGAAAACTATGAGGGTTTTGGAATGTTCTGGAAACAATGGGAATTGTAGAAACGACTCACTCTTATGGAAAGAAACATAAAAAACAGATATAATGAACATGTCATGAGCAACCACTGATAGAAAAGTGTGTGAGTGAGTGAGTGAGTTCATTGGAGAAGCTGCATCAAAACTGTGGCTCTTTCATCGCTGTTGTAAAGATTTCATGGAGAGAGCTGTGAGAATGTCAGTGTCTCACCTGAACCTAATCTGGAAGGAAATGACTAGTGAAAGGTGAGGTGAGAAGACCCTGCAGCTCTGTGCATCATCACACTCATCAGATGCTCCATGATTTGTAGTGGAGCAGTACATGGGGAACGAAGCCCTCATGTTGAATATCACCTTACTGTAAACTACATGATAAATGCACAGGAGAGCAGAGGGGAGGGGGGACAAACCACTTTATTCAGAACAGGTGGCCATTCGTGCTAAGGCTGAAATGACAAGCAGCTGTGGTAGTGTGCTTGCGCCAACACGCACACACACACACACACTCACTTTCTCTTGAAATCCAAAGTTTGACATGATGTCTGTCAGTCTTTTGCCAATTTCCCGGAGGGAACCTCCCAAAGGGATTAATAAAGTACTCTGTCTGTCTGTCTGTTTTCTGCCTGTTATGATGCTCAGTCTCTTTTGGTCCAACAGTAGAATCAGTAACGCAGTTGTTCGATGAGACAGGAAGCCTCTTCACCTCACTGTCACTCATTAAAGTTAAAGCTGTCTACAAACAAGCAGTAACCGCATCTGTGTGTAAATAACATACCGTTAATCCAAAGTGTGACTTGCCATTAAGATTTAATCTGAGTGCTTCCTTCTCGATCTTGTACAAATCATAGGTAAAAAGAGACCATTTTACTGAAACAAGAAGGCAGCTGTGTTCAGAGGAACAGTTCTGAAAACCCACTGTACACAACCTGCTCAGCACCAAACAGCAGGCAGACACAGTTAGAGACTAGCTGGGTCTAATTGGACTAGCTGTTTTCCACAGTGGAAATATATAGCTGCTAAAGAGCCACAGGTTTCCCTCAGGAGTTGGTAGAGACCAAAAGCCGAGATAAGAGAGGGTGAATACTGGACTTACATTCAGCCTCTTTCACACATTTTCCCCACTAATTAACTGGGATAACCTTTCAAGCACAGGTAGTGATTTTCATTATTAATACATGCAATTACATTTAGGAACATTTCTCTTTTGTACCGTTTCACACATGCCATCAATGGAAGGGGCAGCAGATTGTGGTAATGCAACACATACAGACACACTTAAATCTTATTTTCAGTAATATGGTGGCCAAGGAGCTGCTAGTGCCAATGTATTCAACAAGTTTCCGAGACATATTTTTCACGATCTACTTGAAGAAACACGACTCCAGTTTGCTATTAAAATGGTCCTATCAATTTAAGGGCGATGATGTGCCATTTTTTTGTTCACAAATTGATTCTGCTATCCACAAGTGACCTACAAACCTGCCATATCTGAATGATCTCATCAAAATATTCATGGCTGCTGTGAGTGCAGCAGTGTCTTTATCCACATAAGTTTTTAGCAATTTTAATGTACGTACATAGTTATTGTTATGCTAAAATCAGAGCATATAGTCGTCTTGGTTATAGCTTCACAAATCAATATGTTTATATAAACAATGTGTCAAATGAGTGAATTTAACTGAAAGTAAGTGAAAGTTTATGTGGTCTAATTCATACTCATGCTCAAACCCCCTTGGCTCACAGATCTTGGACCCTCCTCAGAAGAGCAACATAAGAGGGGTCCCTCTCCTAGGATGGATTGACACATATACAGAATAGGTCAGGGGGGCAAAACTCACAATATATGCTCATTTTATAAACAGAAACCCACAGTACAAAGAGAATCTTTGTGTTTTTGGGTGCCATTAAAATCAGATAATTCTTTATCAATCCCCTCGGTGAAATTTGGGATTATCCTCCTCTGAAAAAACTTTGTCAAATCCTACCTCTATGAAGCACCTCAACAAGCTCATGGGGCTAGTTAGGACTGTTCAAGACTGTCTCTGCGGCGTCTTTGTCAGGATGTTTGTATATATCTTTTTACTGTACAGTTTTGTGTGCTTTAGCGTTGTAAGGTATTCTAGTATAAACGGCTGATTAAGTGACTGACATCCTGTACTGCGAGCTGAGCAACCGTGGCCCCACGTTGCAGTCACCTATGCTTTTTGGAGATCTGAGTGTTCTTATCTCTTCTAGCTAGAGCATGACACTAGGGGCTAAGGGCACAAATTCATGCCAAGTCGCTCTCCCTCTTTCCCAACTCTCTGAACCTGTGTGAGTATGCATGTGTTTATGAATTTCAGATGGAGTGAGTGGCATGCCTGTCTCGCACGAAGGACCTCTGAGTGCCAGTTTCAAGCTGAAGCCCATTCCAACATCAATTCACTTTGTCAGTCAATTTGCTTAATGGACCTCCTCACCTTTCATGTTGAGCTGTTTATCTGGCTCTTGCCCAGCCAACTCTGTTCTTCCACGGCCCAGAGAAACAGACAGTCAGCAGAAAATTCCAAGTGTAAACTGCTTGTAAAAGCTCTGGGAACACTGATGACACTTCCATCTTTACATCCTTATATCACATTTGTATTTTTGGTTGTGTTATCCACTAGGTACTGAAAACCAGCAGCTGATTCTGTCAGTAAACCATTTCTCACAACATGAATTTAAACCTATACTGTACTATTCCTCCATAGTTGGAACAAGTAAATATGTACATAGACAAGCAGAGGCAAATAAACCATCAGCTTTGTGAATGCATGTCCAAAGACTTGATATCCGGCTGGTGTCCTAAAACATCCACTCAGGTCTCTGGCCCAGTCTGAAGCAGGGCCAAGAGTAACTCTCTGTGGCTGTTCTGAAGCCAGGCCGTGACTAACATGAACCACCGTCACCATCGTTGAGCTGCCAGCCAGGAAATAAATACAGCTGGAGAAGACCGTGGACCAACAGGCCTTCCAGTTATGTTTGCTCCAGGTGAACCTCCACAGAACAGAGAGCTAACAGACACACAAACCAAGGAGAAGACCTCAGACACATTATGTCACTCACTGACTTTATGGTAACATTACTATAAAAATAATTTTTGCAGTGAAAGAACACATGAAATTCCTCCATGATTTGACTGTTTATCACTTTGGAACGTATATAATCAGTCTCACAGTTTCTGACTGAACAGAGCTTTTTGTGTCTCTAGTGGAAGATTCAGCAGAGTCACACTTTGATTTTACTGCGACATCAACTTTTCCACCTTAGCCAAGCATTTTTATTTATTTTTGTAATGTTTCAAGTTTTCAACTCCAGCATCTCTGGATTTGTATGCACTCATTTAAAAAACAGGTGGAAGGAAACACACACTGTTGACAGTATGTTTCAAAAAATTGTAAAGATCTAATATAGTGCCATTCATTTGTAACTGGCAGTAGCTATTGTATACAGGTATTTCCTTGGTTTTTGGTTCCAGTACCAAATGGCCTCAAACATTATGTCTTTTACCACAGTCACATGGGAGCAGGACAGGGGTCAGTCATGCACACACACACACACACACTTAAAAAAATACAGAAGCACAAATAGTCAGATTCACCCAATATCAGTTTTTGACTGCAGTCTCAATTTCTGGAATTCTAGCAATGTTTGGTTTTGGCTGGTCTCTCACACTTGTATCTTTCAGTATGAATCTGTTCATCTAAAACACACAAATACAACTGACATAACAACATTATAGCATTGTTGCGCATTCTTCTCCATTGGGACTGTTTCCTAAAGAGCAACCTGGTTGATAACGCTCTTGCAATTCACTGAGATATATATATATATCTCATATATATATATATACACATATATATATGTATATATATATCATATATATATATATACACATATATATGTGTGTGTATATATATATATATATATATATATATATATACACACATATGTGTGTGTGTGTGTGTGTGTGTGTGTGTGTGTATGTATACATATATATTTATATTTATATTCATTTTACAGAAAATGTGAAAATTTAAGGTTAAATGTAAATGTTCTCCAGGACATTTACAATATACAATCCATGGCAGCTCCTGTAGCCAAGTTGGATACGAGCCCCTCTGATCCACGGCCCATTTGACTTGCCTGGTGGAACCGTGCTGCCCAGGCCTGTGTAACTGTAGAGCTGGTGTGACCCATGTCCCATTCTCTGTGGGCAGAGCACAGGCATTCCAGCTGCTGTCACGCTCCCATCCTTAAGTAAACCCTGCTGGCGTAGTCGTCCCAGAGAAGCAGCCAGGAGTTGCTTAAACACTGGAATCACGCACTCACTTAACAGTGCCCGCATTGAATGAGGCTCAGTGAGCGAGGCGGCCCAGAGCAGATCTGCAACACCTGCAACACCTGCCCCATTTAATGCTGCATTCACGTCATGTGGGGGAGACGGCAGATATGAGATTCCTGCTTGAAGAGGCTGTTCACATCAGATTTCAGCCAAGAAATATCCTTGAACTCAGTTTGCTGGAGGTAACTATAGCAAGCTGGGTTTGGCTATAGTCCCAGATCTCTCTGAATTTCTGATTTGGACATAGCCTCCAGTTTAGAATAGGTAGTGATATGTTTGTATTTACAAGTCAGTCTGTATTTATTGTATTATATGACATCACAGTTACGTACATTTGTTGTGCTTTTCATTTTATTCTTTGGTTTGCCATAGAATGTGTGAGGAAATAGATGGAAAATATTATATATACACTATATATACTACTTCACTAATCTAGGGGTTTGACATGTGATCTCTCCTCAGTATTTTACCTCATATTGCACCACATGAAGCTTTAAGACTTTCAAGATGCGAACACTTCCCAGTTGTTACTTAGCTGTTAACACACTCAACAGTTTTCACATAAGGACTATTTCTACACTGGAAAGTAGCTCCAATGAAAGCTGTCAACAGTGAGGTCTGTGGATTATCCAGATTAGTCGGAACATTATTTCTGGGAAGACACATTTGTGTTGATGTTTAAAAGATGTCTTTCACCGCTTTGAGCATCTTGAATTTCTGTTCAAAAAAAGGAAAAAAGCCCACTGACAAATCTCTCAATAGTTCATCACATAAAACAAAAACTAAGTAACATAGTAGTGGGGGTTTTTTGGAAGGCGGGGGGGCAAGCTTTTCTGCTGTTGAAGATCTGAGTTTAGACTGTTTTTCTACACTATTTTGATATTATTATGTATTTGTTTGGGTGAATTGTCCCTTTACGATTGAAATGAAGGCACAGATTGAAATGTTGATAATGTTGAGTGAAATGTGTGAATCCCTTCATCATGAGTTGCAGAGAATGCATAGGATGCTGTACGGCATTCAAACTCCAATAGACGAGGGAGCTGCTGTTATCTTGAGGCTATCACAAGGAACAGTACGATACATGCACTTCATTTGTCTTATAGATATCAGTAAAGGCCTTTACATACTGAGGGCATTTTTTCATGCATTTTTTAATTCACACATCATGATATTTTTTCAAATTGTTGTTTTTGTCATGAGTGCTTTCACACAGAACGTGAGAATCATGCAGTGAAAAAGCAATGAGGTTGACTTTGTGCTTGTTGTCAACCTCAGCCACACTGAGCTCCATCAGTCTACATCAGTCTAATGCTTCATCAGAGTAGTGTTTTACTGCTCTGCTTTGTGATCTGTGATGTGACACCATCAGATTTATGAAGCTAAAATGTGTGTCCTGCTCACAGTTCAACCGTAAAATCCCGTCACACCACAGAGCATCTATCTGGCTCCTGACAGTGCTGTCAATCAGAAAGGTGGATCGCAGTGGAAGATGTTGTGCCACCGTGCGGTTCAAAAGGGATTTCGGCAAATTCACTCAGACAGTCAGTGCAGAGACTGTCAGAGCACAGATCAAGCTGTCTGACATCACGCTGCCCTCGCGCTTCTCCTCTTCCATCAAAGTGAGTTTTGTGGTTTGTGGTCATTTTGTGAAAATCTATTCAAACATTTTACTGAACAAGTGTTGCAACTGTCACAGACAAGTGTCTCACATTGTCGTACTGTTTATTCTTCACATCCCTGCTGTGTAAAGGCCTTCAATTCTATACAAAATGGCAATAAAGGCCACCAATGCATTTTCCCGTGTTATTTACAGCAAGGCTGCTGTGTTCTCCTCATTCCATACATTTTTGTTATAGTCAGACTTTCTCCCTCTCTCTCCAACACACACACACACACACACACACACACACACACACACACACACACAGAAGGGCCTGTAAGCGTCTTCCTCAATTAGGAATGTTTAGCTTTAACAGTGCGCCGGCGTCGGCTAAGCCACGGCTCCCTTGAGACCAAGCCGCCAATCTCACTGAGTCAACACATGCATGCATACAGTACCCTGCCTGCCCCACAAAATGAGTCAGACACACACACACACACACACACACATAATGGTATACGCAATTTGCTGACAACTGTAATAGGTCTGCCTCGTAGTTCGCTACTTCAACACAGGCAGCGCCCCCTCTGGAGGCCTGTCTGCATACATACACAATGCTGAGACACAGTTCAGGTCATCAGCCTGAGCTGTCTGAGCTGTGGTTGTATGCTGAATTAGTGTGACTGTGTGTGTGTGTGTGTATGTACAGGTGGTATACACTACACTCATTCATACAAAGACACCTGGTTGTCTTGGAGTACATGTTTCTTTGTGTGTGTGCGTGCATGTGTGTATGTTTGTGTGTGTGTGTGTGTGTGTGTGTGTGTGTGTGTGTGTGTGTGTGTGCGTGCATGCGTGTGTGTGTGTCTGTGTTTTGACAGCTGGCTCTAACCAGGCTGCACAGTGTCCTCAGACGTCCCACAGAAACCTTAACCCTTTGACCTGGCACCTCAATCACCACCACAAGCCACCAGCTACACAGCTCAAATTTAACTGCAGCTACATTTACTAAATACCAAAGTCAAGTTCTTGCAACTCTGTTATTATACAGTTAATAACCATAGTTATATTTAAAGAGCGTTAGAATGGGAGCACTGTGGAAATAATCTGCTGAGGTCAAAGTCAAGTAAATTTGTGTATTGCCCAATATCACAAATCACAAATTTGCCTGAAGGGGTTTCAGAATCTGAACACCCACCCTTAGACTCTCGATTCGAATAAGGAAAAACTCATTCAACTCAACTCCAGGAACATTCAGAGTTCTCTCAAAAATAAAACTAAACAATCCGTTGACACTCCACTGATAATGGAATATCCCATTAGCAACCCATGTTGCTGTCACATCAGGTGCAGCAGCCGTAAAGCAGGTGTGTAATGAAGTTTTCGAGACACACCTCTAACAGCTGACTTTATTTTGTTTGACCAGCAGCATTAGTTATAAAATTCAGACAATCCAATTATGAAAAAGAGAAGCTGCATACAACACTGAGGTTGAAAAAATGGAGATAAGTCATCAAGTTATTTAAGAATAGCAATACCACCTTTTTTAGAAGTTATTTAATATAGATAGATTGACACAGCACAACATATATCACATTAAATAACAAGACACAACATGACAGAAAACACCCTACAGTGCAATTAGCAAGTACTTAAAAACCACTGGCTCTTTCAGTAACAGTGTGCATTAAGCCTGTATGCCACCCTTATGTGAGCAACTGGCTCATAAAGCCAACCGGTTTTTACTAAACTGTGCAGAGAACTTTGGTTCGATGTCAGGTATTATTCTTTTTCACACAGTTGACATTACATGAAATATACTGATGTCAAGTTGTGAAGGTTCTTATATGCCCGACTTGGAATAATGTCATTTCTTGCCCACAGGCTTCACGTTGCATAAGGGTTCCCCATCTTTCCAAAGAAAAGACTGACTGTTGGTTATGATTCAACATCATTCTGTAACATGTTGACCACAGGGCTGCAGTGTGCCTGGACCCTGTTGGGAAACACTGTGCTCTGGAGAATGTTCACTGAATCGAGTGTGTGTTCACAGACCTGCTGTGTGTGTGTATGTGTGTGAGAGAGACCGCGGGGTTTTAACCTATGTACAATAGTTTTTATACCCACTGGAGGGCACAGCCAGATCTGTCTGTGTTTACATACATGTTGTACTGCATGCATGTCTGCATGTGCATGTATCTGCGTGTGTGTATGAGTGTGCATGCGCCAGATCCTAAGAATGCACGTATTGTTTATCACATTCCTGGTGTGTGTAGGGAAACATGCAGGGAAACCTAAACCTAACAGGGCTGTACACTCGTTGCTCTCCGCAGCCCATCCACAGGCTGTCCCAGACAGAAAATTGGGAGGGTTGGGGTCCAAATTACACTTGGTGAGAGAAGAGAACGCTGCGTTTGTTTCCTGCCCTGTGTGTTCACTGTGTGTACAGTGACAGAGTGTGTGTTGTGGAGTGTAATGGCTGTGTGGCATATGTTTTCCCCTGGCTTGGCCCACAGTGGGTGAGAGCAGCCTCGCTGTGACAGGCTCTTTAAGGAGTATTATCGATTCTATCTAAACTAAACGGGTGTCAGTGTTCAGCAGAACGTAAACACAAGAAACACTGGCACTGTGTGTGTGTGTGTGTCTGTGTGTGTGTGCGTGTGTGTGTGTGTGTGTGTGTGTGTGTGTGTGTGTGTGTGTGTGTGTGTGTAACCTAGGAGAGAAGAGTGGAATGTGGATTAAATATTACATAAATCTATGCAGTAGTAGTACAGTTTTCATCTCACTCACTAATGCAAATTAGGTCAGAGGTCCCACTTGAAATTCTCCAACCCGCATCTTCACCAATAGCAAGATGATCTGCCCTCCAAGTGACCCTGTGGTAAGAGGGAAAAATCAACCCTGCATGCAATAGATGTGTCCCTTTGTCTTTTCATCCATGATATATAGTATAAGATGCTTTCAGGCTGAGTGTGAAGAGAATTTGCAGCTTGCAAAACTCTTATTTATGAGAACAGCTTGTGGTGCAATGAAAGATTTTGCTTTATACAGATTGTATAATAAAAATGTTCTCCCTTGCACCCAGACTTTTGTGATGTTGCAGATGTTGCACTGATGATTGTGTGATTTCGTCCTGCTCCACACATATAAACGTTTGGTAGATTTTGGACGTTTGCTACACTATTCTCAATACCTTGTTAATTCCGGGCCTCACTTAGTTGGAGATGTCCTTTGCCAACTAAACTGCATGGAATGGCACAGGACCTTCCTCCTTTACACCTCTCATGATCTCAGTTGTCCTAATGAATGGTAGGGCTTCAATAACACGCTTGACGCGACAAACCTCTGCAAGTAACATGCAGGTATGAGCATCAGAAAAATTAAACAATCCCTCTGTCCTTTTTATTAACCAGTAAAGCACTTGCTTGTTTTACCGACTTTTATACCTAACCTGTTTGGTTCAGCAATCATCTGAAAGCCCATTGTCCTGAAAACAAACAACCAGCGCTGCGAAGGCCCAGTGCTCTGAAAATACACACTATTCCTTGATATTTTTTCAACCTGCATTCGGCAAAACCTGTGACTGACTAGTGTTTATTGGTAAGGGTCGACTCTTAATTAGATGGTTAGTTTTAGAAAAAAATGTCAGGATGAGAGGAATCGCTAAGTATGGGTGACAGAGAAACAGCAATGGTTGTGTGTGTTTTCAGAGCTCGGGGCCTTCGAAGGGTTAGGGTTAGACAAATAAATTGGACAAATGGGATTTTGGTCCAATTGGACAGTTTTCAGACTATTGGTTGTTTCAGAATAATGAGCCGTCGAAACAATTGCATGGCACCATTCATTTGTTGTGTGAAAGCAAACTGACCAACCACGGGACTTTGAGATATGTGATGTGATTTTTAGCAAAAAAAAAAGCTGAACAATGAATAAATCCATCATTATAATTGTGCAGGAATAAAAGGTTTGTGATGTCTACTTTGACAAACAATAAATATACTGTTCATACAAAGTCCAGTTGCTGTCTCAAAAAAAAGCTTAAATGACTAAATAATCCAAATATTATGTTGAATGATTAGTGTAAAGGACACCTGGGGTTATGAAAATGGGTAAAATATTCATTCCTGGTATCCACGCTCATATTCGCCACACATTCAGCCCGGTGAGACGCGTGTGTACAATCGAGGGGGGTGTGTGTCCACGCTCGGCAAAAGTAAACACGGTGGTGTGTTTGGCTGATCGCTGGCGTTTAGAGGCTCTACTAAGTGGCACCTGGTCACTGCCAAAACAAACAGAACCGTGTGTGCGTGTGGGTCTGCGTTGCATGTGTGTCTGCACACGCACACGTGGGCGAGCGCGTTGCTGCTAAGTGCCACTGTGTGTTGGCCAAAACAAACAGGCTTAATGAGAAGCAGCTCCTGGGACGGAGAGCGAGAAAGTGAGTGAGAGAGAGAGAGAGAGAGAGAGAGCGATGGAGGAGACCCGGCCAGGCCAAACACACTGACCCTGCTGTCTCTCTCACATGGACTTAAAGGAGACACTGTTCCCCTCTGTCCTATAGCACGAACCATCACCTCCATCAGCCTCACCCCTCTCACTCCTCCACACTTCTTCCTGTCCCCGACCCTCACCCCTCCATTCACCGCCGAGGTGTGAGGGTGAAGGGGGTGATAGGGGAAGAAGGGGGGGGTGTGTACGAGCTGAGTGATGGCAATTAGAGGTACATTTGTAACTGTGTGTGGGAAACACAGGGCAGTTATGCTGAACAAGTTTGTCCGTGGATGCACTGGCTCAGCAGCTGGGAGGGGAGTGAAAAGAAATGCAGAGAGCATAATGAGTCTATAGGAGATTTACATAGGCTTCATTTAAAACTTCAAACAAAGTGCATGAGCCTTCGACAGCTCTCCAAATAAAGACAATTTTACAAAAATGAAACACTTGAATAATAATCGTGACTTAATGTATAGAGATCTACATCAGATCAACCTCTAAACTGACCAAACCATCATTTCCCCCCATCATTATTCATTTTCCTTGACCCTCTATAATCTGGCTTTACAATGGTAGCTGGGAAAAGTCACAATTGTGTTGAATATTCCAAGGTAAAGTATTTTTTACTGAAGTCCTCTAAGTACAGTTTGGTGGCACTTGCCCTTTACTTAAATTCCATTTTATGCTACTTTATACCTCTATTATTTCTATACTTATATAATTTTACAGGGAACTATTGTACTTTTTACTTCACTACATTATTTGAGTAAAGTTCTTCTTCTGAGATTGAGCCAGATTTGGCTTGTGACCCTAAAAAAAAACAGTGTCTATTTATTTGTTTTAGAAGTAAAATGATCAATTATTTCTAAAAACAAAAAACAAAAAAACAAAATAAAATAAAATATAAAAAATAAAAGATTTTTTTTCCACCTGCAAGAAACAGAAAAGCCTACTTCATTCATCAATGTAAAATATCTTCCTTGAGGCACAAACTTCTGTGACTTCTATCAATTGCTTGATTGACATCTCTGTCTTACAGCTGTTTGTAACCCCGACCCTATCACCTACCTGGGTGAGGCCTGCAGGCCTGCCTTCTCTCAGATCGGATCCTCATGTTCCCATCTCTTTCATTTTGTTTGCACAGTCTGCTTGCCATGCTTCATTACTCCCCTGCACATTATATTACACATGGGTTCTTTTGCACAGTTTCTCTCATCTCATCTACACATTTACCATATACGGCTCAAGGATGTTTAAACACAAGCAAGCTGTGTTGAAGTTTCCAACAATGTCTCCACCGAATAGATTTGGGACACCTTAACAACAACCTTACTGGGTAACTGATATGATCCAATAAATCTTTGTCAGGCAGGACTTCTGATTCAAAATGCAACCAAACAGATCTTGTGTAACACTTTTCTCCACCACTCACCAACATACTTTGACTGTCAATAACATTTTTTAATTATTCTTGCATCAACCATAAACAATACTGCATGAATATAGTCCTTTACTGGGACTCTGGGACACAACACTTGGCACTCATCTCAGTTTATCCATCACCTTCTTCAGTTATGTCTGTGGCTCACATCTAACAATTAATCCATTTTTTTTTAACTGACGACATTGACATCAACATGTTTATCCTTGATCCAACGTGCAACTTCATCTTTGTCCAACAGAACTTCAAATCTGCCCTTGTTTCCACTCACTTTTATTCCAGCCAAGTGGGTTTCTATTTTACTCTCAATATCATCTCCTCTCTGTTTTTTCTTCCTTGGTTTCTTCCAGCTGCTTCTTTCAGACTCATCTACATGTGACTTGGTGTGAACTTGACTTCAACAACATTACTTAGTACTTGACCTCAGAGACCTGAGACTTGACTTGAACTTGCCCTCAGACAACTCTGCATGTTGCTGTTGTCTCTGGAGCAGTAGCAACATCTTTAACATTCTTCATTCATTCACTCTTTAACTGTCTTTGACTAATTGTTTATAAGTATCTTAAGTATCTACGAGTCTTGTCTTCTATCTCTTCACCACAAATCCCATGAGCAAGGCATCCATCTCTATGGATCCTCCGTCACACCAGGCAGCAACCTGTGACTGTAAATGTGAAAAAATAAATGTGAGGCGGAGTGGTGTTAAGAAGGCATAAAATCTGAAAACCTTTCTTGGCTTCAAAAAACAAACCTCAAATAAAAGCTGACAGGGTTCAGAATGTGTGTGTGCCATGATGTGTGTGCGTGTGCTGCATCACTCACACTGACCCCTGCTTGTCAGGTCATATCCTGTCCATATCTTTTTCTCTTTTTTTGCCGGCTGCCGCTCGCTGTTTGCTTTGGCGGCTGCAGGTCTATTGGGGTTCAGGTGTGGAGAGAGCAACAGAGTGTGTTTGCATGTTCGTGTCTGAGCGTGTGTACGTCGGCGAAGGCTTTTGTGTATGCACGTACAGTAAGCGTGTGTTTGTGCGTGTGTTTGTGTGTCAGTTATTTTAGGCACAGTCACCATGGTCGTTTATTTTTAGTTTCTGAAAGACTTTGTGTGTATGCATATGTACATGTCTATGGGGATTTGTACACACCGTGCTTACGTGTGTGCGTGCTGTGTGTGTGTGTTTTTTGGCAGCCAACTGGCGAGCAGGGTTATGAGGTTGTGGTGAGTTTGTGTGTTCAGGGCCGCTGGTGTGAAAGAGCAGTCAGAGCTGCGCTTCCCCCTGGAGAGAGAGTTTAATTTAGAAGAACAAGGCTCCTAACACACACTTGTGCCGCTGCCGTCTCCTTGGCCCGTCTCTCCACACCTCATCTCTCCCCTCCCTAGACCTCTCTGCCACTCTATAAAACTTTAACCATCTCTCCATCTTCTCTTCCCTTACTTCTTAACCTTTTCATCTCTTTTCTTCCTCTGTCTGCCGCTCCTTCCTCCTGCTCCACATCCGACATCACATGGCAAACCTTTACAACAAAAAAGTCAATAATGAAGTTCTCTGTACTTTTGTTTTTTTGGTTTGTCACGCCAGCAGTGTATTCTGCTTCATTTCACGTCACATTCTGATTCGTTGCTTTGTAGAAAATTCTCATAACAGCAGTCATATTGTGAGGATTTGCTCCTATGTTGCTGTTTTATGGCACCAGAGCTCCAAATGAGCCATTGGTGTAAGTGTCCTTTTATAATTTTCTCTAGTGATTTTCTTTTGGCTTCGATAGCCCAAAATCACACAGTGAAAAAGGAGCCTTTACAATGGGACTAACATTATCTTAGCCTGAGGTGCTTTTGGAAAAACAGGGCCCAGGTCAGTTGTGCATACCACAAATTATTATCTGTAATAATAATTCTGTACACACAGAGTTAATTGCTGGGAACTGAGAGCACAGCAACATCAAGGATCAAACAGAAGACAGAGCTGAACAGAGGATCAGACAGGTTTTATAGAAACTCCAGTTTTAATTCAAAGAGAAAACGCAGGTGAATGGTGAAAATGTTCAGACCAACATCCTGATGTCGCTGTGCACACATACACACACACAAATGGGAATTATCAGCAACATTTTGAATATATTCACTTTTGTCTTTTCCTCCAAGTAAAGTGATTATTACAGATAATCTGACTATGAAAACAAGTGTTTGACACTTTCTACATCTCACAACTGTTTTGCGCTGTGAATTAACAACAATGACCAATGTTACTTGCCCATATTAAAACTCCTTCAAATTGAACTTAACACCATCTACACAATATAAATGTCACCTCACCAGGTTAACTGAGGTGGCCATGCTGTACCACCTGCACCACCTTTTTCCTGTGATTAGTTACTAAGTTTGGTCATTACTGTGGGTGTGGGTTTGCTCTTCCCAGAAATCACTTGTCAATCAAACAGCGTGGTCAACACTGTGACGTCTTTCACCTTGGATTTCCTCTGGATGACATGCTTTACTGACAGCCATGACTTCCTAACTACACAGTTTGTCTTTTTCATGAACTGAAATGAACATAAAAGACTTGGTAAACTTGGTTAGGGCTGAATAACTAGTATTTGATATTAATAGCTGACAGAGAGAGAGAGAGAACTTCCTAGAAAAGCAGCTTCTAAATGCAAGTGTCTTCACCATAAAGCAATGATGTGTCAGTTGTGGGACCACATTTAGCCCCTGCTGTCGACTGCCAGGCTTTATATAAATGTGTTTTCCTTTATGCTGCAGTGCATATGGAGCAGCAGGCCTGGCTGTTGTCTGCAGCGTTCATCAGAAGTTGTTCTTGGCAGGATATTATTTCAGGGGAGAGTGCTCTCCTGTAGTTGGAGGATAAATCCAGGTAAACCGTTGGTATGCTGTGTGATAAATCTCTGTGGCAGCGCAGCACTGCCAGAGGGTACACATGCACACATTCAGACTCAAGTGCACAACAACACCAGAGAGTTCCAGTCTTGTCAGGTAGTTTGGTCTGAGAGGACGATTTTTTTTTTTTTTTTTTTTTTTCATTTCATATGTGAGAGTGTTTAATGATTCTGTCCCTTCGTAATGACTGTTTTTGTTTCTGAGGTGATGAATGTGTTCTGGACCACCCCTCAGCTGCTGTCAGGCTCACTCTTCACCCACCTGATTTATACACTGAAGAGGAGCCCTGAGGGGAGGCTGTATAGTATGTGTGTGTGTGTGTGTGTGCTCTGAGTAGTGCTTATTGGTTAACTGGGGGGAAAATACATTTGATTGTCTAAATCATTATGTTGTAAACAGGTGTGAGGGGATCAGGCTTAGTGACACTAAAGACTTTCGCTTTCTTATATACATAGTATAATAATATTTGTATGAAAAATCCTATACAAATAGTTTATTGTTGTTGTTGTTGTTGTTGTTGTTGGAGGCCCTGTCTAACTTCTGTCCTTTCCAAATGAATGTCAATGTTGATTTATGTCACATACCAGAAATATGATGCAAACTCAAGCACACTCTTAATCATTTCAACTGGACAATTAGACAAGAGGGACATCTTGTGGTCAGATCTAGTAGGAGAGAAGTAGACTTTGAATGACTCAATGGTGCAATTGTAATCTTTATTACTGTTGTTTTTGTTAGGAAACCAAGACCCGCCCTCCAAATAAATACAGTACAATAGTGATGGTCAATCAGGCAATGGGGGTTACATTACACTATGGGTTCAAATGAATTTGAATGTATCACATGTTGGTTTGAATTGGTTGAAACTTGTCTTTTTGAAAAAGTGACAGTCCCACTACATCAATATCACTCATGTCCCATCAGTTTGAAATTGCGAGATATCCTGTGATGTTTTAGGATCTTTGGTAAGGTGAAAAAAAACCCCAAAATGTCATAAGAAATCAGTACTGAATTAAATATTTTGTTTCTTTCACTGTTAACTGTTTAGTTTTATGTCATTGCTGCCACCATGTATGGCCTCAGTCCAGCCTGCTTGAACAGCTTTGTGTAGCAGCAGGCCCTTATTGACTGCTGTTTATTAGTCTGTGTTCGATCGTGAAGCAGAGCATTGTCACCGCTTTTAGTGTCATTTCAGTGTCACGTCTTGTCTTGACCTCACCATAAACATTCACATGAAAGTAAAAATTGTAGCTCATAGATAATGGAGTGCAACATATTAACATTGCAATTGTCATTTTAAAATTAATTTCATTTTCTTAATTTACAAAGTTACATTGTACCTACTAGCCTATTTGAAAATCAACCAATACATAATTCTATAAAATAAACAGAAGGCCAACCAAAGAGACGAGCAAAATGTGCTGTAAGAATTCTTTACTGTCAATTTATTCTTTTCATTTTGAGAACAGGATGTGCTCATATCAGGGTTATGAGGGGATACACATAAATCCTGAAGGCATGTAAAGACTGCCCAAATCATTGCATCAGACAGAATATATCTATACTGCAATTAAGTGGGGATTAATAGACAGTTTGTTTAAATTACATGTCATTTACTCTCATTTAGGCCGATAATCAGGCCTCACTATTTAACCTGGCACCTAAGTGTAAAGAAAGTCCAATAGCCCACATGAGACTGTTTGGTCTTATAAAACATGCTCACTTTACTTTTGTAAAACACAAAGCTCACAACAAAGCCTGACATATTTTGTTGGTTACTGAGGCTGTTGTAACTCCTTGAGTGACAATATTTCTCATGTCTGGTTTCATAAAGTGTATAGGTGCCATTTCAGTTGAGCAGCTAACATGATGGCTTCCCACGTTCCTTAAAATTTGGAATCATACGCAAGCATAGTCTGTACATGAAGTTCGAATAGAAGGATATGATATGCAAATATAGATGAACAATTTACATGTGCTGTAATAACTGTTTTGTTTTGGGTTTTTAACCAGTTTGCCTTTTAGAATACCTGATCTTCCTCCTCTGGGAATGACATTTCGAAGCAATCTGCTGCATCTACCTCTATTGTCATGGAACAAAACAACACAAATCTTAAGAAAGGTCTGCCTCCTCATAATTTCATAAATAAGAGCAATATTATAAGTTTAAAAAAAGACCACATCAAATTTTTATTCTCTAAATTCATTAAGAGACAAAGTGCAGCAAATCATTAAAGAATATACTGTATGTTTATCAAACATATTTCTAGGATGATGTACTGATCAGTCAAAGGTGAACTGTTGATCAGTCGATCATGTAACCGACGACACATGAGCATACATCATAAGTCCCTTAAGCCTGTCAGACTGATAATAATAGTGGCAGTGGTGGCTGGTGATAAAAAAGTTTGGGGGGCCGCACTGGACAGTGAGGGGTAAAAAACAATAAACACTCCTTGAACATACATTTAGCTCTCCTTTCCTTCTGACCAGCAAATTTTTCAGTGACTCTCTGATTGAAGTCTGTCATCACACATATACGTTTCTTTTTCATGGACAACATGGCCAAGGCATTTAGCCTCTCCTGGATCATGGAGTTTCTGAGAAACGTTTTTACTTTTACTTTTCAAGGTCGAAAAGCACCTGTCAGCTTCTGCTGTGGTCATGGGTGTGCTGATGATGATATCTAGAAGAAGTCTTTTCAGAAACTGTCACTCTTTTAAAGATCATCATCACCACACCCATGACCACAGCAGAAGCTGAGAGGTGCTTCTTGATAGAGTAAAAACTGTACTTCCTGCTGGTCTTGATGGATTTCTTCAAACATGTGTGTTGATAGATAAGTGTTGTGTGTTCAGACAGACACCTGTTGGAGCCCTCAGTGTGATCCACTCTGTAGTGCTTGCAATTTTCACCATGAGATCCTCTTAAATCCCTGATCTCTGATGGATCCTCAGACCTTAGTTAGATGTGTAGGAGTCTGTTCTGGGTTTGAAATAGTTCTCCAGATAACCCAGGCTCCTGGTGGAGAAGCTGTTTGGAAGCTCTTAA
>JBBMOC010000063.1:0-226736 GCA_037975185.1 Centropyge bicolor | reverse complement strand
AGCCTGGCAGCACACAGAAGTCGTCTAACTGATGAACACCTGTAGTCCATCCTGAGAATCTCCACACAGGACCTCTCACCAAACCTAAACAAATTTGTTGTCAAAAAAAGATGCATCAAAATGGCATAAGAGCAAAGAAAACCAAATGTTTTGATTTGCTGTTATTTTAACTTTTGCTGAAAAGCACAAATTTTATTTATATTTCCAGGTTTTTTTGCGGCATGTTCATATTTATAGCTTGTATAATTTTGACAGGACATATTTTTATGGTGAGCAAATTTAAAGTTCATGTTTTTAAATTTTAAGTTTATTTATTCTGGAATAATAATAATAATAGTAATAATCCTGTCTGTTTATTTATATATATATATTTATGTTCAAAAGACATTTAGTTTTAGTGTATTCAATAAATGTTTATCCTGTTTGCCCCTCGACCTAACGTGTGCTTTGAGTTTTGGCCCACTGTGCAATTGAGTTTGACACCCCTGGTTTAAAGTGAATGAGAGAGTGAGCAGGTGACATAAATAGCTCATCGTCTCCTTTGGTGATGCCACCTACATCTGTCCAGTCCATTACAGCAGTGTCAGTGAGCCTAGAGTCCAGTTTCCTCTGAGTCAATGCTCAGTGTAAATATTCTAATTCAAGGGTGCAGTCAGAAAGTTACTTGATGCAACATTCTGTATCATCAATACACAATAATGTAAGTTGACTTGACCCCAAATAGATCTAGAGCCAGAAAGGTATTGTTTATGAATGTTGGTACACTGTATGAAATATGGAGAATTTGAGAAAAAATTACTTAAGAAGATGAGACGTTAAATGAAACTGAACAGAAGAAAAGGTCGTTTTATTTATTTATTGAAGTCAAGGTAAAGAATGAATTTGAATTTGCCAGTGCGGAGGTTTTTCAGTTCACACTTTAAACACTGGATGGCGGTAGTGCGCAGTAAATTTCTTAGTGAAACACCTTAAAGACAGAAGAAGTCAAAACGGAACCATTGTCACACAGCCGGAACCTGTGTACAAATGCTTCACTGCCAAACTCGGACTTGTTTATCGGTGACACCTTGGGAACAGCTGTTCTGAAGGCTAGTGGCTAGCTGCAGTCAAATTACTGGCTAACTAAGCGTTCATTAAATTATATCACCGTTTTCGATATTTCACGTGTGAGTGCGCAATTATCTCGAATAAATGTGTTATTGTTGGTTGGAATGTTAGTCTACATAAAGTAAACGACAGCTAGCTAGCTAGCTAACATTAGCTAACTGGGCAAATTTACTAAATTACCAAACAATTTACCAAAGATTACTCTCTGGCGTTTAAAACGGACTAACTTAGGCTGACTAGAAATAATTTAACTGGTCAGCTTTTCTATCTTAACATGTAGGTTTGGATACTACAAATTGTGTTCTGCTAATGTTACTGTCGGCCAGTCTGTCCTGTGAAAACAGTAGGTTAGCTTAAACGTCCTACCAGTAGCTTAAAGTTACCTGAAAATAATTCAAGTTGGCTGCATGAAGCCATCAATAGAACATGATTTAAGACCTGTATGGAATTGTTCTGCTCTCCTATTCAACTCATAGCAACTACACTCATCACACCCCTATTTTTAACTGAGCAACTTTCAGAAGTGGTTCAGGATTTGTAATTTCCACATAGCTACTTCTACAGTTTCTTTTTGGTAGCACTAAAGCTATGCAAGTTATGTAAAACAAACTGAAGACTGTATTGTTGGGTTGTTTTGGGTTGTATAAGTGACTGATTGTATGTGAAACCTCCTAGGTTGACTGGAGGACTGTCACCATGGAACCTGCCTGTCGTAAAGACAAGCCAAAGCTGAACTCTACCCCGACCAGAGGAGACCGAGCCAAGCAGAAATCTGCACAGCAAGAGCTCAAACAACGACAGAGAGCAGAGGTGACTAACATCACTATTTTTAAATCTGGCACCCATAATACTGTACTCTATCCTCATCTCCAAGAGACTTCATTCTAGTAGTGTGCCAGATGTATCTACTTTGTCCCCTTTCTCATTTACAGATCTATGCCTTGAATAAGGTGATGACAGAGTTGGAGCAGCAGCAGTTTGAGGCCTTTTGTAAACAGATGCAGTCACAAGGAGAATGATGAGTTCCTGCCTGTTCTGCCTTCCTCTGTCATCTGGACCAGGACGTGTCACCCTCCAGAAACACGCACACTAATACACAACTACACACTTAGACTCATGTTCAATGAGACAATCTTTACTCTTGATATTTTACTAACTCAGATTCATGACTGGCTGCAACCTGAATATGCTAGAGAGTGTTGTTATAATAATTAAAAGCATCGTGAGTAAAATGCCTCCAAACAGAAAGCAGAGTTGTAGATTTCCTACTGAGACATCAGGTCACTGACATTTCCGATTTGTTTAACAATAACCTGTTACATTATTGTAATGGTTAAAATGAGCTTGCATGCTCTTTACATGTTTTGATATTTTGAAGTTCAGGTCAAGCAAAGATTATGAGTGCTATGTTAAACTGATAATCTCAATTTTTTTAATTTAAATGAATGTCTGTGAAGTCATTATCTCCAAATGAGGTAACACAATGGTAATGAAGCCTATGGCCCACTGATGAAAGCTCTTGTATTAGCAGTATTACAAATTATCTGTGGCGATATTCCCAGAAAAAAATTCTCTTAAGTTACTATTAATGCAAACTCAATACCACCACATTTTCATACCACTGGAGCTAGGCTAGCAGCTGACTTTTGACTATAAAGTAGTGACAGTAAATGTAATGTAATAGTGAGTTTGACACTTAGAGCTATTGTTCATCAAAAATGGAAAAAGATATGCTGAAAAATCATTTGAAGCTTTAGGGCGTTTAATCTCAGTACGTACTTGTAGCAGCCCTTCAAGACTGGAGCCAAAGCATCATCAAACACCTCACTTGATTTTGTAGGTACTGTCTCATGCGTGCAAGAAGAAAAAACAAGAAGCCATTGGTTGTTTATTAAATCTGTAGTATTCTTGCATATATTATTGTGCAGTGCTTCAGTTTAAAAAAAAGTCTCATCCAGAAAGCCTACATATGAAATATTTTTGTGGACAGAAAATATGAATGTATCTTATTTGTGTAGTTTAGGCCCAGTGTCCTCTGTGAGATCTTGTTTAAGTGAGACTCGATGTAGTGATGGGAGATTGATATTCATTGAAATGTTGCTTTTATTAACTTAATTTTGTGGACTAGGTGGAAATGTGGCCCTAGTTATTATATATTTGTACTACACATTGCCATATTTCTTATTATTCACTCTTGTTATCTCACCAATGTATCATGAGCATGAGCATATTTTTTTAGCAGCAAAATGTTTAAAACAGTTAAATACTGAATGACACTGAAGCTACATTTTTTGATTGCACTCTAAACAGTACTACAGCAGGATGACTCCTAAGAGGGAATGGCAGAACAAGGGGCTGTTCTCCAGTGATCTATAAACATTACTTAACTCTTAATATGCAAGTGTTTATAGTGCTCACTTTGAACACTGTCTTTTGAATGGTAATGTTTGGCAATCTGAATTTATGTCTGAGGACTGTAAAATGTTTATGTTGTGTAGTACAGTATGTCATACACTTTCACTTGAGTTATACAGTTTTGTTTTAAAGAAAATAAAAGTGAAAAGTTTTTTTAATAAATGTATGTTTTTATTTGACAGTGTCTGCATGCTATCCACACACTAAAGTAAAACAGTAGGCAGACATTATCTACTGTCATCTTTTCGTCGTTTGTAACTCTCAGGCCCTGTTCTTCAAATGTGGCTTAACTAATTCTGGACTAAACTAGCTCCATATAAAGTAGTTAAAACTGTGACCACTTGCAAAAGGTAAATGCTTCTTAGTTACTGATGCAACAGTATTACATTATTAATAATGTAATCTAGCACATGTGCCGGGTTTTTACTTGAAATAGAGTACTTGTACATTAATGTATTGTTATTGTTTGCTAGAATCTGACTACAACTCAAAAACTTTTCAAACATGATAAATGGCCCCAAATAGAAATAGCTTTTTTTGTAAAGAGTCACAAGCCATAAAGTTAGGCACTGCTGATTTAATCTTATATATTGTATTTAGAAGCCTCTCAGTTTTTAATGTAAAATCTTAATGTAGAAACAAATTTGTTATGACAACTGTCATGTGACACATGTTGTGGAGTAGAAGTATAAAGTAGCAGAAAATGGAAGTACAGGTACCTCAAAATTGTACTTCAGAGCAAAACTGAGTACATGTACTTACCAGTAGTCACTTTCCACCACTGCTTGCAAAAAAAGCCCTTGTGATCATACGTCTGGTATGTAATGACAGTCTGTGTATCCTCTACTTCACATCTTCAACTACTTGCAGTCAGATGAAGACAAACCATAACCACGCACCATTTAATCTTGCATCTACAATGACAGTTCAGTCATTTCGGGAGGACGAATGATCACAGTCAGTTGATTAGATCTTTAAATAAAAGTTCAATTTGAAAGAACAGGAAATGTACTTTACAATTTATTTCATCATTTGAATTCCAATTTGAATGATAAACCACCTGGCTGCTTCTAACCCCCCACCCACCAAACATGTCATTTAGTTAAACACTAGGTCACTGTGCAGAGGTAGTAGTTCTATAGATCCTGATGAATGACTGTGTTGCAAGCAGTAATTTTAATATATTTAGGTTATTAAAGCTGACGTGTCATTTTTGACATGTTTTTTTTTTTTTTTTTTTTTTTTTTTTACAGATTTACAACTACAGTCTTTATAGCAGCAGTATGTCTCTACATGATATACAGAGGTGTAAGCTAATTGCATAAGGTAAAGCTGGTCCTCTTGAAACTTCAAAACCGACAGTTAGTCTGGAGCCACTTTTTTACTCTACCTTCACCTTTTTTAGTATCCAAACTAGGCGGTTCTCTCCTTCTCCTTTCACTTTATTTCCTCTTGTTCAGGCCTCAATTGTAACAGAGCTCCCAGTAACCCGCACTCCAAACCACCCGTCCCAGAACTTGGTGTCTTGTCCTCCATGTTCAAAGGAGATGTGACGCATTCCGGGGCCATAGTCGCTAAATGTATGGCTGACCTGGAGTTCAGACAGAGAGAGAAAACCATGGTGATGGCGTTGTATTTATCGTGACAAAAAATAAAATATAATTTACTGCCACAATAATTTTCCAATCTGCAGTGTTTTGCTCTCTGATGAGTCTTTTCAATGCGTTGAACTGAATTATATTTTATTGTTTCACCAATACCTTTAACAACACACCCACAGGGCAGATTTCAGTCAGAATACCTGCTACATATTAAACCACGATCATGCCCAAAAACGATAGTAGTGATGTTGCTGATAGGGGGGTTAGATCTGAAAATGCTTTTATGTGTCATTCTATGGGACATGGACAAACAACATATTGTGTTAATTTGAAGGTTTTGTTCTTGTGGATCTATGTTTATCAGGGCGTCCTTATGTGTGCCTAAAGATTTAAAGGACAAATGTCCTTATCCAATGGTAAGTGGCAGAGGAGCTGGGATAAGAGCATGATTGTGATCACAAATTCCATGGACGTTACCATAATGTGTTTTCCTATCAAACACAAGAGGAGGGAATGAATGGGGACCTCTGTGACCATCACCCTGTACTCCATGACAGGCTACTAAGTGCATTCCCCTTTCTGCGTACCTGCTTCCACGAGCAGTCATCACAGTCAGGATCGAGTGTCACCGGATCAGGTTTGAACTCCTGTATGACCTCATGATTCTCATCCAGCAGACACACAGCCATTTGATAGGTGCAGCCACAGTCTGTCCTCCCGCAGTACCTGCAGGATGAGTCACCAGTCAATCAGTGGTACTTGTCACTTACAGAAGGTGGTGCACATTACTCCACCTCTGTCTTACCAGTCTTCCACTGTGACGGCAGGCTGAGTGTCCAGCTGCTCAGCAGAGTAACCCTCCGCTAACAAGTCGATCAGCTGCCTCTTGAGACACAGCCTATGACACACAGTTTGTTAGAAACCAGGAGGATTTGCATTGATGAAAACAGTGAGTCCACTCAGACATAAGAATCAAATAGATGAGAGGTAATGAAACATCCTGTATCCTGTAATACCTCAAATAAAAGCAGGGTCTCAATCAATGACATATGTCTTGGTCAACATGAGCACATTTTCAGTTGTTCTCAGTTATTATTTCTTGTAGCTCAACTGATTGGGAACCACTGGACTAAACTAGCTCCATATAAAGTAGTTAAAACTGTGACCACTTGCAAAAGTGAAATGCTTCTTAGTTACTGATGCAACAGTATTACATTATTAATAATGTAATCTAGCACATGTGCCGGACTTTTACTTGAAATAGAGTACTTGTACATTCATGTATTGTTATTGTTAGAATCTGACTACAACTCAAAAACTTTTCAAACATGATAAGTGGCCCCAAATAGAAATTGCTTTTTTTTTTAAAAACAGTCACAAGCCATAGAGTTGGGCACCGCTGATTTAATCTTTAAGATATATATTGTATTTATAAGCCTCTCAGTTTTTAATGTAAAATCTTAATGTAGAAACAAATTTGTTATGACAACTGTCATGTGGAGTAGAAGTATAAAGTAGCAGACATAAGTATCAAATAGATGAGAGATAATGAAACATCCTGTATCCTGTAATACCTCAAATAAAAGCAGGGTCTCAATCAATGACATGGGTCTTGGTCAACATGAGCACATTTTCAGTTGTTCTCAGTTATTATTTCTTGTAGCTCAACTGATCCCCAACTTGTTTGTGACTGGTAATTGAACCATACTCTGATCATTTGAATACCACAATAAACACTTACTCAAAGGAGGTTGCAAAGTATTTAGTGACTCCATCGCTGCAGAAGTCATAGCCACAGTCTCCAGGCATTTCTTCCACCTTCCACTGGCTCCCTCCGTTCTCCGTCAGGTCCCAGAATTCCAGCTGCTCTGGGAGAGAAATGCACAGTCTCAAGCTGTCACTAGCTGCATTCTGTCCTTTCTACCCTGCACACTATCAAGTTTTTACTAAGTCAAGTTCAATTTAAATAGCAGGTTTACTAAAGTTTGACCAGCAGCAAAAGGTGGTCAAGACCACCATAATTTTCCAAATGTAAAAATTATACTTTGTACAGACAAAATAACCGAAACTAATCTGACAGTCCACTTGACATCAACCACATCTCAAAAGGCTGGTGATGAAGGTCGTGACATGCAGTAGAAAGTCAATATGTCAATCTCAGTATATTGGGCTTTTTTGAGCCCAGTACAGATTGGAACATCAATGAGGAGAAAGTCTGGGAGACAGTCCCCATCTCAAGTATCAAAAAACAACATAATGCTGATTGCTTCACACTTCTTGATTAAGTATGAAATTCAGTAAATCACACCGGTCTAATTCGCATCTTGTGATGAACTTAGTTAGTTTTGACTTAGTCAAACAAAGGTATGACCATGATTTATTCATGCTTGGGACAGCTTAGGGGAAATTGGATTCATTTGTAATTACAGTTTTACAGCAGTTACTGGAAAACGTCCAGCGGCACTAGGGTAGGCCTGAGAGTAGATCCAACCCTGATCCAGTTATTTGCAGACATTATTTGCAGTTATTGCAGATCTTCACCTGTAGAAAATACCATCTTACCTTCTCCACTGGGATTCTTCAGCAGGTTTCTGGCCATGATTGCAGTTTATAGAGAGAAGAGTGGGCCTGCACAGGAGAAACAGGAAACAGCAACATAGATCAATATTTGTCTCTTCTGCAATTTCTATCCAGGTCCAGATCCCATCAACTCCCACCATTCAGGCATTAGATCACTCCAAACTCCATCCGCATCCTCTCCAGGGGCATGCAGCATGCAATTAATGTCTCAAACACGAACAAGGGTGATCTTACAATAAAGACAAACAACTGACAGCTTTAGACCAGCTGAATGATTGGTACAATTTAAAATAAATGACTGTGGATTTGAAGAATGTTTGGCCACAAAAATAAAGAGCTACTTATGGACACAGTGTTGGGCCCAGCAGTTTAAATTAAAAACAGTCCATATGAGAGTGGACACAGAGCCACAAATCGGTCCACGTCCAAACCCAAACACTAATGCCCTGTCTGCTGACTCACAGCACAACAGATGGGGCAAAAGCCAGCCCTCTATACATGCTGAATGGGAGGAATCACAGAGGATCAACCTGTCATCAAACACACATCAGTCAGCAGGAAAACAACCTGGGTTAATACGTTGCCATAGAAACCTGTGGTCCAAGGGCCTGTTTTAAGGGTGTCCCAAGTTTGACACTACTTTTAGAGTGTATAGGAGTAACTGTACTACGCATTATTACCTCATCTATAGTGTACATAAAACATTAGAAAACCCCAAACGTTCCTTACTTTTTTGGGGGGTGGGGGGTGTTCATCAGTGTTTGTGTGCCTGATGTGTTAAAAAACAAACAATAATAACTCCATTGGAATGTATAAGAAGCACTTCTGGTTCTTTGTTAGAGACGTGTCAATGAAGTTCTAGTCTATCTACAGATTTTGGTGCATTAAACGCTACTTAGTTGCATATTTGTCCTGTATTTCACAGCTCACTGAGGCTTCAAACTCAAACAGCTGAGTCATCTGTCCCTGCAGACTCAAAGTCTTAGACATTAAAGATGCAGTACATGCACACTGATGTCATGCTGTACTGTAAAAGACGCACTCTGCTCCGTGTAAATACATAAGACAACAAATGTGTTACTCACAGCCAGGGGAAGGCAAGTGCAGTCTTCTGTTTGGTGTGGCTCTTTCTCTGACTTACACTTGAGCTCCTCTGCAGGATAGCACCCATGTGACAGTGCGGCTTTTATAGCCAGGGAGCTCACACACACACACACACACACACACACACACACACACACACACACACACACACACACACACACACACACACACACGCATGCATGCAGTGGTGAGACAGAGAGGGAGGGAGACACGAAACACCCAGTCTGCAGGTTGGGAGGGAGCTTTCATCCAGCGGAACTCAGCAGAACCACACATGCACACACTCAGCACAAATGTCAGTAAGAGCCAACACATCAACATCAACAGTGGAAGACAACACTCAGTATTCTTCTTTAACACTTAGAATGTTTTTTTAAGAGGTTAACAAAGGGATCCTAAATATGCAAAAAACAAAACATGTTGGAGTTAGCAAATCTGTGCATTTTGCTCTGTAACACGAGCAGGCTAAAATAAAACAAAACCAGACAGTAAAGGAAGGATTCACATTTGATCTAGGCTGTTTAAGCCAATACTAATCCATTACAATATGTCCGGATCAGCCCTGATATGGATCCTTGGGATTGGCTCTGAAGTTCATTGGGTGTTTTCGGGTACAGTTTCAGATTCAGTAGAGTAGATACAACCAAGCAATGCCCTCTTGTTGGGGGATCATGGGAGTTTGACCAGCCAATCTTCATGTGTTTTGTGGGCTTGGAGAAGACTTATGATCTGGGGTAGACCCAGAACTCACTGGTGGGTTTATATTCAGTATCTAATCCAGTCTGGGAAAGCCTTGGGATGGAGGAGCTGGAAGACGTTGCTGAAAATGATGGATGAATGGATTAAAACAATGTAAGTTACCTGCACTAAATTTGCCATTAACCATTAATATAAGATGAGACTTTCTAAATATCACATCTTTGCAATGGTATGATATTCAACACTTTGCTGGAGCTGTTGTTGATGTTCACTTTAAACTACCAATATTTGTGGTGGCACTTGAAGGCATCGCATGACAGGCATAGTTGTAGCAACACTTTTCACCTGAAGAGGGTGCTAAAGGACCACCAACACATTTTGCTTAGTAGAGTAATGCAGTTCTTAGACTAACAAATACAGAAAACTGATAAATGCAATTATATATGCAATGAAGTGACTAGTGATTATCTGTTGCCTCAAAGCCTGAGAAAAAAAAGTCTGGGATGTTAATTCAATGACAATGATACTGTTGTCAAATAGTGAAAGAGCTAACAATTTTGTTTTTTTTTATTGGTAACTGCACCTTTTCCAACATCAGGATCTCATGTCAGTACCAATGGGTTCTGTTTTATATTGTTGACTTACAACTCACACATCAGCAACATTTTAGGTGGGTATACAAAACTAGGCTTTATTCTGGGCCACAACACCAATGGGTCATAACACATTGAATACGTTACATACATTACAACATACACAAAATACCTCCCAATATGGGAGAGGAATAATTCAAGTCAAACATTGCAGTTTCATCAGGATTGTCCTGCAGACAGTACAGTACAACATTCAACAACCAATAGTAAAAACATTGTGCCATAAATAAAAAGTGGTGTATAAATCACACAAAAGCAGGAATTTCAATATCAAACACTGGGATTGCAAACATGGCTTAAAATACACCTTTTAGGAATGAAGAAATACTGTAGCTTTAGTGCCTTTTGTTGGAGGTGCATTTTTCCCCTGTATCAGTAGGGGAAGTTCAAATCTTTTCCTGGTCAACAGATTGAGTATGAAGAGTATTTTCCAACAAAACATTTTTACACAGGAGTTGAGCTTCTGAGGAGCAAATCCTTGTTGCTGCTCCTTTCTGCGAAGCTTCATAAATCTTGCTCTGATTGTACAAACTCATGTCCAAAACAGCAGTGCACATTCAACTGCATGACCCCTGTAGTCTTTCCTGGCATTTTAGTGCAGCACCAGATATTGTGTATTCCAGTGATACAGCACCCATATCTGTCCCTTCATTAATGGGTAGCCTGCTCATCATTAGCAAATTTCCTTATCTGTTTGGAAATGTGACAATAATTCCAGTTGTTTGGAACAGCTGCAGCCGAGGCTCCTTCTTGGTTTTTAAGCTTCAGAGGACGCCTGGGGTTTGAGCTGGGCCTTCTCCATAGTCGTACCATATGGATCTGACCTTTTAAAAAAGCCCATCTGAAGGGAAACACACAAGAGAGGAAAATCACATACAGATTAATCTGACAACCACAAATGACAACAAATTGCCTCTCTTTGTATTAGTACTGCATCTCTCTCATTTTGCATCCCTTTATTGGTATTTATTGGTTTTGAGTGTCATTGTATTTGTGTTTCTTTTGTGGTCGTTTTGTGTCTATTTCTCATCACTCCAAAGAGAGCAGTCCCCTTCAAACGGAGGCTCTGTGCCACAAAGAACCGCTCAGTAATCCATCCAAGGCTAATTGTTTTACTGAGCATGTGTATGGAAGTGGAAAAAAATGGTTAATGAGACCACAGTCAAAAAAATATGTTATTTGTTCCCTTGTAGTAACACACACCAGTCGTACAACGTGTGTTAATATAACTGTTATTTTCTGAGGTAATTGTATACTTGACCAAGTCAAGGTGCAATATTCTGTATTTAGTACTTAATATTTAATATTCCATATCTAAGCTGTCATTTCTTACCTCAGTTTTGGCCCATTGTGTATATTTACTGGTCATATATTTTATACTGGTCATATGTTTTTATATTTCATATCCATACTCAAAAGTGTAAATAAGTAATGTGAACTTGTGAATACGTCCTTTTTTTTTTAGACTGTTATTTGTTCTTAATATTTAACTGCTGCTATCCCCTGTGCTGCTGTGACATGTGAATTTCCCCATTGTGGGACGAATAAAGGCTTATCTTATCTTATCTTATCTTATCTTATCTTATCTTAGACAGGGGTATGTGTCAGCTTGTTACCTTGTATAGTAGATATATGAGTAGGGAGAGTAATAACAGGCCGGCTACAATGGCCAGGATGATGATCCACACTGGCACATGGAACAGGCTGCCCGGCTTGCTCCACATCACGGCCGTCACCACCTGTAACAGGAAACCACAGCATTCACAAGAGCCTCTGTAGACACTCACATGTAAATAAGGTGAAGTTTACAAGCTCATTCAATTGTAAAAATCCAATAAAAAGAATCTGTTCACATCACCTTTTTGAATCCCGATGGTTTTAATTTTGGAGGAATAGAATAAGGCATCTTGTACACATTGTACTGAACAGAGCACTCCAGGACATACTGCTTATGGGGCCTCTGTGGACAAGCAAAAGACAGTTGGAAACATTTTAATAAGGGCTCTACTGATGGGCTTGAAAGTTGCCAATACCTGATATCTCTCAAGAATTCACCCTTATCAAGCCAAACGATCCTTAAACAATATGATAAATTACAGATATTCATTGATTCCCCTCAAATTTTGAATGACAAAAAATATAATTCAGACTTTGTGACATTGAGACTTTGTACTGAAAGCCAGGAAATCAAGAATGCTTCTATTGCTGTAACTATCAGTGCTGCCACTACTCATGTACTTGTATGGAATCTTATCAAATTAAGACTAATACATACCCCAACATGAGGGTAGAGTAGAATTTATCATTTCTACCAAAGATATATAATTAATCAAACAGCAACATGTTCAGTCATCCTGTGTAAGGCCCCATACGGTTTACTACATACTGCATCTACCCAGGTTTGAGTATTTAGTATTTGGGTAATTATAGTCAAAGATATTTGTGTGGATGAAAAAAGTGAATGTAATTCAAGTGTAAGTTTTTAATGGACACTGTTGCTTCTGAAAAAAAATCAAGAAAAAGTGTTGAAGGCTCCAGGAAGTCGTCAGTAAACAAAACTAAGGGGAAACTAAGCTTAACAATGACTTGGACAAGCTGTATTGTGTGCTGTTATTATAAACAGCACATTCATTTCTTGAATTATAAATGCAAAAATTCACTATCAAAATTAGTATATCAGGTAGTATATAATGTACAGACTTATTGTGTTGCATGGAGTTGGGACATGCAGCTTGTTTGACGGCCTGCCCAGCAGAGGGCAGCGTGAGAACACAGATGTCTCCCTTCATGCTGGGTTTCTCATCTGGTCTGTGTTTTCCTCTTGATTTGAGTTTCCTGTACTAACAGATATGGGGAACAGTGCAAAGCAGTGTAGTCTCACCTCGATGAAGGTTTCAGCCCAGAGTCTGGAGCGTACGGTCATGATAGCGCTGGCTCCCCTCTCCAGCAGCCCGACGTTACACTGCAGCTGCCAGCACTCCACTGTGGAGCACGACTATGGAGGGACAGAGCCACAGTCAAACACACAGCGTTCAGCATAATTCTTTCATTAATGATTGGACTGACAGATGCTGGCAAAAAGTCTCACACCAAGCAGCTTCTTCTGCAGGAATCATAAAATATACAAATAATTCACACTCATTTTAAACAATGGTAGACAATCCACTACCTGCATAATATCTACTTGAAAGCATTATAGAGATATCCATTTAAAAAAGATACATCCATACTGTATGCTCAAGTGTTAGGCTACATTCTTTTTTTAAAGGAGCTAGCAATTGGGCTGACAGTTAGAGCTAAATCGATAAATGGCCAAATCACAAGAAATATCAATACAGAAATGCCAAACTAGGTCTGAGGTAATTTAAACAATGTCACCATGAGGAAGTTTGTCCAGCACAGCTGTGGTGCAGTGGTGTCTTGGTAGGGGGGTTTGCTGTGGCCACAAACTAACTGTGAGAAGTCTGCTTTTACTGTACATCCTTCAAGTACATTTTACTGATATCTTCATTACTGGCTTTAACTTGTAATACAGTGCTTTTAAGTGTCAATACTTTCTCAGCACTGATCAACACACCATCCCATGTACACACCAGTGCACCTCTGCACCAGAGTGTAAAATGTCCTACTCAGTAAAAAACGAGATTATATATTTATTCTACATATTTATGTTTTGCAGCTGTTATATCATTAACAGATTTTTAAAAATTCCCAAATATTCATATCAGTATCAGCCTAAAAAAATGCACCTCAGATGGGCTGTAATAGATATTGTCCACAGAGGTAAACACAAAGCAACATATGCTCTGTGAACAAATATTAGCAACATTTTTTTAAAGCAACATACATATTTTGCTACTTGCTATTCCCAGTTGCTTTAACCCAGCAGTGTTTTAACTTTCACATAATAAAAGCTTTTACACTTCCAAACATTGAAGACCAGTGGCTCACAGAAAGTGATCACTTTTGCATTTTAGTCAGAATCAACAGAGTAAAAATAGACATTTGCCATGAGCTGTAGCTCTCTTTGGTACAGTAGTAAGTGCTAATTCATGTGGCGTTTTGTGCACCACACCCTCCACAAAGCAGCAGTCAGCTTGGGCAGCACTTTGACATCTATTCATAGGACTTTGTGTTAATGGGGTTTGAGCCTCTGTAGGTGGTGCTCTTTGCTCTGTGGGTTTCAATTTACAGATCTGGAACCAGCTGTGGTATAACTCCATTAAACAAAACATGAATAAATGAAACAGAATAATTGTTCACAATAATTGAACCCGAATAACCTGTTCTGAATATTCAGTTTGCGTAACAGGCTCTGGACTTGGAGACCTAAGAATCTGTCAAAATTAATCCTTTCAGGTTGCTACTAATTGAAAACTAATCTCAATACTTTCACATGCAACTTTCAAATAGTAGTACATAGGGGTTTGGAATCATCTTCAACATGTGGCTGGATTCTACAATTTACAGATGGTTCATTTGAATACCATAAGAAGATTAGCTGGCAAACATTACAGTCGGTGACGAAAGCCACACAAAAGCAACCCAGGAAATCACAAACCTAATTAACCTCATCTCACAAACGATTACAGCGAGCAGCAGGAGATGTTGACCAGAGCTCATTACTGCAGATCTATTTCCTCTGCTGAAAGAAATAATCTCATTATAATTCAAATCTTTTTTCGAGCTCAAAGGTCAGAGCTGCCTCCTCCTACAATCTGACTGGACTATTTTTAGAGTGTCCAAAGCCCACTCAGGGGACTGAAAAAAAAGAAAGAGGCACTGAGCATTTCAGTACAGAGCCACACACTAATGAAAATACACTCGCATAAGAGACCCACTGGGACTGAACACCCAGCACAAGAGCCATTGACTTTATTTAAGAGCCTCTGTTGTGGTGTGTTGTGGAGTGAACAGCTCCACATGCTGAGTCAAGCAGGAAAGAGAAGGAGAAAAACACCTCCTGGGGTCTTTATGGGACACATGGAGTCAACTGCTCCATCCTGATGAGGAACAAATGTTCTCGAGAAGTTACAAAAGAAAAAGTAAATCCATCAGAAATAGGCTGAGGCTTCTGAAGTTTCACCCCACTCCCTCTGTCCTTGTGCTAAGACAGGCTGAACACAAGCATTTCTGGGCAGGCAAATATGAAGTGACAGTGTCAGTTGGAGCTGAAGACTACAAGACTACAAGTTGTTGTCTCACCAGGTTTCCTTGTTCAGCCAGGTCTCTTTCCAGCTCTCTCCTCTGGATGTGATGCTCATTGCTGGATTCCAGTGATGCGGGACCCTCTGCTGCCTGAGGCTGGACGTGCATGCATTCAGAAACTTGATCAAATGTTCATGGCAAGCAAGCTGTTTGTGTGCATGTGTGCATGTGAGTGTGTGTCCTCACCTTGAGTTTCAGTGCATTGAAGGTGTGTTTGGAGGAGCAGCTGAGCGGCCCCTCAGTGAGCACCTCTACAGGGTAGAGCAGCTCGTGGCTGTGAGCCCTGAGAGGACATCTCACCTGTAGTGATGAATGGCTGACCGCACTGGGACCATTGTTCACCAACTGGAACAGAGAGGTAGTTTGAACTTAGATACTGTTTCTACAAACACCTGATTGAAAATCATAAAAGATTTTTTCGGTTGAAATAAATGTAAATGTTACTATGAAAACAAAAATTATGAGATAACTCTCCATAATAATGATATGAGTTTTAACAACTTCTTAATTTTTTTTTTTACACATCTAACAGAATTTATTAATCTAGTATTTTTCCCTGAAACAAACTGGAAGTGGGAGAGTAGAAATGGGAGAGCAGTGAGAATAAATAAAATCTCAAAGCATGAAGAAGGGGTTTGGAAGAAATGTACCTCATAGACCTGCTGAAGCTCAGGGCCGATGTCCTGCTCCTCCCTCAGGCTCTGAGCAACACTCCAGTTTGGAGGGGGAAAGATGACTTTGTCTGGGCGAGAGACACTACAACAGGAAAACATAGTTTCATGTTGGCAGGAACTGATATGATAAGAATTATTAGACGTGTATAACGATAATGTAACGATACAGTGGAAGACTTGGCAATGAAGCCTCACCCCTGCAGAATGACATCAGCTACTGCAGCCACCTCCAGTTCAAGCAGCACCACCTCACTCTCCGAGTTATTTGCATTTTTACTACAACAGAAAGACAGAAACAATTATTCACACCCTCACAAAACAGTGTATTATTTTTTTGTCAAGATATCATTTGATACTTGCTAACTTATTAAATGCAAAAAACATTGCTGCTTCAAAACTAACTTAAATCTATACAAGGACAAACAAGGGCAATTAAGAAGTCACACATCAGCACACAGTACTGGACTCTCTGAAAAGTGACTTACCTTCGTATTTGGAGTTCAAACTCTACAGTTTTGCGAGCGCCCGTCAGTCTGGGTACAGTGAACCGAAGGCCGGCCCATAACTAGGAAGTGACCCACAGAAAATGTAAACAAGTCATCAAAGGAACATGATGTCTTGCATTTGATTTCGATTTCATAATCCTTCTTTTATCAACCATGCTTTTCTACATTCCCCTCTACAGCTTTCAAGCCATCTGAAAATAGCTTCTGGCCCTCGTTAACATATTTAACCCTTTATAGGGCAAGTGACTATTTTTGGTCATTTCTGCACAATTTACAAAAGTGAAAAATTGTGAAAAATGTTACAACAGAAATAAAGTTTTGTTATATCCTCCAATAACACTCTATGGTTGAACTTTTGAATTTCAAAGTATTTCAATGAGTGCCCAATAAAGGGTTAAGTTCAACTGATTCCACTGATGGCAATGAAATCTGACAAGCAGTGTTTGCTTGTCGAGTGGAGGGGGAAAAAAAAACATTTTTCTCACTTTGAACACAAACTAAACAGTTACAGACAAAGCCCATAAATACTTTCTGAGTTTGTGTATGAATTATGCAAGAACAATTTGACTTGACTAAATTGCACTGAGACACAAAAAAGGCCCAAGACAGCATGTGGGCGTTGTTGGCTCTTACGCTGGTGCCAGACTTCATGGGGTTTCCCAGATCACACACGAGATAGCAGGTCTGGTTTTCTACCTCATAGCTGCACGTCAGCTGAGTCAAGCTCTGGAGAGAACACAAAAACATCCAATACGACAAATCAACTCTTTAACTCTGATGTTAAGATTACTAAATAAATAAACATAACATAACAGAAACATGTCTGCCTGTCTTTTCTTTGACATCCCAACACATTTTGGTTGACAAGGTTTATGATCACTATTTTGTTTTTTTCATTTTTCACATTGTATTTAGCTTAGATGTTGGTGTGCATGTTCTCAATGTGGGTCTTCCACATAAGTTGCTGTAGAGCGCTGCATTCAAGTCCTGCTTTGTTGGAAAATCAAACACAAGTTAAATGTTAAGCAAACATGCTGTGCCAAAGATTTGTTATTTGTATAAGTGCAGTTACAGTGACAGTTCTCACCACGTTGTCGCGTGCTATCCCCCTGTAGTCGGCCTCTGGGGGCAGCACCACATAGAGCTCAGCCTCGTACGCCCCTCCCTCTCCTTCGTTCCTGGCATTGAAGGTCAGGCTCAAGGAGTTTTCATCACCCAGATAAACCTCTGCTTTATCACTGAGGGGGCAGAGCCACAGCATCATCAGTCAAAGCTGATCCACTCTTTAAAGGTTGTCGATGGCATTTCAAAGGGCCTTTAATAGAGACTGACCTTTTGTTTTCTGATCGCATAAAAGCCAGTGCAGTTAAAAGATACACACTGAACCTATGACGGAGTCTGAAATGCTTATCAAGTTTAATATTATAAAAAAGTTTTGAAGTTCATTTAAGTCAGCTCAGTTTCATTCTCCACCAACTCCTGCAGCAAATTTCTGTGCAATAGCATTCATAGCATCCTTATTCTCATATGAATATAGTATGTCTATTACTTATGGATGCCAAAAACAAGGAAAACATGTAACATAGTGTAAATACTCTACCTCACTTAATGTAAATACTTTTTCTTGTCACTTTATTGTTCTATGCCACTTGTTGTTTCTTGTATTTGTTATTGCTGCCTTATTTCTTAATTAGCCACTTTACTGGTATTTATTTTTTAGTTACTGTTTGTTCTGCTGCCGTGACAAGTAAATTTCCCCTAAGGGGGATCAATAAAAGTTATCTTATTTTGTCTTATTTTATCTTAAATATCTGACTCTTAATCCACTGAGCACTGCACTTTGTTCACCAGCTGGTTGCTAGCTTTGTCTCTCTATTAATTGGTGCTCGGCAGGTCGTGCACAGTTGTGAAAGACTGAGCCAAAATTGAGTAAAATTGAGGACTTTAAAAACAAAACATTGAGCTGAAAGGTGACAAAATGCTATGTAGAGCTGAGGCAGAGTCGGGTGATAATTCTTTGTGGGTTCATCACTACAAGCCACCTCTTTCATATTACACATAGCCATTTCAGCCATTAATGTAAAATTGATTAGTGCTTTAAAGGTGATGAAAATGTGAAGAAGAGAAAGCGAGTTTTAAAGCCAGAAATGTCATGAAAATACATAGTTAATACTTGAACTTTATCAACGTCCGTAATATACATAATGGCCATTTTGTGCTTTTAAACATTGTTCTTTAATTTGCTTCACATCTCTCAACATCAAGCAGCTACATGAACTTCAGAGTTTTAATGGCAAACATACTAAGCTCCTTCACTGCAGTGCCAACTGAGGAGTCACAAATTTCTGATTCTACCTTAAAGCCCTTATGTGTGTTTCTGAGTGAAGATAACATTCAACAACCCCATTGGCTCAGTGGTGGTGTCTATGTTTCTCAGTGTCTCTGCCATATTAGTTGGAGTGTGAGGTAAAATATTAATGCTCATACTGTTGACCAAAATTTTTCAAACTGTCTTTTTGAATGGTACCACTGGCTCCAAAGTTACAGAGTTAGTGTGCTAACATGATAAATATACAGGACCTGCTTAACATCAGCATGCCGATGTTTTTGTCAGTCTTGAAAAGCCTATTTGTCAACTGCAGTCAAAATGACTGAAACCATTTTCAGCCTCTATTCGCTGGCATGATTTGTGCTACCTCAGCTGCTGAATTCATTTGAAGCAACTTGGTGCAGGGCATGACCAAAATGCCCAAGAAGCAATTGTAAAACCTAATGAAAAGCAGGGACATGAAGTCTTTCCAGACAATGCATCTCTGTTTTAGGCAGTCCCCACAGACCATTTTCTCCTGCATATCTGTCTGTGACCGACCTGGGAAATGACCCAAAGCTGATCACTGTGATTTGTCTCAGGAAACCCACCCCCACCTTATTCTGCATGTTCACAGTGACGCCCCTGTGCGCAAACACACTTTCAGCGGTGTAGCGATAAATCCTCTCGACACCCTCCGACTGCAGCCCTCCCCCAGCAGCTTCACTTTGTGGTAGTAAATTCATGTTTCTATTGAGCAGAAAGAGGAGAAAGGAGTCTGCTTGAGGGTCAGAATCAGGGTTCTTCTTTCATTCCCTGTTTCCTCCTCCCCTCCCCCGTCTTCAGAGGGTCTGGACGCAGTGACCCCTCTCTAGGTAAGACAACCACCAGATGAATTTAATTAGGCCCGGGCAAGCTTAGTGAATGCAGAGGAAGCAACGCCGATACCTTAACACCAACACTGAGCAGATGCAGAGAATGGACAGAAGTCTGCAGCAGTTAGATGTTAACTACACTGAGCTTCATTTGTTGGGAAAATATAACAGCAGATTATGAAGCTCATAAAAACATAATTAAATCCAGAGGACACAACTCAAACGCCAGCGACAGACCTCTGGGTTGTGAATGTTAAACATCCCTCTGTTTGCAAATTCTTGGCCAGCAAGAGAAAAGCGCTGTGTCTTATAGTATGTCAGTGAAGGTGAATTCTGTTTAGCGAAAGCGCTGAATCGGAGTTTGGTCCCGTGGCAGCTACAAATGCAGATCTTTGAGTTTTCATGGGAGACTTTTTCGCACTGATTGTATTTCTGCAGCTAAGAGAAATCACATGGCCATGTAATGCAAAACACTCCTCATAAGAGAGCTGACTGGGAGGAGAGTGTGGGTTCGCTTTGTGAATGAGCTGAGACATTGCCAAATACTTGGCTGGCGTCCACTCACAAACAGGGATACATGATTAATTAGCAATAATAAGTGAGTGTGGCAAGAGTCAGGAATCTTTCCCACATATCTGCACTCCTGTGTAGGCATGTTATGAGCCGTAAACAGTGTCTTATCATTTGGGTCTTAAGTGTTTTGATTCACAGAAACAGGCTCTTTCCCCTGACTATCTTTCCTAATTTTGATTATCTTTCACTAAACTCACAGTCTCTCCCTGCAGATAAAGTCCACTCTGCAGATAACCATAGGAACAATATTTATGTGCCACTGGTTATCATGAGTCAGAAAGAAACTGACCCCGATTTTAAAGGTTCTCTGTGAAGATTTATTGTAAGCAAAGACAGGAATATTCACATTCTTCACACATGTGTATTCTTGAGGCCTAGAAATTTAAGTTTGAATGTATCTACTTCAACATAAAAGATTGGAAAAGCTGGCCATTTTCCCTACCTGTGTGTATTGAGCCGGCTATAATGATCAGTGGAATAACATGAAACCAGAAATGTTCATTGCATGGCTCATGTGCTAATGTGCACACATTTACTTCCTGATGCACTAGATACATCAAAACAAGGACCCACTAATAAACAAATTGATCCACAGAACTTCTAGTGGTTTAACTGACTAAAAACAATTGTAGAAGATTTACATCCAGCTTTCTTTTATTCTTTAGTAAGTGGTCATGGTATGTGTGCAACAGAACACTCAGATGAGTGCCAAGATAGAAAATAAGGGACTCTGAGGAGAAGAATTGTGTTGCAATTGTTTTCATTGTGTATGTTTATTTATGAGACCTTTAAAATCGTGAATAACTGGGGTGACCTGGTAGCCTAATGGTTCAGGCATATACCATATGACTACAACATCCACAGGTTGATACTGGTCAGGGACCTTGGTTGTACCATGTCACACCCTTCTCTCTCCCCATGACTCCTGTCTCTCTACACTGTGACTGTCAACAAAGCTAAAAATCACCTAAAATCAAAATAATCATGAATCACTTATCACATATTAATCATAGTCATATTTTGTTCTCTGTGTATTATGTTATTATATTATGATTACATTATTTCTGAGTTGTTTGGTTCCAAGATTTTACTGCAGTTCTGTTCTGCACTTAATCAATAAGACAGTTAAAGCTGCACTAATCCAAATATTTGTTTTATATTAACTATGAATTAAAGACTATGTGCAAAGTGAAAATGGTTGTTTGTAGTGATTACTCACCAACTCTGCAGTTCCCCTCAGCTCTGTGGAGCTTTTCAGCATCTTTCAGCTCATTGTTTTGGTTTTACTGTTCTGGTTCACTTTCAATTTAGTTGCAGCAGGCAGCTGTTTTCAACCCACTGTGCATTATCTACCCAGCACCAAACAGCACATGGACAAGGTTCACAACTGAATGGTTATTGACACATCTCCAAATGAATGTTAATGTTGCTGTGTCTTCTGAGCAAGCAACTTTTTGCCATATAAACGTTATGGTAACATCAAGTTCACAGATTGTTCTGCTTCCGTGGAATGGCCAGAAAACTGGACTAATACTGCTGTAAACAGTGTGGCCTATGATGTGGCATTTTCTGGTATGGTTCCTGTAAGTGGTCATGTTTACTTTGTCTGTTCAGCCAAGACTGCAACTACTGCGTGTTCTCCTTGTGCTCATTCCACACTAACCAGAAACATAAAATGCATCACTTCAAGTTCGGGAAAGGAAAGACCCGCCAGACACACTGGGCGCTTCACACGGGAAATGTATGCTTTTCCTTGCTATAGGTTGAATCTCTGTTTTATCAGTCACAGACGGAGAAAACTGTGGCAGATTAGCATTGCGTGACTGGAGGGTTCAGGGTTTTGTTTGTGAATCAGGTAAAGTAATAGAAAGGTGATTTCCGCTCACCCATAAACAGCCAGCTTGAGGTCAGGGACACAGATGTTGTCCTCTCCGCAATCGAGTTGAATCTGGGCCTGAGAAAGAAAGAAAGGAGAGAGATGAATGAGGGAAGAGGGAGGAGTGAGGAACAGTTATGATGGGTGAAAGAGAGGGAGAGGTATCCAGGGAACAGAGTCCAAAGGTACGGAGAGAGAAAAGCTCTTGAGGAAGTGGATGTTTACAGAAGCCAGCACATGAGAGTCATGATTTAATGAAAGGATAAGAGAGGCTAGAGACTATACATACCCTCGATATATGCACAAAACTGTAGCAATATTTGCACCAACCAGATGCCAAGAAGACGTACGAAAGCAGCACCCTTTCATGTTTGCAGGATAAAAGTAATATGTGCTTTACATGTGGGAAAGAAGAAAAGGAAGAGCAGAGAAAACATGGTGAAGGTTTAGAAGCATGAAAGGATGATGAATTCCGTCTCAGCAACTATGGCATTTTTGTGGAAGAGCCTCGATCAAAAGGAGCGAAAACCTCACATTTAAAGGAAATTTGGGCTTAATCTCTTTCGTCTTACATGACAGATGACTTGGCGAAAACCGCAGTAAAAGATAAATGTGATTTGATTTGATGGTATTGTCTTTTCCAGCGTCTCCCTTGAGCTTTTTTGCTTTATTCTCTCTCGTCTCTTTTTCTGTCTCCGCCGTTTCTTCCATCTAGCTCCATATTGTCATTGTTGCCGTACTCTCATCTCTCCAACATATGGGAAACATTAGATTCCAAAAGAATGCTACGGAGGGCTACAGAGAGCAAAGAATCAGCCTGGCAATGGTTAACAGTGTCTCAGTGGAGATTCTTCATTCAAGTCCCTGGTTTTACATTCACTGCGGACTCTAGAGGCCATCGGTCATTTAACACCAAACAGACAGGAGCACACACACTCTGTAATAGACTTACTGAGATGAAGTGATGAGTCCCAAATTATCTTCCCTCCCTTCTAAACACTTTTTTATCTTTTCTTCACTTTCATCTTCCCATATGTTTCATCCATGTGACCCATGTTTCCCTCCAGCTCTTAAAGCAATAGATCATATTCTGTGTCGGTGGACTTCAAGACATGTGATGAAAACACAGACATCAAAATCACACCTGGCAGACCAGTGACTGTGGAACTTCGTGCTAAGACACTGACTGTGGGGTGCTACCAAGTTAGGAATCTAAATTAAGAATTATTGTGAGAGTTAAATATTTACAATAAACAGAGATGGTGTTTGGTACTTAACCCATACATAGCATGGTCTTAATAAACACAGTGCTCCTGTCCTTCTCAGTGTCAGTGCTGTCACTGCATGGTAGGTGATGAAGATGCACCTCCCAGTCCCTGATTGAGCCATCGATTAACTGTGTCCATCCACAGGTCAACAGCTGGCTTTGGGTCAATGTCTCTGTGTTCATCTTGACAGTTGAATGTGCATCAGGGCTGAGAGACGAGTCCGTGACAGATGAGATCTGTGCTTGGTTTTTGTTATGTTGAGAAGAATCCCCTCTCACATGCTGCACTGCTAACAGGCAGCGTAAATGACAATTCAGCCACCTTGTTGATGTTGGACTGTCAACTTGCCCGAGCGGGCGAGGCAAACACCGAAGGAAGCACCAGGGAATCCAAGCAAACGCACCTTTGAAGATATTTTATTTCTACTCACAGTCATTTAAATTCACCAATGTGTCTCACCAAACCAATCACTCCAACACTGACTCTTGCACTCCACTGACTTAAATAATCTTGTGCCCCATTTGGCACATACCACATTGAAGGTAATTACAAAACTGAGATACATGAAAACCTACATACACATTCACTATATTTACATAAAAACCATAACCACACAGAAATATACTATAAACAAATCCCAATTTAATAAATACCCCTATACATATTTTACAGAATTATTTACATTATTACAGTACAAAAACTCCCCTCTCCCCATTTCCCACATGGCATCTCCCTCCCGGAACTAATATAAGGTGCCCGAACCCCCGGGGAATTCTTTTGCCCGGACACCCTGGGAGGAAGTGGTCAGGCAGAGGTAAGTTACGTTATTATTTCACCAAAAGTAAACAGTAATTTCACAATCTGTTTTACAAGTTATTTTTCTTAATAATGTCCATTTCACTGTCTTCTCCACTGAAACACCTGCCATTTTGTTCTTCGCAGGTGATTCAAGATGGAGGAGCCTTATCATGGCTGCCACCATGTGCTCCAAACAATTGAGAACAACATATAAATCAATAAACACGTTTCCAAAACCTCTGGGTGTGCTTGTGTACTTTCAATGTCCTGTTTTAATCACATCTAGTAACGTCCATCGTTACATGGACTGACAATTTGGATAACTTGTATTTACTATTTGGACCAAGTCATACACTGAAGATGCCACAAAGTGTTTTCCTGCTTGCTTTAAGTGTGTCCATTCTCTCACAGTGGAGTCTCTTTCGAGTTGCAAGATAGCCTATATTTCTGAACAACCGTGCACATTATTGTGATGCCAAAACGGTGGAGGCCTCACATTTCCTGAGGCTGTCACTGTTATCACTTCTGGCCAATCAGTCCAAGGGAGTTCGAGGTAAACTCTCCGCTGTTGGACACAGACCTAATGTAAACAATGTGTTGCTTGGATTTGTGATGTCCTCTGATCCATCAAAGAGCAGCCCCCAAAATTCAGGACTGCAACTGTGCTCTTAACTCTCCATTCATAGTTTATGCAAGGCTCTGCCTTATCTGTGTTACCCCCTCATGTGAATCATCAAACACCCCCAAAATTCACTCCCTGACCCTTCAATAAAATCCTTTTCACATGTGTGTTTAGCCTCATGAAACGCATTACAACAGGGCTGTCCTTGGTTCTGCATTCAACGTCTTTCACCATTTACATAGCAAGTAGGCGACTGGACTTTTCATCTTGACTTGCTTGTTTGTTAGCAATGGTTTGAGCCACATAATGTGCTCCCTCCTGTTCTCGTGCTTATCAAATAATAGATGGTGGGGATAATTTGAGCCGGCATAAAACAGCTGTTTTGTCAGCTAGATGTGGATGCAAACGACACATTTTGCACAAAATTTCGGTGCGCTGATCGTTCTTCAAGCCACGGCACATCTCGGAACCACTTTTCATGATAAAATCTTTTCTTCTGCTCAGGTTCTCTTTGACTTTTCTTTGTAGCTGGTAGAAAGCCCAAGTACCTGGATTCATCCCTTCTTATTGTTAAATGAAAAATAAAACCGTGAATTACTCTGTGTCCTGCATCACATGACATGTGCAAGCAAATTTTGTCTTCTTTATCATGTAGATAGATGTATGTGTTCTCATGAATCCCTTGTGTGTAAGTTGAGTATGCGGAATTGAGATCACATTATTTCTCAAGAAATCCCACCAAAACCTGGCCCCTTCCCCCCTGGAAAAATATCTGCACGCCTTCTCCAAACCTCATTAATGCTTTCACTTATACTACCATTATTATGTTAATATATAGCAGCAGTTCAGTTATGTTTTGTGCAAAAATGGCAGCTTGCAGTCACCTTTGTGGTGAGACATTTGAATGGTGACTGAAGCAGAGTGCAAAGATGTAAACTATCAAGGCAGTTGGAAAAGTGAAAAATTCTAGTGGATGTGCAGCTTGCGCAGAAAGGTGGACTCCGTCAGTAACAATAAAAACGACCATATGGAGATGCAATTACAGAATATAAATACATTACAGGGCTATTAGTAAAAAGTCATTAATAATGTGAATAATAGGGTTTGACATCATGAAAATCTTATGCAGTACAATTTTAACTGTAGGTGTGGTCAGAGCTGTGGCCAGTTGCACTGTGACCACACCCAGCAATGATTTAACATAGCACTACAGTGTAATGCTACTTCATGGCCACATTATCATTTAACAGCTTGATAGCAGCAGATCTTTTCAGCTGTGATTCATTTCCTAAATCTTTCATTTAACTGATCTCTCAGTACATCAGGAAAAGTCACTCAAACTCCATTTCAATGTATGCATATGATTGGAGAGATACAGCAGCAAGACTGTGCACAACTATGGAGCCATTCAATATGTGTGTGTGCTGTCAACATGGAGCCTAGTGTCACTCTTCACAATGTAAACTGAAGCTATGGACTCACAGCCCACTGGGAACATGGATGATGTTCTTATCACTTAAGCCTACTGATCAATGGATGAAAAGCCAACTGATTCCTGTCACATAAGGAGAAAAACAACAGATGAAATCTATAGTGTTGCCTTCAAGGATTCTAGGAAAAAAGCTGGTGCATTCTGTTAAAAACCGCCAGTTACAAGCACACGCTCACACCCCCCCATCACACACCAACTTCACCTTATATCACACACATAAACATGTGCACGTTTCCAGGCTCTGGCTCTTCCCTGGTGGAGGGGACCACTGGCAACATACATAAACAAACCACAACCAGATGTCTGAGAGCTGAGCGCCGCCCCACCCAAACAGAGCTGTCAGCCGTCTCTCTGTGTTTTTGCAGAGCCATGACTCACCAGCGCTCCATAAACCATCCAGCTCTTCATATAGAAAACTGCCAAACACTACCAATGAAGACCAGAGTGCACCAATCAGCTCTAGTCCTATTGGGGCTGACCCCTAAACTCTAACCACTTTGATTTCTATGTTAAAATGGTGGCCTGTAACCTTCATCAGTGCCAATCAATTTTCTGCATGCAAAATGTAAACAGTGCGAAATGTGTTATGGTACGGCACAGAGAATCACTGTGTATCAGTTATTTGTACATTAGATTGTTTGGTAAGGTTTTGTGAAAATGTTCATCATACCAGTTGTTATGCTCTCTCTCCACTGGCAACCGTTGTGGTGACCATGTAATTTGTTCATTAAATGCAAGGCGTGTGGCCCTGTGAGTGGTGTGGTGTACATGTTTAGTGTGGTCATGTAATATATAGATGTAGAGAGTCACTTCATAGACTTCATAGCTTGGAAGTTGAAGTTCTGAGAAGAAATGAAACAGAGCAAAGCTTAAAGGATTTCCAGGTTGGACATTTAGTGAAAATCCTTTCAAGTAAGCAGTTATACAATTCTGTAGCTAAGATCAGTGACTTAGTAATACAACAACTGTTTGTCAGGTTCACCACCACCAGATAAAAAAGGGCCTAGAATGAGTGATGGAAATATTTGTCACTGTGAATTACATAATGATAAGAGTCTATAAATAACATGTAATTGTATTCTGATTAGACAGAGTTCATGCAGTGCACATCAGCGATATCATATTGAGCTGGGTTAAATACACAAATCACACAACAGTGCACTTCTGATAATTACACTAAAGGCTGAATAAATAGCTGGTGACCATGTGTGAAATAATAAAAAATAATGAAACTGGCGACCATGTTATGAAAAACAGTCTTTATGAGGGGGCCCTGCTTTAAAAAAGTTTGGAACACACCGATCTACATGACGTAAAGTGCTGTGAGACCCTTTATGGTTTTTATGAGTGATTTTGTGTCACAAGTTCATATACATACCTTCTGCTCTATACGCTGTTCTGTCTGATAATTCAGGACCGGTCTGAGACCATGCTGGTCCACAGGGGCATTAGGATCCAGACTGAAGTTAAGACTGATGTAAATGGGAGACAGTTTATCTCGAAACTCCTCTTCAGCCTGCAACAGAGATAGACGCAACTGTGTGAGGAAGCGATGCCAACATAAATCCACATTTTGTAAGTTGTTTCTACGGACTGATAAGCTCTTTGCCTGGTGTATTTATGCCCTGTTGTGTAAGTTCTCAGTATTCTGAAACAAGCTGACACTTCAGATATGAAGCAAAAGATGGTTCGAAATTTGTCGTTGCGGTAGACATTTCAAGCACTTTAGTACAGATTGCTGTGAAGCCCAGTTCCAAGTAAATGTTCAAGAAAAAAAGTCGCTAAATTAAAAGCAGATGTTACAGCAACAAGGATTTAGTCTGTTTTAATGTTCTTTTAGATGCGACATGAATTCTGTTGGACCAGCCACGACGATGTGGCTCCTTAAAAGAAAGAGTAGGGAAGAAATGGTGTACAAACAGATAAGCTCTGACTGATAGGCGAGTGGATGGTTGGCAGTTTATACCAAAACCATTTCTTATCCTGTCAAAGAGCAAAGTGCTCTGATCATTATGTCCTTACAGTAAACATCTACACATATGACTTAAGTGTTCTTGGCAGACATTCACTTTGATCTGCTCGCCACTGAGTGACGAGAAGAGTGGTACTCTAGCAGTTTGACCTCACACAGCACTTCAAACAGCGACTTCAAACCCTGTCTATTAGGAAATGACGTTAACCTCTGTTCTACCAACAAGCTAATTACATTCACCTGGTGTCACAGGTGCAAAAGAGTCTGCGACTGGATGGCTTGAATGAAAACCAGCAGGGCTCCGGTTCCTGAGGGCCAGGATTAAGAACCGGAAAATTTGTCAATATATAAAAGGCCCATGCTTCAAATGATTGGTCTGAGAAATATTAGGTGCACAATGCTTGTCATTGTTTTCGCCTTCACATGACAGCATAAAGTCTGACTGAAATTAAAGGAAAAATCAGTTTATTTGTTCAAGTTGTTTGGGATATAGCCTGGCTTGTGTAGACAATGAAGTCTCTAACATTGAATGTCTGTGAAAACCCAAGCAAATGCAGCTGTAGGACTGACGATCAAAGTCATCAACCAATCAGCCAATCACCAACCAGCCTGTTAATGGCTGGTTCATGTGAGGGCACCTGAGCCAGTTCTTATTATAATTATAAAATGGAATGAGACGCAATTGAAAGCTCTGAACAGATCGAAAATGACCTTCCAAGAACGGTTCTTCGGTTAAATTTCACTGGTCCTGTTGTACTTTCCAGAGCTCAACCTGGGTGCTATTGCTATAACTTTATTAGTCTTTATCAATAGCACCCAGGTTGTACAAGAACAAAATAATTACTCTCATCTACAACAACTTGCTCACTACAAATGAATTCTAAAAGGTGTGTTTTAACAGACTGGTTAGTTGGTCCACTTTGGTCCAGTCTCAACACTTATTGGATGGATTGCAACAATAGTTTCTCCAGACATTTATGGTCACCAGAGGATGAATTCTACTGCTGACTTTTCTTCTAGTGCCTGACATTTCAGATTTTCAGTGACATTTCTCTGCCACTATTGCATGAATCACCATGGAATTTGTGACAGACATTCATGTTTCCCCCCAGGATGACGAATTAGCGTGACTGACCCGTAGGTAGATCTTGGTCTCATGACACAAGCGCTCTCCACTGGCGAGGCTGATCGTCTTCAGCAAACTGGGCTGCTGGCTGTCCAGGAAGAGAGTCCTCCTGATGGACTTCCTCTTTTTCTTCTTCACACTGTCCAACTGAACCTCCACCACAAAGCCTTGAAAATACACACGTACATATTGAGACACATGCACAAAGCAAGAAGACAGTGAATAAGCACATAGTTTGTACATTTGTATGTCCGTATTAAACACAGACATGCATGTAAATGTATGCATAGTCACACACACACACATATTTGCACAGACATATTACACGCATGCCTCAGCACATGCAAATACAAACACATCCAGTGGTAAACCTTATTATGGTAAAGTGCCTTTATGTGCTATTTTTCTCTCAGTGCAATATACAGAAACACACAGAGGGCATGGCTGTGGCCCACAAGACAAAAACTTTGCAGAGAACACAGGCAATACACACCCGCGCACTTAAAATAAACACACTCTTCTAAACTGCTGGAGCCCACCAAGTTACCCTGCATTTACATGATTGTTCTTTTATCTTGATCTTAACTGCCAAATTGACCACAGTGAGGTCCGGCATACTTGTGGCTACACAAAGGAAAGCAAGGTAATAGGGACCATCTGTGTGTGTGAGTGTGTGTGTGTGTGTGCATGCCTCACCTAGATGAGAGGGGAGGTGCTTCCCATTAGCCAGCAGGCAGAAACCAATGCTGACACTGGAGGTTGAACACAGACAAAAATATGAATTAAAAAAACACTGAGCTTAAAGAGATGTGCTGACAATGATTTGGGGGATTTCATCATACTTATTTAGAGTTATAATATTTAAGATTTGCTTGTTTTACTATTATACTATGAATTATCTTTTTTTCTGTAATGTCAACATGTTTGCATTCGGTAACTCTCTCTCTAAATACTAGTTTTTATTGGTCACTTTCCTACACTGGATTCAGATTGCCTTCCTAAGCATGAGAGACTTATATACAAATGATGTTGCCTGTCATCCAGCATTCCACTTGCTCATTACTCTTTACTCTTGTAATTATGTCTCATTGATAGAGCCTCACCCTTGAGCCTTCACTCTCTAAAGCTTTATATAATATATATATTTATATAATATAAAGTGTGCATGTGGACAGGTGTGGCTACATTCCACACGAGCATGCTGCAAAACAAGATGGGGACCTCTCGGCAAGAAGTGTGTGACCGCTTCACAAGAAAAGGAACCATGGATGAGGAATACAGTAGAGGAAACATGTGTCCAGTCAGCACACAGGCAGCCTGTGCTTGTAGTCAGTACAATCTGTGTGAGGACACATCAACTCTTGGACTCATGGGAAAATGGCAAACACGGCCTGGCCTTTACGCTGTATCAAAGCTGTTACTCCCAATGCAAACACAACATCCTACAGCGGCTGCTTTGCATTAACAGTGTTTAACTGGTGAAACACATGGTGACTTTTACTCTGAAGCAGCCACGTGAGACACATGTGTTTATCAATCATTCATCAAAAAATTTGCCTGGAAAAACAAGACAACAGTCATTTTTGGCTGCACATATGAAGGGAGGGCACCCAGTCTAAGGACTCTTGTTTATAAAATAATGTTCTCACTCATTTCCAGAAAGTTACAAACTTTTTCCAACCTTTTCAGTGTTAATAAATGACACACTCATCTTTCCATTGTAACTACTCCACCTTTCTCCCACTTTCTCAACATCTTCTTTTTGTTTCCACGGCAGCAAAAACACCAATAAACACGAAAAACAAGACTTACTTGTATCAACCTACAGAGTAGTGCCAGCCAGTTCTAAAAATGTTCCACATTTAACGTGATGGTTTAAATGAACTTATGGAAAGAGCATCATTGAGAGTGAACATGGGCTGAATTTCCCCTTTTTTCACTGGATCTATGAATACCCAGTGTGTAGTTCAGAGCGACTGGGACAGGAAACTGGCAAACATGAAGTCATTTGACATTCTCGTGAGGTAAAGTTTGGAAAACTGAAATTGAAGTAAGACGTGCGTTACATAACATTTACAGGATTTTCCATGTTCTGTTATTGTCAGGCAGCTCTTTGACTACTCTTAAACCCTTAAGCTTTTTGTGCACTCATTAGAAACATTTCCGTGGCAATGACAAATACTGTATGCTGGATCAAATCTTGTATAATCTTCCTATTTAGATGTAAGTGGAGCTAAAATGTGTGACGCCCGTACCAAGACACAGCAATGGTTTCATTCCCTATGAGCAGCTCACAAGTCTTCTCCTCCTGGTTGAACATGGTCGGCTGCACAGTAAGAGACGCACTGGCAGTCACAATTGGCCGAGCCCTGATTGAAGACACAGACCAGGACAGAATAAGATAAGATAAGATAAGATAAGATATCTTTTATTGATCCCCCTTAGGGGAAATTTACTTGTCACAGCAGCAGTAACAGACAGTAAACACTAACTCAAAAATAAATACCAGTAAGTGGCTAATTGAAAAATAAGGCAATAAGTGGCATAGGACAATAAAGTGACAAGTGAGGTAAAGTATTTACACTATGTTAGATGTTTTCCTTGTCTTTGGCATCCAGAAGTAATAGACATTCTATATTCATATAAGAATGAGGATGCTATAAATGCTATTGCACAGAAATTTCTATGTTATTGCACTGAAAAGATATTACCTTATTTACAGTGTGCAGCAGAGAAGATGCAGATAAACTGCAGTCATCACTTAAATACAAAGACTTGTGTTTATATTCATAATTACACTCTTACATGCTTTTACATACCTGTATAGCACTGCTTTATCAACCCCAAAAGCACCGACAATCAGATCTGCAAAAAGGGAAGGTGCATTAAATGAAGATAACAAAAAGAAAGTGTTAACAGATGCCTGGTTGTGGACTACTTTCTGCAGTACCTGGGTAGCCGTTTTGATCCAGATCTCTATTCCCTCGCAGAGCAAAGCCAAAACTGGCTGGAAAAGAGCTGGAAGCCCATTGGCCAGAGAGAGTTTGAGTCGGCGTGTCCATCAGCCCTTCGGCATGACCGTTATAAATGAGAACCAGTCCGTGTTGGTCGTCTCCTCCATAGGGACAGCCGATGGCCATGTCTGATTATAAACAGCAAAAACACACTATGAGAAGAACCTCATGTCTTTTCAAAATCTGAGCAGACAACCCATACACTATGTGCTGTATCTACATCTACATTTTATGCATGTAGGTGACGCTTAGATTCAGAGTAAACAACAATTGGCACGGACCAGGGCAGGACTAGTTAAGAAGTTTGTGATGGTTATTAACTTATCATTTTGTGGCATTTTGCTTTGTTTTAAGTTGATTTACTTCTTTAGACTTTGGCTGAATCTTGATTGAATGAAACACAGACTCAGCCAGTGAGTCAGTTGATGTCTTTCACATTTGGAATAGTATCAAGCTGAAAAGAGATCTGAAACATTAAATCAACTCATAAACTGACTGAACATTCAGCAACATTTTGATCATTAAAAAAAAAGCAAAAAATTTGTTAATTCTGGTTTTTTAAATGTGATGGTTTTCTCTCCCATGCTTATTATTATTGTAAATGGAATGTCTATCTGTTTTACACTGTTGGTTAGACATAAGAAGCAATCTTTATTTCCCCACTAGCATTAGGATTTTTGATATAAACAATCAATTAGGGCAATGATAATCACAAAAATTAATGTGTTGATTTTAAAAGCAATATTTTTTTCTCAATCTAAGTGATTAGGCTGCTTATTGTTGCAGCTGTACAATTAATCAAATAATAAATTAACTCTCCAATGAGCCTTGACTTTGGGAAACATTAGACTTTCATATAAAGAATCCACTTGTTATCATTATCCAACATTTAACTTGCGCTGTATGTAGCACACATACCGTTGAATCCATCCTGGTTCAGGTCACCCAGTGGAGCCAGCGAGGTGCCAAACCGGCTGAAGGCCTGTTGACCGAGGAGGTGGGACTGGCTTGGCTCCAGCAGCAGAGGGCCTTTCTGGAGGTACACGTACACTTTACCCAGCTCCTCCAGACGTCCGTTTGACCCCCGACGCATGAACATTGGAGCTCCCACCACCAGGTCATCCAAACTAGGAAGGTAAGCGAAAGCAGGAGACAAATAATGGGGATGAAGATGGAAGGAAAAGTGGAACTACTGAGATACAGATAGGTATACTAAAGGTATACTACACAGGATTTTCCCAAAAAACAACATATAAAATATGTCTGTATGTACCTACAGAGACCCGGTCCTCTGCTGGTAATTTGCATGTTTCAGCAGCCCCCGGCCAACAACAGCATGCAGGGTGTAAGTTCAGGACTAGGTTACACTGATGTCTCCATCTCATCGCCCTGTCAGCTATACTCACACAGAATCTGACCACGCACTACCTTACTGCAGGGTTGTGCAGAGGCGTGCCATGGTGTGTGTGTGTGTTTATGTGTGTAACCACCGTGAAGCAATCAGAAAATACAGTTTATTTCTCTGATTCACTTGAATGGTTTCCAAACAGCAGCTGTCAAATCTTGTAAAGCACACCTTTAACACAAAGGGAGCTATTCTAGGACCAAAGTGTCTTGTTTATCAGTGACTTATTAATTTTTCATCATCATCTTATTCCACACTCTCCAGCAGTATATTCCATAAACATGCTAAGACTCATCAATATGAAATCATACAATATTTTTGTATGCAATATTGTATTAATTCAGCCCAACACAGTTGATCTAATCTATGAATACTTAAGATTTTACTGTTCAATCTAGCACAACATAAGCCTGTAAAACAAGGCAGTGGCATTTCAGAGGTTAACACTGAATCCCACATGATGTTGACACAGCAATGGTGCAAGGAGAGTTGAGTAGCTGAAGAAAAGTGAACATTTTTTATTGAAGAATATGGACATGAGAATAATGAAAGTGACCAAAAATCATGTGTTGCTCCCTGACGCTAAATTAATAGCAATACAAAAAGACTAAATAACTGCTACAGTGTATTTATCACAGTATAAAATTAGCTAGGGATGATAAATAATAATTTAAAGTAATGTAATATAATAGTATTATAACATATAATTATATGTAGTATAGTTTAAAGTAAAGTAATAATAATAATAATGATGAATCATTTACACATTCACATTCACACAATACTAACAATAGGGTGCGCTTCTGTCAGGGTTAAGGAAGTGAAATTTGTCAACAGAGGACTTTACACTGAGAGGAACTATATACAGAATGAAAGTGCTTTCACAAATCTTTATGACACCAGAGAGTGTGACTGAACAGGCATGGGAAACTTTCGGTCACACTGTTATCTGTGTTTCAGTGACCTCACCCTTCTCTTCTCTTACACTTCTCTCCCCTTTAAGCCATTTTAACTATTTCACTTCCCTCTCCCAATTTCTTGCCATCATCTGTCTCACTGTCACTCAATTCACTCACCCGTCGTTGTTGATGTCGGTGACTGCCACTGCATAGCCGAAATAGGACCCCATCTGGAACACATTACAAACAAGACCTAGTTAGCCTGTAATCACACCACGGTCCATAGATCCCTTTCTTTTCTTTCATTTTCCTCCTCTGTGTCCTTTTTCTCTGTTGTGCCCTCCACCACTACCCCCAGAAGCTTTCCTCCTCAATCTCTCAAGCCCACAATCCCCCGGGGTGTCCTCCTCTCCCTTTACATGGAGCTCAGTGTTAGAGCTTCTGTAAGCTCAAGGAGAGGTAGGGGGTCTGGGGATCGGGGACTCAAACTTCTTTAAAGCTCACTCCAAGAAAACTCTCATGGGGTTTGGGTTTTTCCGGTTTAATTTCATAGCACGTATGATAAATTAGGGTCATGTTACATCCTTGGGTGACTCTCACTTCAAAGTGATTTGTAGTGTAGCTACACAGAAGAGAGTGCAGAGGCCCTCTTGAAAAACAAGACTGAATATTGAGGTTATTTTCCTGTATCACACATGCAAAACAGCTCATATCAACATAAATCAGACTGGCTCAGGTCAAAGTTCAAATTCACCATCATAGGAGCACTGCTTTAGAAATATGATCAACACTTCCTGTAGAGCAGAACCACGCAGAGTGTTCATCTGAGGCGAGGTGAGATCAGCGAGTTAAGAAAAGCTGACCACGGATCAATTTCCAGTCATTAACTATCATTGATCAGATTCCTTTTATTTCTCATACTTCTGATGTGACTTCAATTTTTCTGAAAGTTGTAGCAGCAGAAGTTAAACCTGTGAAAACTGATCAGAAAACCGTTGCTATATTTACGTATCCAGCAGTTAGGGCGCAATTCACTTTGAGTTGTGTTTCTGACCACCTATCGCAAATCCAAGTCCAGTAGTCACTGTCTTTTAGCTCTGTTTTTGGTCTCTACCAACACCTGAGGGAAGTATCAGGCTCCTTAGCTGCTAAATAACACCAACTGTTCGGTGCTGTTTGCAGCTGTGTTGATTGTGTTATATAAATGCGGAAATGGATACACATGTAGAAGCTTCATTTCCACTCCCACAATCGTACATAAATGGATGTAGAAACATCTGCGTGCTTATTAACATGTGTGTCTGCTCAGTCAACTGATTAGACCTCTCACTGAGAAGAAGTGCAACCATTACACATGACTGTGGCTGTTTATAGTATCAGTACTACTAATTGATCCTATGGTGGAAGAAGCCCTGGTGGAAGAGACAATACCACAGTGTAGAAATATTCTGTTACACGTAAAAGTCCTGATTCATTTTGCTTAAGTAAAAACACAAAAGTATTTCCAATAAAATATACATAAAGTATCAAAAGTAAGAGTACAATTATATGCAATGGCCCATTTCAGAATAAAATACATTTCATTGTGCTACTCCTCGTTAGTATAGTGGACAGTATCTCTGCCTGTCACGCAGAAGACCGGGGTTCGATTCCCCGACGGGGAGAACTTACTGTTCTGTGAATTTCCCCACTGTGGGACAAATAAAGGCTTATCTTCTTTTATCTTGCAATTAATGTAGAGGAAGTTAAATTGTGTCGCTGATGAAACCAGTTAGAATGCCAAGTGGCAATGGGGTGTTAAAAAAGGTCTTACAAGGTATACAATGTAAGTTCAAGATTTTTGAATAAATGGAAATGAAATACCTGGAAAATGACATAATTCACTAAAAAGTCTCAACTCTAATAAAACCAGAGCAATCTGGCTCATTGATTTCCTACTGTCCCCGCAATGGTCTTACACCACCAGAGATATTAAATGTAAAGCTACCTTCATATAAACAGCCTGACAAAATCTCTGATGCTGGTAATTCTAGTATATAGTGTGCAAGCTGAACACAACATGAGTTGTTAAGCCAATGGAACACAGCTGAACGGGGAAAACATTGTTAAATAGCCTTACAAATGACAAAATCCGTGGTTTCATTTAACAACTCAGCCGGGCCCCTTGCACAGACCCTCTGGTGTGTTTTTGCAGCTGACTTTGACTCCACAGTCCAAGCGCCCACAGGGGGAGCAGCATTCACCCACAGAGAGCGGAGAGTCAATTAGCCCGGAGTTTACCTCAGATCACTCTCACTATGACTTAACAGTTTACTCAGCACCCTCCACCCTGAGAGTGACACCCCTGAGCCTTCAGTGATGACCTCCCACACTGAAAACACACACAGAGACACATGCTTTCCCACGTGCGCACGGTCACATGCTCTCACATCTTGCAATCCGTACACAGTGAAGCTTTTCTAAATTACACAAGAAAGTAACAAGTCATTTTTCCCATGATGTGTCTGGCATGTCCAAACTTTAAGGGTAGGTTCACATATTTGTGGATTTTATCCCCGTCACTGACTTCGAAACTGCCTTTATGGCCAGTATGAACAGGAGGGAAAATTATCCACCATCAAACCTATCAAAGTACATCTGGGCGTGTCAGTGATGTTTTAGGACAGACTTAAAAAAATGCAAATCTTTAAATCCTTTAACCTTTAAATGCATGGGTGTCATTTCAAACATTCCTACAAACTGCACCTCTGGTTTTTGCTGATTAAGCTTGTATAAGTTTTCCAGTGACACCTCTATGTCATGCCACTTCTTATTTAATAATGTCATTTTCAAAATAAAAGTGAAATAAAAAGTAACATCATGAAAAGTGTCATGAAATGCGTCATCTGGAAAAATATATTGTATATAATTAAACAAAAATGCTAAATAATTTCTTTAATTATTTGTGTCAATTCATTTATATATTTTATGCAATTATTCATATGATTATTTATTTCATGATCGCTCTTTTATGCATTTAATTTGAAAAATTTTGGAGTTTGAGTAAACAGGAAATTGAGTTGGCGGTCAGATGTTATCTCACACCATAAAACACACAGCATGACGAATATGTTTGCTCAAAAAAAATTCCAAAACTAAATCTAACTGCTAAACTGAGTTAGTGACATTTTCTTTCAAAGATGATTCATCCGTGGGATATATTTACAGCAATAAGACTAAGAGCTCAGTTACTGTCTGACCAACACTGCCAGCACTTCCCATTTCAAAAGCACATGCTGAATCAATATAGTGACAACATGAACACTATCTTGGCCTGCTGTTTCTGGCTTTAATTTACAGCTTTTAGAGACCATGAGCTATGCATACTGTAAGCTAGACCTCTGACCCCGGTATAGGCCTCCTCTCCATGGGGCAAATTCCTTCATCGTCAGCCCCCCTTTAACATGCCACTTTAAACATGTACCCACATATGAAAATAGAGGCCAGGCTAGTACAGAAAATCTTCAGCCAGATGTGCACATACCTGCTCCCCTGTCAAGTTAAGCAGAGACTTCAGATCCCTTCCATCTAATATGGATACCTATATTGAGACAGGCAAAGGTCATTATTGATTATAAATTGTTGACAATCCAAAAATGCATATTGGATTATTCTTCTAAAGCTTATTAAGCTGTATTCGTTAATACTGCAGAACTGAGTGTACTGCACGTATATACTTTTATGTTTTATAGACTATTTACACTGTAAAAATAAAAGGTTAAAATGAAAATGACTCCTTACTACACCATACAGCATGAGTCCTTTTGGAACTCCTGTGACGAAATCTGCAACAAGGAGGGCAAAGGGCAAAAGGTCAGGAAGGAGAGAGAGCAACTAAAAAGTGAAATCCTCGATAAAGCATGTGATCAATTACCAAGAACACTGTTTACACATGTTTTTGTTTTTGATTCTTTGGGTCTCTGAACGTTCTTGCTTCCTCAGAAACTTACATTCCGTCACAATGCAATCATGTGTGCAGACTGAGCAGTTAAATATTAGACAGAGCTTGGGGTGTACTGTACTGTAAATATGACCCTCACCTTCCTCATCGTCCCCACTGAACTCGCCACCAGCCACAGAGTAACCTGCAGCAGAAATGAAGCATAGAAGACCAGGTTGAAAGTGGATACAATGAAAGGTTTTCTGATACATGAGGCATCACTGTGATTACAAGTTAGCCAAATCTCTCTGAGCTTACATTGGGTTTTAATGATAATTATCAGAGGTAAAAGAGGACTCCACAGGACATCCATCAAAATCCAATCATCGTTTTTACTGCAAGTCACCCAACTCAAGTGCAGAGATTCAGATGTGTTGTGCTAGTAATGCTAATATTGCCTGGAGGGGTGCATATGTGAATAAAGTTTTATAAAGGCTTTTGTGATTCCTGACAGAGCTCAATTGCTTCAACTGATGTCACCTAAGTCAGCATCAGCTGGGTATGAAGACTACAAGTTTGAAAATAAAAAAAAAATCTATGGTTGTGCATTTGGAAAGAAGTGAGCTCATCTGACTCGTGTAAACACTAGAGGCTTCAGGTTCCATAAACTGCTACCAGCATGACATACCCATATCTGTCCCACCCCCTTCCAGGTGGCTGTATATTTGTATACCCCAGCAATCCTACAGTACTTACAATGCAGGGCCTAAACCTCTGCTAGTGGTCCCCAGACACCAAAAAGTTCATTAGGCCCCACAGACTGAACATTTGGAGGAAGCTAATGATGTATTATTGATTTTGTTAAAGTGGGATTAAAAACGCAAAACGTTTGTCCTGAGGAGCACTAGAGAAAGGGTCATCAATTTGTAACAATCATAAGTTTATATCTCCTGCCTCTTAGATTACGACATATCTTGAGTCATGCCATGAGTCATGTGTGCACTGATATTTTGGCCTGATAGTGGAACAAAAGCAACGGTCAAGAGACTGGATCCAATTTATTTTTCAGTTTTCTGTGTACAAAGATGACAATTTGATATAAGGGTGGTGTCAGTGAAAAGCTCATGAAGCGTCCAAAATGGAAAGAAAGCTTTCTCCAGAGAATACAAACGTTATGAGACAATTTTCATTTCATTTTAATTTTCATATTTCATGCATTCAACACTATAGATAATCACACCAATATTAATGAAAATCCAATTATTGGTTTTCAAGGTTTTTTTTTCCTTGATGTAAAATATGGGCCACAGTGGTGCAAGACAAAAGGTCAAAGGGTCACCAACTCCCCACATATTATCCTCTGGAAAAAAATGAATCTCCATATCAAATTTAATGGCATTCTGCTGTTGAGATAAGTTGCTGTGGGCCAAATTGATGGTCAGAAAAACCAACCGACTTGGATCATGAGGTTCTGCTGCTTGGAGGTGTAAAGATGTACTGCAGCAATAAACAAAGTTTTTGCAGTCTAAAGGTAGAGGCAACAGTTGTAGTATAAGTAGCATTTGTCATTGTAGTATCAGTAGAGCTAGGGTTAGTAGCCAACAAGTACGTAGCATTAATAATACAAGTATACTTCCTCACCCAGATAACTGTCATCATAGCTTCCCTGCACCTGTCGTGTCTGAATCTGTCCGGCGACCGACAGCAGAAAGTAGGAAGGGTAGTAGGCCTTAACAATCTCATCTGTTGTGGCTGAGATTAGCTGACCTGTAAGAAAGGTGGGCAAGAAAGGGTTAAAGGTCAGAGTTTAAAATAAGACGTGACTTGTGAACTCTGGCTCCTGAGTTGTTCCACTACAGTTCCTTCGCTGACGAGGACAGATTTTCTGACTCCTTCAAAGGAAAAAATCTGCTGGAAGATATCTCCTAAAAATCCATGCTGTTCCACATTCTTGCGAGCTCACCTTGCCAGTAAAAGCTGCCTGGTCCTCCAAGCACAACCCTCCCATCCTGTAACACACAACAGCAGCCAGAGCTGAGGAGTCTGTGTATCACACAATTTCATCACGAGCTTCAAAATAACTGCGAATCTGATGGACACAGCGAAATCTCTCCTGAGAAACTGTGACTATGTGATTATGTAGGAACCAGGAAAAACTCCAACAAATATTTCCCTTACCTTGGTGAAGTCTGCACTAAATCCCCCCTGACAATAGCCCTGTCCAGCAGGTCCATGCCTTTCTGCAATGAACAGCACAAAACATGGGAAACACTAATAAATGTTCTGTTTCATGAAAACTAACAAAAACAAAGCCTTCTGTTCTGTTGAGGGCAACAGTGTCATTTTTGTCAGTTGTTCCTTCACCCAAAACTGAATTCCAGACCAACACTTCAAAAACAACAGCAGAAAAACACTGAAAAAACACAAAGTCTACTGCCATTTATTCAGATGCATAGGTTTAGCTTTACCTTACTTTACCAATAGTTTCTGATAAGTTTAAGGAGCTGACCCAAAAGGTAACTATAAAAAAATATAAAAGCAAATCAAAACTGGAAAAGTATGTCTCTCACTTTCCTCTATCTATCATGGATAGAGAAGAGTGTGTGTTTGAATATATTATATATTGCTCTATGTTGATGGGGCATTCTGAGCCTTAGTATTGTCAGAAAATATTGATTGAGAGTTAATATTATCCGACCACTATAATTATTTGTCTTTTTGGGGAATAATCGCATTCTAAATTCTGAAATTACTTTGTGGGCTTTTGAGCGATGTAAACAGAGAGTATAATGCTGCCATGGAGTCTACAACTTGTGTCCTGTTTTTTAGCCTATAAGTTTGTCTGGCAAATTGGCACCATTAAAACTATACTCAATTAGCCGTTAGCACTTCCTGCTTGCAATGTACCCAATGTAGAGACCATTATCAAACTTATAAATGTGATGAATCTCAGGCAAGATCAGGTGTAACGAGGGGCAGCTTTTGTCTATGATTTTTAAGAGGATTCATGGGTATTGTGAATTTCCCCACTGTGGGACAAATAACGGCTTATCTTATCTATCTATTTGCAATGGAATTGTAGATAATAATATCTTGGGGAAGTATAAGTCACAAAGAATCTAAAATTATGTGTATCATCGTGTGTTCAGATTAGACTGAGTGATGACTCAGAGTCAGCCATTGGGCGTTAAGGATTCAGAATCATAACTGCCTCCTACACAGCAGGTCCCACTACTGACCATTTTGATAAGCAGGGTAGCAGTAACTCATGTAACTTCTCATGTTTTCAGAACTCCGGTATGCCCCCACACCCAACTCTCCCGCACCCCACAGTGTGAAAACCTCTGGTCTGGAACAACATCTGAGAAGTGGACTATGCCACAGAAGTGGTAGAGTGCCTCTCATAGACTTTTTGTTTGCCATTTACCACATTTACTATATGGTTGCACATAAGCAAACAAGGTATAATAAACTGAATATCTTACATCAATCAGGTGGTCAGACACATCATAACCAATGAAGGCAAATGTTGCGCTGTTATAATAAGGTGGGTTAATATCTCTTCTGAGTTTGGCTGTCATGGCAGTAACTCACCTGTTCGACAGGGGGCAAACTCCACGAACGTTTTGAGGCTGTCGACAGAGAGGTAGCAGGTTCCTGTGACATCTGCGAAGGGTGTGTCATGTTCAGTCCTCCAGTAATACCTCGGAGCACAAGCCTGGACAGCACAGAGAGACAGCTCAGTGACAGAAGAACCTGACCACATATTATAGGTTAGAATTGTTAAACACTAAACTCCTCCCTCAAACATCGACTGTGCAATCATAGCTGAGCAACTGACAACTAGACAGAAAACCAGTCAAGCCTTTGAGTTTTCTAAATGTGCTGAAGCGATCAAACCTCGAACAACAATACTTGGAATCATTAAAAGTTCACAGGGTTTGGCCATTTTGTAGCCAAATTTGAAAACACAAGAGGAAGCAGAGTCAGTATTAGACCTTTTCTGCAACCTGGTCTGCACAGTACATCAAATGACTCCATATTAAAATACTCCTGCTAGTGGAGCAACAACGAAAGGTCTATTGCTTGATGACAATGTGAACTACAGGATGTCTGCCTGTCAATAGATTAATTAAACAATTGTAAACATGTAATCACAAAACATAATGGAGGTAAATTATCCAAACAGACCAACCAACCCTGACCCATTCTTACCAGGATGCTGTTGCCATGGGAACGTACAGTAGCTCCAAACCACTGATGGGACTTGAACTCAACCTGAGTGTTCACTTCATTGATATAAAAATATCGATCACCTAGAAGAACATAGAGGAGGAGAAGATATTTAAGAGCATATTTACACAGAGTTGTAGGCAGGTATCCTGTGACTGAATAACTTATAGTTGCTACATTTTCCTCAGAAACTGGGACATCGAAGAAACTTCAGTGATGTCAGGAGTTGCTATTTTAACTGAGACAAAGATCCCCCTGTCATCGGTGTTTGATTTCTGTGCTGTCAGGGCTTCATTTGAGAGCGTTCCCCACATGTTCTTGGCTTTTTACATGGATATTTTATGGCCTTGTTCCCGGGCTCTGCAGTCTTAATCCATCCTCCATGCTATGGCAGACATCAAACAGCTCAAAGGGACTTGGACCTTGTTGTTACTGTAACCCAAACGGCTGTACTTCATTGTCAGGATCTGTTTTAAGAAGAGGCCCTGCCAGTATGAAGGCAAGGAACAGTGGTGAGGGAGGGGGTGGCCGAGTGCTAGAGCTGTGTGTGTGTGTGTGTGTGTGTGTGTGTGTGTGTGTGTGTGTGTATTACTGTGTATCATTCATGGTATATACAAACATAAATCTGTTTACAAAACCACATTGTTTATATTCACCTTCCTTATTGGGACAAAACACAAGTCCCAAGGATGTAAATCATTACATTTCAGAGTGAAGACGTGGGTTAAGGTTACGGTAAGGTTGGTTTAGGTTTAAAGTTAAGGTAAAGGTTAGGGTTAGGCAAGTAGTGATTTGGATTAGGGTAAATCTCCAGGAAATTAATGTAAGTCAATGTAATGTCCTCTGAAGTCAAGGAAACGCAACTCTTTTTGTTTGTGTGTGTGTGTGCGTGTGTGTGTGTGTGTGTGTGTGTGCCAAAGGCTTTGCTTTTGCAACTTCAGCAACATTACACCTCCAAAATTTTTGCTCTCAACTGCATGCTGTTAAACTAATTAATTTAGAAAAATAAGACAGTCATATTTCTACTTTAATAGCTATTCCCGGTTCACAAAACGTCACTTTTGAGCCAGGTACATGGTGCAGGTTACTTTTATGTCCAATGGAACACTGTAAAAACAAGTTCCTGACTTGGAAAACACATCCTTTTCTAGGCACTAAATAAAAGTTTGTGATGCTGGGATTTGCTGTCAGTTCCTAATTACATTTTTGCCATTCAGCATCCTTGAAAAGTCATTTAGCAAAACCTGATGCCTTAAACATGCCTGGATGAGAAAGCTTGCCTTTAGTCCCAGTTTAAGCACCTAAAAATTTAAAGCATACTTAAATGTGCCTGTAACTGTGTAAGCTTTACTGTGGTATATTGTCTGATATATGTGCCTGCTGTCTGCAGCAGAGTGGTGACATTAAACTCTCCTGGCTGCAACTCAGTGTGCCTGTTAGGTTAATGGAGTCTGGGCTGCGTCCTCAAACACACCATGAATCCTGAGGCCTGTAATGGGAAATGCACGGCTGCTGAGTGTAAAAGTATGAGCCTGTGTGTGCATGTGCACATATGTGTGTGTGAATATAAGTATGGTTTGCATGTTTTTTTCTCCCATGTATCATGTTTCAGAGGCTGTCTGCACAGAGAGTTTGTAAACAGTTTGTAGGTGTATATTTATGTATGCAGAGTTTACATAGCTGCAGCTCTCCGTCTGTGTAAACCGCCATTTGGTATCAGCATGTCAGAGCGTACGATAAGTTAGACCCTATGATCCTCAAACGGTGGTCTTTATCGCTTCCTGCGTTTCTGATGGAGGTGATTATTTTTCTGGCAGAGCTGGGGGCAGCCCAGGTCCTCTGGGGTCCTTGTCCCCATAATGACTCTGCCCTAATTAAAGAGCGCTCACAACACTGGGCCCAAGTCCAGCAGGAAATCAAAGCTCTGTGAAAACACTGCAAACACAACCCATGTCCCAAAATGTAGACCTTAGCGTCCTCAACCACCATTAAAACACAGGACGGACATCAAAGGCTGGTTTCAATCAAAACAGTGAACCACTAGATTAAGAGCTGTAAGATGGCAGGGAGCCGCACTTCTTTTTTTAAAACATTATTTTTGGGCAGTTCTTTTTTTGCTTTATGCACAGTGATAGAAAAGAGGCAGACAGGAAATGGGGAGTGAGGGGTATCAGCTGGAACACAATCAGCAATGTTTGTTACCATGTGGCCATGAGGCCAGCGCCGTAACCATCGGCCACTAGGGCGCCCCGGGGAACTGCACTTCTGACCCCAGGGTCAAGCGCAGTGGTGCTTAACTCAGGATGCTACCTACAGCTTCTCTCAGCCACTTTTATGACTGGTTAGACACAGCTGAGAGTTTACTACACAGTCCTGCCTCAACTGTTTAACAGTGCCGTTAGGAAAAGTGACATTTTTATATCCTGGAACAATGTGAGCTACCAACTACTGCTGTGATTATGATGGAGGGAAAATCCTCCCCCTTGGATTTTGAATATTGAGCTTGATTTTTTTCCCAGATCACATTTTATCTGCGTGGGTATAAAGAGAGCAACCATGAATTTAGATTTAACGAGACACCCTACCTTGCTTGTCAAAGTTGACAATGCTGCAGTTAGCTTGGCTCCAGGGGCACAAGTACACAGCTCCTCCTTCAGTGACGTACGGTTGGCTGGTATTGGCTTTCGGAGCGCCGATCAAAATGCTGGTACTGGAGAGAGAGAGGGAAACAAAATTTTACATTGTGGTAAAAAACTGAGTCCAGGAAAAGTATGAAATTAAACAAAGAAATAATTGTTTTGATCACACACATAGCCGATGAAATAAATAATAATCCGGGCAAAGACTTTGACGTAAGAAGGTCCAGAGGGGCTGAAAGGTAAATGTGGAACCAGTGATTGGTTGGATTTTTGATCCCTACAAGTGTCTCCTGGCTGTAACTTCATATTAACCATATTATGAAACTGATTTTAATATTGTCCTCAAACTCTTAGCAACAAAGCAAATTAGTGTATTACTCAAATTGTTAAATTACACATTTTAGCAGAACTAAAATCATGACAATCATGAGAAGACTAAATTATGTCGGTCTGCAGAGAAAACAAGCTCAGAAAACAACTGACAAACATTAGATACAACCATGAAGAAGCAGTAACAAGACTCGTTTCTCCTTAATCGTCCCATGCTGCTGTTCATCTGGGGCTTATATGGTAGAACTATACTTTGTATGGTGATTTAAAGTGCATTTAAAGATCAGTTTGCAGCTATTACCTCAGAGGCACCAAGTTGTACATACAATTCACTTGAAGTCGTGGCCTACCTAGTGTCGGCTCAATAAGCACTCTCCTTTTAGCTCTTTGTTTGGTCTCTTGGACCATCTTCTGAGGTTTAGTACTGAGCAGATTTACAGTGGGTTTATCAGAGATTGTTTGCTGAAAAGAACTGCTCATTTCTGCTGACAAGAGCAGTGAGAGTGAACCAGAAGAGCAGCCAAAACAATGAGCAGAAAGACGCTAAAAACTCAGGGGAGAGCTGAGGGGGACTGCGGAGCGGTGATATATCTCTAGACGTATGTTACTTTCAACCCCTTTTACACTATAAGAAGGTATTTATTCCTTGTTAATATATTGGCTAGAGCAGCCAAGTTTGCCTCAAAGTTGCTATAAACAGCTGCAGCAGTTGGCTGAATACACTGTATGTTCCAATGGGCCCTTATGAAACTTGAGTGGTAGCGACAAGAGTGCAATTATTGTAGCTCTTTTTAGCGTAATGAATGACAATCTTTCATTGAAACTGCTTGTTTGGTGATTGTTGTTGTTTAGTATACATGGTTTACCAGACAAAGATGTGATAATTTTTATTGTTCTAGCATTCTAGCATCACGTTTTCAAAAAGTATGAATGTCATGACATGCATCAAGCTGCTGCAACTATCTGCAAGCTACCTATGAAGGTGGTTTTAATAATTTATACTGTATATATAATGTGTGAGGAAATAAAGAGTGGGGGAGTAAACATGGAGTATCATATAAGCATATTTCATTGGATGTCTGGAAATTAATAAATGGTAAAAACATTCAGAGGGATACAGCTACACATTATCTCTGCATTTGTTTGCAGGGATGTATGTGCATCATACACACAGTCCCATATGTAAATATACATGTGCAAGTGTGGGTGTATATGTGAGTGTGTATTACAAGTCAGCTACGCTTTCAAGGTTTTCAGACAGCCCTGCTAAAAAGGTCTGGCCCACAGCAAATGGCACAACTTAAGACATCGGTGACTGATGACATTAACAGAGATCAGACAGAGTCTGTACTCCCCCCCATCCCCCAAATTGTCTGGAGAGTACAAGAGGAATATTTACATGGCTGGATGAGCTTTCCTTATAAACCACTCACTCCACAGCCTCTCAGCTGATGAAGGGGCAGACTATCAATGGCCCTCTTTTTCAAAGGTACAGGACTTTTAACTCATTACCAACCCCTGTGATCTCTGCACATGTGGATTTGTAAGATATACCTTTGAGTCAATTAAAAGCAATGGAATGACAACTTAACAGCCAACAATGGTTTCCATGACATACGCGTGTATCAGTGAAGAAGGATTCGTCTGTTGTGACCTGAAATAAGAATTCCTTTCGCTTAACTCACGTTCAGCAGGAACATCTGCAAACGGGGGAAATGGCTCAGAGGCATGGCGAGGTCAGGGATGCAACATGTAATTTTTTCCAAAGGCAATTTATGAGCTCCAGTGAATGCATTTACATGGCCACATTGTTCTGAAACAAGTCATATCCTAATGATAGGTCGCTATTACTTCATTTTTAGTGGCACAAGCCAAAACATTTGGAAACAGCTGAGGTAAAATGATATGATCTTCCATTACATTTAGTAATGAACACAATATTGTATATGCCCATGGAAACCAACAGTGAATCTGTATCCCCACTGACCCCGCTCAGGTTTCTTAAGATTTTATCTAGGTTGTTCCAATAAACATGATTCTTACATGAACCAGATCCCCAAACCAAATATCTGCTTTATTTGGTTAGCATGTAAATTATACACTCATTAAACGCATACATGTGTGGGTGGCCCAGAATAATCTCACACAATACTCAAATACTAAAATGTGTTTTCTTTGCTGCTGTCTCAATGATGACATAATGACTGAGCCTCTAAAAGTAACAGAGAGTAATGCCAAGCTGCACTCAGATTTAGAGCGTCCCATCTCCACTGATCTAGACTGTACATTTTCAAAGTTGTCCAAATTAAATTCCGCTACATCCAATAAAGACTTTTCTGTTCACAAATCAGAGCTGATGGAAATAAAGTGTAAATCCCAACACAGTACTGACTGTGTTTGGCTTTGCTTTAAAATTGTGCAAGCAACATTAGCCCTTTAGTGTATTTTAATGTAAAGTTCACAGACAGGTTAGTGAACATAAAGACGTTCATTCACTCAAGTACATTACAGTAAATCAAGTACACTCAAACAAGACTAAGTCCATGGCTATGTTAACTGCTCTGTGAGGCTGTACATGCACAGCTAAATGGTCACATCAGCATGCAAACATGCCCACAATGACAAGCATGTTGAGGTTTAACAGGTATAATGTTCACTTCTTTAGTTTCGTGTGTTGGCTAAACTTAAGCTTTACATTTTCAGATCAGCACTAAACACAGTACAAGCAATGCTGGTGGGAATATCATTATCATTAACAGTATTGCTCAAGCAGAAAAAAAAGTTTTTTCAAATTCATCCTTGAATGTAAAAAATCACACCAATGTACACCAATCCGTCTAACACTTGTGAAGATATTTCAAAAACAAAAGTGTCAACCTCATGGTAGGACTAGAAGAAATGTCAAGGGATCACCAAAGTCAGCAGGATTCAACCTGATATTGACTGTCTGGACCAACTGACCAACAATGACATCTAAGGAATCATAATACCCCCACAGTATAACAGTCCATATATGCATAATAAAAAAAAATGTTTAGTTTATGGTTGATGGACACTACTGTCCTGCAATGCAATGCAAAATATAAATGCTACTCAAAGCTGCAAAGAATTCAAATAAAGTGCATTCAGTGGTAAACCAGCAGGTTGAGAGAGATCTTGGAATCTGAGGAAGACTGTGTCACACAATTATTATGTAGTATGGAACTAGGACAATTCAATATTTTAGGTATCTATATCTTCTTCAATCCAATGTTGTAAGAGAAAGCTTGTAGCACTGACAATTAAAATAACCATAAAATGTACATTTTTGGGGGGAAAAACCCCCACAAACACACACACAAAATCTCAGCCCAGTTAATGTGCTGAAACATTCCAAACCTCATTCATTTCTTGCTTTGATTATCTCAAAATTGCTGTAGCAAAATACTTAATGCCTGCTTCCAAATCTTGACTTACTGAGTTCAACTTCACATGTGTGCTGAGGCAGTGAGAGCAGAGAAGACATGGTGAGCAACAGGATCAGCCCATAACAAGGCTCCCTACAGCCAAACAGTCGAGTAATTGTCAGACTGCATGACAACTGGCAGAAACAATCCCATCAGCGGAAAGAAAACATCTCCCTCATTCAGGAAAGCATCCTACTCCTGCAGCGCTGTTTATCCACCGCAAAACAAGAGGATCACATAAAAATGTTCAACAGTAACTGCGAGCTGTCTAAATAAAAAATGAAATGCGGCATTGTTCAGCGTGAGCAAAACTATTGCAGGCAACAGGGGGCTTAGTCTGAACAAACTGGTCTGAATCAACATCATAGTAATTAACAACATGCCCTCTAAGTGCCAGAAGCTTAGTTAAGCAAACGGAGGGGATCTTAACCAATTTCCTCTCCGGAAAATATATACATTCATTGAAACAACATTGCTTTTACTCTGTGATCCCTCAAGGACGCGAGTGAGGGAAAGTTAAGGCACAGAGAGCTGATGAGGTGTAACTGGGATTTATATGGAAAAGATCTGAGCAGCTTAACCTTTTACAGGAGCAGCTGCACCAAATATTATCTGCGAAGCTGCTTTCCAGCAGGTTATCATGTAGCAGATAAAGAAGTGAAATGGCTGATATGCACTAGATTTCTGTTATTATCTACAAAGAGCTGTCAGGTGATTTAACAGATCCTGCAGAGGCCCTCAGATTTTGAGCAACAGCAGCTGTGGACAGCTGGCTGAGAGGCTGCTTCTGCTGACGAGACAAAATGTCTGAGCAGACATAAATGCGTGATCAATGGGATTGTCCCATATCTAAATCAGTTTGTTAACTACAGGCAGACTGTAGTATCTGGTCAGCAAATCATTATGTCTTGAAGTCGTGAAAAACAGATTCGTGGTAGGACTAGAGGAAATGTCAAGGGAGCACAAAAGTCAGTAGGTGTTAACTTGTGATCAGTAGGTGTCTAACTGCTCCATTACACAGACAGCTACTTTCAGCTACAGCAACATATTCTATGAGCTGATCTTTTAACTGGAGTGAAGTTGACAGTAAATGAAAAAAATGTAGTCTAAAGTAAAGTCTGTGAAGGTTCTCAGTCATCCAGGTCATGGTATTGTTGGTTGGATCAACAGCAACTGGACTTGATTGTAGGTGCTTGAACCTAAACTAAAGCAGCCTACAAATATTTCTAAAGTCAGCGCACATTACCTGGAGCGTCTACATGTGTTAATGCTGACAGACTGTACCAACCTACACCATCATTAGTAACCCGCTTTTTGGATTTTGATGTGATATTGATTTTCCAAAAAATAAATACCCAATCTTTGAAAATCCAGGTCATTTAAGAAATCTTACTGCAAGGTATTTCCCAAATCTTCAAAGACTCTACAAATCATCTGAGTGTTTTGTTTCTCAAACAAAATGGACTGTTGTTCTGTATTAAATTCTAAAATACTGGAATATAACATCAATATATAACAACGTAATTGAATATCACTTTAAAAAATTTTTTTCATACAAACTCAGCAAGGAGGAGGTTGCATCATTTTTGTTTGGATAAGGAAAAACAGGCATATTAACTGGGTTAAAACCATTTTTATCATGCAATGGGAGGAATATTTCTTCATCCAGATGTTTAGAAAAGACTTCTGGAAATACCTTCAGTAAGTGTGAATAAACAACCTTTCAACAACAACCATCTGGCTCTTTCATATATATATTTTGGAAATCAGATGTATAGCTCTCTGACTCAAATATAATGGTGACATATGAGAGGCACAAACTGTCTATGTGCAGCAAAGTAGCACCATGAAGTCCATCAGCATCGGTTGGCATACTTCACACCTCGTTCATGTCAAGGATATTTTTGGATTATGTCTCTGTGCATTCCACTTTAGTGTGTAATGACAGAAGTACGTGTTTGACCTTTGACTTCATCTCACACCTCAGGTCTTCACTTGTCGCCACAAAAAATCCAGCAGAAAAACCCTACTGTCCCTTTGGTGGATATTCAGAAGCTGATTTGCATATTTCCTGTGGGTCAACCCCCTCCTTTCTCTGAATCACACACATGGACTTGTATGTCTGCTTCCAATCATACTTGGGTTGGAATCCACTCTCTGTGTGTGTGTGTGTGTGTGTGTGTGTGTGTGTGTGTGTGTGTGTGTGTGTGTGTGTGTGTAAGGGAGAAAGAGAGAGAGAAAGAGAAAGAAAAAGAAATGTACGCTACATGAGAAATGAGTGAATGAGTGTTTCACTATGAAACAAACTCAAAAGTCTAATGTTATTTTTACATGTTTTCTTGACCTTTTTGTAGTGACAGTCTAAAAATCTATAATAGACTCAATAAACAATGTAGCCCCTAAATGTAAATTAGGATCAGCTCTACCATGAGAAAATCACTTTAAACTGGATGATGACTACATAGAAGCATAAGTTATAGGAATATTACAGAAATAGTCTAAGCTAGATATTGCACAATATAAAAAAAAAATCTTGTGTGTGAAGCACAGATACAACTGGAAGATTGAATATTGTAGAATGTTATTATTAGGGAGAAAAACATGTGAAGGCCACTGTATAAAAACACTATGAGACAATGGCAACACTTACTCATACACTCCCTATAATACTGTTATTTATGAAGTGATGATTATACTTCAGAGGATGTTGTGAACTTTCTTTGTCTGTGTGATGATGCGTTCAGGCTCTACCTGGATGAGTTGCTGAAGAACTCCACCGAGTAGCCGAAATAACTCCCCCGTGGCCCCGTGAACACGACTCGGTCCTCCGGGTCCAGGTTAAAGGCGGCGCACAGCTGGACCAGGAGCGCCACTACAGGTACGAGCCTCGGACAACATGTCCCCCAGGAGCGGGTCTGTGAAGGTCCAGGAGCGGGGCCCATCTCTTCCTCTGCGCGTCTCTTCTTTCATCGAGGAGCCGAGGAGAAACACGCATCCTCCGGGCTGTTTCCTCCTGCACGGTCGTGATCTTAAACCGGTATCCTGGATGATCCCTCCAGCTCCGGCAGGTCCTGTTCACTGGCTCACAGTGAAATGTAGGAAAGAGTGAGACTGAGGGGGAGAGAGGGAGGAAGGGAGGAGGAGATCATTGCAACCTCATTTGGGGTGGAGCTTTAAATATTACCAGGCTGTCTGGACCCTCAAAGGAAAAAGACAGAGAAGTTGTGAAACAAGACAAAGAGTCAGAAAAGTCACAGCCAAACTTCTAACTGTTATGAGGAAAAAGGAAACTAAAATTACAATAGAAGTTGATACAGTCAATACAAACTCATTATCAAATAGATTTGTCCCAAACTGGGAATATTTCTTGTTGGAGCAGCTACAGTTGAACACAAAGCAACACAGCAAAACACAACAGATATCACTTTTAATAATAAGATTACAACATGGCATAAGACACCATACAGTGCAATAAAGCAAGTACTAAAAACCACTGACCCTATAATAGAGGTAATAGTGTAGATTAGTAGAGGTAAGATAGAGGGGGATGATAGAAAACATACTTAAAAACCATATAACTCCTTACATTCATTACAGCCCAACATGATGACCTGTATGACATAATAAGATGTTAAGATAAGGTAAGATAAGATATTCCATTATTCTTCCCACAGCAGAGACATTCACAACATACAGCAGCGAAGAGGACAGAGTAGATAAATAGTAAAAAGCAATATAAACAGGAGAAGTATAAAACGTATTAACAATTTATTTAGAATAAAAACAGGGTTAAAGTTTTAACAAATTAACAAGAGAAATATATGCAATAATGGAACGATATATATACCACAGACAGTACATTGAATGTTGCTTTCTTGCCAACAGCTATATGTCTGTACACCTCTGCAGCTCAGTCTGAATCACAATGTTGTAGTTCATATTTCTGACCTGTTTCCACTGCATTTGGGTTCACATGTACTTTGCACTAAATTGCACAGGCTACCACTTTTACTATTACTTTTACTTTACTACTTTTGGGGGTAATAAATTATTTCAATTTATCTATATCTATCTGCAGCAGGCTTTTTAACTTGACATAATAAGAAATGCACAGGGGTAATATCATATCATATCATATCATTATTAACATAGGTTGTCAGTTCCTCTCTCATCCATGTTAAAAGTTATACCTTTTACACTTTCTCTTGCTACAACTAATATTGTCCTACAGTATGTCAAATTCATGAGAGCTTTCCCATTTATTGTTTTTGGTGCATGTTTGGTGTTGTAGATCTTTCACGGTCAATAGTGCCTCTCATGATTTCAGTGTGTTGGTAATTGTACAATTAACTGTAGGAGTAATAGCCATCATGAAAACACAGACAAAATATGGACTTTAAAGTCAAATTGTGTGCAATTTTAGGCTGACTGTATACTTCATCAACCTTAGAACATAATAAGATAAGATAGTCCTTTATTTATCCCTCAGTGGGGAAATTCACTATGTAATGAAGTGATGAAGTTTGACTAATCAATGACAGTGGAAACATGATGTGAACGCAGCATTGACATATCATCACCTTTTAAGTTGATATAGTGAACTTCTCAGCACACAGATGCATGCTGTCCAATATCCATTTTTTTAGCTCTGTTTTTGGTCTCTACCAACTCCCTCTTAACTGCTAAATGCTCCACAATGTTCACCAGCTAGTCTCTAACTGTGTCCGGCTGTTGTTTGGTGCTGAGAGGGTACACTACAGCTGGGTTTTTTTCCCCCATAAACAACACTATTACAATGGTGACAGCAAACCAAAGTAGGAAAGTTGCATTCGGACAACTGAACAATGAGCTGAAACTTACTATAAGCCACCATAAAGCCAAGAGGAGCTGCACATCCAGGTGATGATTCTCTGTAGGTTTGTCACTTCGGACCCCTTTCACATTATAAGTAGCTATAACATTCACTGATGAAGTAATAATATTGACTTGAGCAGCTTTAGACTTTGCCAGCCACAACGTTTTTATATTGAAAACCTACAACAGCTGGCTGAACTATGAATGACACCTCTCATTTTTTTCACAGTCTTATTTGATATATTATTATTATACAAATGTTTACATTTGCTATAGTGGCAAGTAACAATCTGTGTCAATTTATAAAAATTATCAAAATCATGAACGTGAATCAAAAAAAAAAAGTCTTGCATCTCAACCTTGATTAACACCAGTGACTTCACTCAGGACTTCACAGCTGAGACTACTCTGAACAACTGACATTAAGGTCACATAAGTGTTTCATATTCCAGTCTGTTTAGTGTAAACTGAATGTATTTAGTTATATAGAGATAGCTTTCCCCTGCAGAAACAGTACAGGCATGAATGTAATGATTCAGACAAAATTTCAAAACACAAGAAATCCTCTCGGAGTGCTTACTGTCAGAAAGTTCTGGTTTTGTTCTAACATACTCTGCATGTCAAGACAGAATTCAGTGTGACTAAACCTGGAAAACCCGCAGACATCCATCTTCAGCTCTGTCTCTCATCACTTTGTTGGAACTGAACTCGATATCATGGCAGACTGACAGACAGGCGAGCGTACAGTACGTGATTATTTGTAGGTCTTCTCATGGTTATGTGTGTGTGTGGCTGTGACTGTGTGTGTGTGTAGCCTATAGGAAAAGAGGGCCCCACATTTAAAGAAGTGTGAGTCAAGAAGTGTTACCTGCCAAAGGCAATAGAGCTCGGACAAAGAGAGTTTTCTCTCTGTGAAAACACTTTTTCAAATGGCACGGGGGCAGTTCGCTGTTCCTTCTAGCAAGTGATAATACAGCGGTTCGTTCCACTCATAAATTAACAAATGCCAGCTGGTGTGGTAATGTTGCACGCATGTTCCTTTATCCAGCAGTTTATTTCAGGGAGAGGTTTAAACAGCAACATTTACAACTATAAAAATACACAAATTAATATAACACATTCTCACATTTTGACAAGTTATTACACACACCACAGAAGTCATTTTAATGTAGTTGTTATCTGCCCTACAGTTAGTTAAAATCAGGTTCTAATGTGGGTTATAAGTGATTGAAATTAGAGTTAGTGCCATGGTTGTGAGACAAAAAGTTATAATATGCAGCATCAAATTCCCAGGATTTATTTGTAATTAAAAAAAGAGAGAGATCAAGCAACCCTTAACCATTATTGACATCTACTGGCAGGAAGGAAAATCTACAATCTACAAAGACATAAATGGTTAAATGGTGATAAATGGTTTCAAACTGTTTTTTGTTATAGTTGTGTATATTTGCTGCATTGCAAAAGAATAAAAGGATCAGCCTACTTTGAAACACCTTTTATTTTGGTGCATTCAAGTGCTTGTGGGAAACTCTAGCATCTGTGCAGGCCTTTAAATAAATGCTAATACTGCACCGTGTCTGTGTAAATGTGCTTGCAGAAATGTTTATCTTATAAATTTCCAATGGCTCTCACCACTTGCTGAACCTTTGAACCATGTCTTCTCCCTTATGTCTCAACACCTTGAATTGTGTCAACTTACAGTAGCAAAAAGCATCCAAGCTTTGTTCTCTTATAACAACATATCACTGATCTGACATAAATACCAGGTCCAAATCGTGTCCAAATCAAGTGTTGGGTTTTGATTTTTGGCAGAACTCTGGCCTTAAAATATGTGATGGAGACTCACCTCAGAGGAAGCTTTATCTTTGACTGCTCAGAATGACACCTGTGACCTCAGGGTCAAACAGCTGTCTGATGCATGGACTCCCTACCTCAGCGTGGGCAGTGTGCTGTTTTACCTTATTTTCAAAAACAGCAGAGAGGAAAAAGTGAACATGGCTGACCTTTACTGATTTGGCTCAAGCCTGTGGAAAAAAGAGCATGTTCCAAGCTACCAGGAGCATGCTGAAACTGCAAAAACTCAGACCTGCTGTGCTAGTTACATGTGCAGGCTAATTGGAAAAGCCTGAGAAAAGAAGCAAAATAAAACACCTATTTCAGGGCTTCTGCAATTATTTTGCTATGTGGATGCTTGTAAAGTTTAAAGGCTTTCATTTTCCACCGGTCAACTCACCAAGCATGTGGGGGATTTTATTTATGTCTTTTCAGAGCCACGATTACCTCCCAACCCCCACACACACTCACACACACACACATGACTGTCTGCTACATGTGAGAGTTAAGGTGATAAGAGACATAACACACACCTACTAGGAGCGTCTGCATGTTGTCTCAAGCACTGAGAGATGGAGGAAAGAGCACTCTCTGCTCCACACACATATTGGGCCACCTACACACACAGGAAGCCACATGATTACCACAATTAAAGCAACAACAAGACTGCTGATGTTTGCCCCCAGAGGTTCATGACTTCATGCAACTATGTTTGCTAATATTATTTTAACTGGCTACTCATACATACTATCAGCCTATAGTGTGTCAAATGCGTGAAAGCTTTCCCATTTGTTGTTCTTTTTTTACTTTTTAAAAATTCTTTATTTATCAGTTTTAGCAGTTTTCAGTGATGGGTACAATTCGCTTGTGTCAACATGTGCTCAATAATATCATTGTTCTCTTTTTTGAGAAACGTTTTCCCATCAGGAAAAAAGAAAACAAAAATATATAAACAACAACAACAAAAAAAGGAGTAAACATAGGAACATTAAAGAACATTAGGGAGTGACCAGAGCATTAATTATAAATGTTTTAACTCAAAATTAAATTGGGCTTCTGATTTTTTATAAACACAACCCATTTTCCCCAACATGCCAGAAACTGATCTTGTTTTTGATTTACCAATGCTGTCATCTGTTCCATTTTATAAATGTCAAAAGTTATATCCCACCACTCTGATAGGGTGGGTATGTCCTGTGATAACCATCGTTTAGTTATGGATTTTTTTACTTGCAACCAACAAAGTACTTAGTAAAAACGTATCATTTCTTTTCCATTCTTGTGGTAAACATCCAAAATAAACCCATTTGTTGTTCTTAACACTGGTGCATGTTTGGTGTAGGAGATCTTTCCTGTTCCAGCGGTGCCTCTCATGTTTTCAGTATGTTGGTAATTGCGCAATTCGCAGGAGGAGTGATTGCCATCATGACAACATGGGCAAAATACGGACTTTAAAGGTGCCCTAGTTTTTTGTAAACAAACAAAAGTTATGTTTACATTCAGTGACAATAGCCAAAACACATTTTTGAGGTTCAGTTGATTTTTTAAAAAGTAATTTCTTTGTGTTTTCTTTACATCTCTGATGAGTGGTGTATTGTGAAGTTATCCTCAGGAACTTCTTTGGCATCACCTGCTATCAACACTCCTGTAATCATCATACACAGATCCATAAATTTTGGTTGTTTGTTTGATGTCATCCAAGTTGTCAGATCTGTCATAACCTGGCAACCCACAACCTGATTCAAGGAGCGTGTGTGCTGCAGCTCTCTGTGCAGGCAAATAATCTGTCCGCCTGTATTTTGAAAGCTAAATGTTGGCAGGTATGTCCATGCGTGTCTTCAGCATGTGCACGAGATAAACAAAATGGGAACCATCTCATAGAAGAACAGCTCCATGGTGCTACTAGAGGGTAGAAGTGCCGCAAGTAACCTTTAAAGCGACAATAAGCAAAATTTGTGCGTTAACATTGGATCAAATCGCTGTATTCAATGTGATAGATTTCAATCATAGGGACAAACTGAAAGGGAATCATTACCCAGTTCATTTAGCTACCAAAGATATCTGCCCTAGGAATTGGTAGAAACCAAAAACAGAAGATGAGTGGAATCAGGTGATCATTAACACAACTCCAAATCAATGCTCATCTTATTTCATTTTAAATAGGCAACTGTTAGCAAAGGCTTCCCCACAACAATTTTATGATGATAATAGAGCGTGTCATTGTTGTGTTCACAGCTTGTTGTGCTGCCTCCAAGTCAGGAAAAAAAATGAACGTAAGTTTGAAGATCTTTAATTGATGTCTTTTATTAAGAAATTTTCAAACGGGTAGACACAGAAAAGCTTTGTGTGAACAGCCAACAGTATTCTCTCTCATTGACTTCATGTGTGATCACATTCCTGTGTAAGCAAGCATTCACCCTGCTGAAGTGTTGTTGAGTCACAAACAGCTCCAAGGATGTTTTTGTATCATCAACCATGACCTCTGACCTTTCCCTGACCTCTGAACTTCCTCATTATTGGGGAGGAAGAAAAAGAATATCATTACAGGAAGAAATAGACGTTTGCACGACTTTGACCGAGCAGTGGTTGAAACTCCAGAGCCCTTGTACAAGTTTATCTATCATCTGCCTTGTCAACACAACACTACTTGTTAATGGGCCCAAGATAATACAGCAGTTAGCCGTGTTAGCCTACACGCCTATTCCCCGGAGGAGCCACGAGGAAAACTCACACCACAAACAAGCAGAGCAGCACGAGGCCAGCGGAGAAGAAACAGGCCTCTGAGATGTTCTCGCCCAGATAAAGGCCCCTCATTGAGAAAAGGACAAGTAACAATGCATTATATTCACACTGGAGCAGAGCCCAGAATCTTTCCACTGTGAATATCACCTTTCAATATTAACCTCTCTGTGATGGAGCACCTCTATAAATAAGAGAATCTCAGTAACTGTTTTATTTCTATCAGAAGTAGAGGCTTGTGTGTGGCTGTCTCTTATCCTGATCGGTGTGGATTCCCACAGGTTGCCTGAAAAATATTACACTGAGAAGTGTCTATAGTGATCTGCAGTAAAGTCTGGTTTCTATGCCAACCCCTTAGTCAGTAGCATCTTTTCAGTGCAGCAGGAGGAAAGAAACCAAGATCACAATGTTGTTGTTAAGGAAGTTGTAAATGGAGTATGGCCAGAGAGGAAATGCAACATTAATACTTCATTACCCTGTTTGTGATAAGTATAAATTCTAACCTGCTGTTATCAACTGACAACCAGGCCGAGGCCAACCTGAAAAGGCTTCCTGTAAGTTACAACTATTCATTGTGGTAAATATCTTTCATCATTTGGTTTGGGAAAATGTTCCAGAGAAGAAAAATATTTGTTGGGCGTCATTGGTAAAAACAACAGCTGTAAATCAGAGGGCGTGTAAGTTGTAAGCCACTTAGTGTCTGGATGTTATTTCATTAGAGAATCACAGGAAAACGTTGCTACTCTAACGGGTCTCATGCTCGTCTTCCAGGAATCGGGCCTGAAGAGGAGTCTAATGCGAGTCAGGCCGGTATTACACCAAGTCCCTGTGTCACTGTGGTGACTTCATTTAGCAGGAATGGTGCAGAATGAGCTTTACTCCGATAATAAGGACTCTGACAGTCAGGCAGCAGTAAATTCACATCTGGAACTGAAGAGACCCCAGGCACGCTTTGGCTCCAACCTTTATTCCTCCTCCCAACCACATCAACTCCAGCTATTGCATTTGAGTTACTGATAACCTTGAAATGTAGCTTTTCAAGCACCTTGCAGACGTTTGTCTTAGTGATCACCTGACATGATGAGATAAGATCATTGGTACACAGTTAACTTCACTTTGCTTCCTCACATATTTTATGCAGTTGTATCCAACAGTGCACAAAAATGCTTCAATCTGTGTTGAAGAATTGAAGTTCATTCTTGACCTTCAAAATGGCACTGATAGCAACAATCTCACCTAAAGGTCTAATGAGTAGTTTTCCCTCAAGCTTTCAACCATATTGCACAATCTTCATCAGCAATTTTTTAAATTGCTCCATCACCTCTGCTTTCCAAATTAACCCTCAGTGTTCTAACAGCCTGTATGCTATTTAAAATGAGCGTTCACTCAAAAGCCCAGTGGTGTAAAGCACCATGAGAACGGTAGTCCATTCTTCTGTCTTAACTAAATGTTACTTCTATGCATCAGTCCTTTGGATACATGGGAAACTGAGGTTGGTGGAGTGAGGGCGTGCTGACAGTCCCAGCTGTTTGACCTGACTGTAACCACACCAAACCCAAGCATAAACGCGACCAGCAAATTACAGCAAGCTGTCTGAAAACCCATGAAACACCCATGAGGCAGGGAACAGCAGCTACCTGTATCCTGTCCTTTACCTCCCCCTTTTGGTCATTAACTGACTGCTTAGGCCTGCGTAGCATGAGGTGCAAAACACTTCAGCTTCTCATTTCCACACAGTAGAACTGCCAAAGTGGAGAAAGTGAGCCCCAGCTCAGCAGGTTCTTATTCAAGATGGACCTTTCTTCCATAAACTGCTCACAACTAATCAGTCAGTATGTCTCAGTTTCCAGGTCTTGACAATATTTTCACATTCCAATCTGGTGAATCATTGTAGTCCTCGCTCAAGCTCAGGCTGTTTATCTACAGTCTTGCAGCAACAATTTCCTTTATTTACAAAATGCAAATCAAATTTTCTGAATGTTATCCGCTTCTTTTAGTTTGGAAATTCCCCCGTCAACTGACTACAGAATATGGAACTTTACTGTTCATGACAGAATGACATCCTCCTCTCTTTTATTTACAACTTTATTAGGAAATTTTACACACGATCATAGCATCAGTATAAAAAGATTTTTGGTTTCACAGTGTTTTATATAAAGACTCTGATGATACAAAAAGAGCAAAAATACTGTAACATTCAACAATCCAAACATCCATTACAAAATGTTCCAAATGTTCACTTTTGTTTCACAAGCTGCAACATCATAGCATGCGAGTAGCCACGTGTTTGCCTGTTTGTCACGTCATCTGTTTGTACAGCTTCTGCACCCAAAACATATGGGTCCACTCCCTCTGTGTGTGTGTGTGTGAGAGTGTGAGAGCCACCATCTGCTCGATGGGAAAAGAAAATATTACAGACTGATGAGTGACTATTGCCTCATTCTGCCTGCACAGGCTGGATGAGCTTTTCTGAGAAGATCCCAGAGTGGTTTTCTACATCCCCGTGCTGGTTCCAGCTCTCCTCCCTGATCCCCCTCAGCAGGCCCTCCTGCTGCAAGACACAGGCATGGAACACATGTAAGATCTTAAGAATACAAATCCACCATCACGTTTGTTGTGCAAGAGTGTGAGAACTGACTTTTTGTGAGTTTTCCAGCTTTCTAGGGGACTCACAAAAACTCTTCAACTTTTACTACATTAAATTACATCAAATATTGACAGAATAATGTATCCTTTGATGGGACGATTCTACATTTGGCACATATTCTACATATTATTTGATGTTGGCCATAAAACCATATTTATTCATTTATTTCATTAGCTGATTATCATATATATATATATATATATATATATATATATATATATATATATATATATATATGCAGGAGGATACAGATATTCAGAGCTCACTAGCACTGCCAGTGACATTCTTCCAGTGTCAAAAAGTAACAGAGAGTTGAGCAAACAATCATCTCCAGTGATATTGAATTGTTTCGATTTGCTGGTAAGCAGATTACACCCTTATCAACTGGACCACCATCAAAACATGCTTTTAACTAGAAGAGTGCACTCAGTCAAGTGCAGATCTTTGCCAGGCTTACAGTCAAGATGGTGGCGAAGAAAACAATAACAGCGATTTATTTATCTTGTATCAGGCCTAACTTTAGTGGATATTAACATACTGGGTATGGAACACTTTTGCAGATTTTCTGGTTCGAGATGAGACCAAACTTTTCTATGGATCAGGTCAGTTTTTGAGACACAGCAAAGGCCAAAATGTGGCCTGTAACATACTAGATAACTGCTAGATAAGATGCCTTTTTTTAAGCCTAGCAGATTGCGGGAAATGCTGTTTGCTACTGAAGCAGCTGTTGATCACCTGCAGTCCGTATTAAGAGATATGAGAAGTGAGTATAAAACAGGGGAAGTAGGGAAATAGGTTTTTTAAAACTGTTAATGGATGCACTAACTGCATTAAATGAGAGGTCCTTCAGCAGACAGTCTTAAATGTGCACAAAAAGTATTAGGCTGAGGGGTCCAATGGTATGCAAGATTAGCTGCAGGGAGATATGTATTACTTTAAATTTTTCCCCAAACGCTGATGAGTTGAGTCTCACCACCTGCAGTATTTGACTGACAGAGAACAGATCTTGGGGACTTAGGAGTCCTCTGTAATGGCTCTCTCTTCTCAAACCCATGAGCTACTTTAATCACTAAAATGCTTTGTGAAATAGTCTTAAAACAAAAACTTAGCCTAAAGATGTTTTATGACCACAGCACCCGATGTTAAGAAGAGATATCTCAATTTTGACATTTGAATCATTTCCTGCTGTCAGACTCCATTTCATCCATAGCAGAAATATCTCAGGGTGACATCTGTTTGGCAAGTTACTCACAGAAAAAAAAAAAAAAATTCATCACTCAGATGTGTGAGGGAAAAATACATCATGAGCTGGATGCACATATGGTTCAAACCGAAAAAAGAACAAATCCCTACAAAACACTGATCAAAACATATATAACATATATAACATATATAAACATAAAAAAAAAAAACATATTCAATTTCCGAAAAATGTGCACAGTCCAGAAAAGGAGCAGACTTTACTTGAAATGTGTAACCTTCAGTCTTGGAAGTGCCATGGGAAGTGAGCTATGCTTTACAAGAACTCACACTAACCTCTGGAGTGTCAGCGAGCACCAGGATGATGTCTCCCTCGTCAAACTGGAGCAGGCCGTCTTCAGATGCTGCGTGGCTCTCCAGCGCCACCCCCTGGAGTAAAACACAGGTTAATGTTAATGCCAGCTTGATACTGGGCAGCACAATTTTCACTGATGTTAACTTTAAAAGGGCAGTTCAACGAAAAAAATTAATTCAACGAAAAAAATTAATTCTGTTTTCCAAGTTTGGAAATATCTGAGATTTCTTAAAACCCAATACAACAGAGGTAATCACATTTTGTTTGTGGGTCTCAGAGACTTGAAAAATTACATTAAATTTTCCGACAGAAGTCTTTTCAAATGTTGGGTGCAACCACAAATGAATTTATATTCACGTGCTTCGTAATGTCTCAGAGAAAAACTGAAACCACAGATACAGCTAGATCATCCCACAGCTAAAATGATATTTTCTTATTCTGTTATTTAGGTGAACCAATCCTTTAAAATAACTTCAAGTCTTATGATTGTAGATCAGATCATATCAGACGAGACTGTGGTAGCATTGTTCATACAGTGTGGTTCACTAGAATTTTAACAAGGAGAAAGAAGAAGAATGTATGGAATAAAAAAGACAACATTGGTTACCCTGTTTTAATTCTTCATAATCATCATAGTAGTATCATATCAGAGTGTACCTTGTAAAGGAAGCCCGGTGGACTGTCATCTCTTGAGTCAGCTGTGTCCTTGTTGACTGATGCTTCCTCTGTCTCCTCCTGCTCCGCAGCGGTTAAAAGGGGGCGTCTATCTGTGGAGCGGAAGGAGACGCGAGGGGCGGGAACAGGTGCAGGTTTGGGCTTGGCCTCCTCTGATGGTGGATCACTCGTGATCTCCTGCTCTGGACTCTGTGGGGCATCACTATCTGCAGAATCAGAGGGATTGGACACTTCGGCATTTGCAGCCTCTGACTTTGGTACTCCCACCCCAGAGTCATCCGACTGGTTTGCAGCAAGTTCTGCTTCTTCCTCTGCCGCTGCCTCTGCTGCCTCTTCCTCCTCTGGACTCCCCGTGTGCTTGTCGCTGCTCTCATTGTCACATACTGACTGCCTCTTAGGTGTATTAGTGCCGGTGGAGCTGAGATCAGAGTCTGATGAGTTCACATCTTTGGATGAGACACTTTCTTCTGGTATGCTAGATTCTTCAGAGGCGCTTTGCGTTCGTTGGGCCTCTTTTCCATTTTCATTCATAGAATGGATGGAGACATGGTCGGCTGGGAAAGCTGTATTGCACGGGATGGGATTGGAGATGACCAGGGACTTTCTCTTCTTTGACTTGCCTGACGTGCTATTTAAAGAGAGTAACATTTTTTTTTAAACTCACATACAGCATCGGAATAGCTAGAAAAGAGCTAGCTTTTCTCTCTAGCATTCTTATTAGGAACACTGTAACCACTGATGAGGAAACAGTTCCTCACCTGTTCAGACCCTTGATGATGAAAGCCTTTCCTGAGTGTTGAGTCTCCAGTTTCTTCATCACATTGTACAGCTCATGGTTCAGCTTCAACACAAAGCACAACATAAGCACATTAAGAGATTTCATGTTTTTGTGCACACTTAAATACTTCATATGACTAGTATGAGAGTGAGGAAGTAAAAGAATCTGTGTCATCTCTTACCACACTCATTTCCTTATAAAAGACATCTCTCAGGTTTGATATGTTTTGGAACACCGTCACATAGCAACCTATCCGGCTAGAGAGAGAAAAACAGCTCAGTTTGTCAGTCCGTTCATCCACATGACCCTCTTAAATAAATTACAAGTGAAAGTCAGTTATTTTGTCTTATACACATCCTGGAAAACTTCTACTTGGATTTAGTCAATCTGTAAACGTTACAGGCCTATAATGCACATAAAATAGAGTTTCTGGGTTCTCAAAACCTTCAGACAAGAATAATATTAAAGGTCCTGTTAATGATGTTTTGCAGACATTGTTCAGACTAATCTGGCACAGGTGGAGTTCACTTGTCCAGATAGATTTATGTCTTTCAATACCACCAACAATGATAAAGACTATCATATCTATTATCTATCATCTATTATAAACAATGAAGTCCTCCAAAAAATTATAAAAATAAGTCACGTGGCACAAAAGCCTACTTCTCTGCCTAAATAACTATGTAATCGTATAGTAAAGAATGCACATGTGAGTAATGTCAGATTTATTTCCATTCAATATCTGAACCCCTTCCCGAAAGGGTTGGAAAAGTTGAAACACATTTCTGAAAGTCTATGGATGAGTTTTACTTTGAAGATATTGTATGTTTCAATTGCCCCAAGTATGTTGTGCTAGACTTAAGTATAATGTAGTATAATGTATAATGCTAGCAAAGCAAAGCATATATCACACAGTATAACATAAAATTCCAATAAATAAATTGTTGATTTCTGCATTTAACCCATCCCTGAGGGGCAGTACCACTTAGCATCGCCCAGGGGGAATGAACTCCAGCCCTGAGCCAGCGACTTGATAAAGGTGATGAAAACTAACCTAATCATCTGGGCCCCCCGAGGAAACCCGGGGAGAATATGCAAACTTCACCCCAACAGGCCACTGTTATCTAGGACCATGTTAATTTGCTGCTGTGGACAGTCAACCGTACCTCTGGTAGAGAACAGGTAGCTCCTCCCTCAGCTCGTTATTTATCTCTTCAAAGACATTCTGGGCTTTGTTGAACTCTTCCTCTGCCTTTTAAAGAGGATTTGAAATTCGATTCAAATTACAGTTGAAACCACTCTTATCATATCTTGTGCTATGTGTGCTGTGATACTAACGCTACCTTTGCTATTTTGGCGTCGTCTTTTTTCTTGGCGCTCTGCAGTGCTTCCAGGTGGTGTCGTGCTGAGTCGTAGTCGACCAGCTTGCGGCCGCGTTTGGCTACTCGTTCCTGAAACACAGACATCAGGTAAACGCAGTGTCTCACAGTAAGAGAATGACTGATGGCATATAAGAGGCCAAAAAGCCTTTGTAGTGTTTGCGTGTAGTTTATTTGGAAGAAGTTAAAAAGCAACCCGTTACCTTGACCTCAGGGAACTGGCTCGTATAGTTCTCCATGGTGCGGACTATCTGGTCACTTAGTTTCTCTTCGAAGTCATTCCACAGCAAGTCTTCACTCTGTGAGACACAAGTGCGACATCAATGCAACTTTAACGTGCCTCTTTAAAACCTGCAATGAATGCTGTTGCACAGTATGAAAAGCTTGACTCGCTGAAACTAACAATGCAGCAGACCTATGAGGGAGATGGGTTGTCATCCTCTTTTAAAAGTCCCCTTAAATCAATGTTTTGGCCACTGCATTTATCAACAGCAGTGTAATGGAAAGTAAAAACTGAAACTGTAGGTTATATGGGCCAACAGCATGTTGTTCGTGGTACAGAAGAGTAAGGACGACATCAGCATCCAACCATACCTAAGTGACATTTGCATGAATGTTTACATGCCATTTAATATGCTACAAGGGCCAGCACTGTTAATGTGAAAGACTGTCACTGATTCACTGACTAAATTACTGATTACTAATTTTCTATTGCTAGTGAGATAAGAGCGATGTCCTCCATACCTCCTTTGGTCCACACACACATCACGCACCCATGTTGAGAAATCAATAACCAGTGGATACCTTGCCAATACATCACTGTGCAAAAGCACATTACAGTACATCATATGTGCACAGATGGCACAGATTATAAAACCTGATGTTCACCATGAGCGAATGAAACTGGAAAACAACATTAAACCAACTGCTGTGAAAGAGGAGGCTACTGTTACACACCATAACAGACCGACAGTGACTCAAGCATAACTCAACCATGTCATGTGACTGCTACTTCAGTACACATTAAGAGCAGATATTACTTGGACGACAGCAGAAAATTGCAGATGAACATTTCATTTCCAGGTATTTACATTACAGACACGACCACTAACTATCCATGTAGCAATCTGGCCACACTATGACCATGCATGGTCCAGCCAAATACTAGGTTTCAACCTGGTCTTGTCCAGCCTGCAAACTGACAATGGCAGTGCACTTTACCAGGATGAATGTTTGTTTGGTGGCTCATTCAACAAGCTAATGTTAAGGTGTTAAAATGACTATGTGCAATGAGATAGAGGTTGCTTGTAGTGACAAACCCACATGAAAATATTATGCAACTCTGTGCTCCACAAACCATTTTAGTGTCTTTCAACGTTTAAGGCCCAAAACTCTACTGTTTTGGTTCAGTCTTCATGCTCTCATCTACTGTGTTTATGGCAGGAGACCAACAGCAGATGTGTGGAGCACTCAGCAGCTGAAGATACAAATATTATTCTCAAGACTCGGTAAAAACCAAAACTAAGCTAAAAGGACAGTAAATACTGGACTTGCAAATTAATGCTAATGTTGCTGTTGGATCTGTAAATAAGTATTTGATTTCACATGTTAGCCATCAAGCTTAATAAGGCCATAATTTGTCTTTATGAGAAGTTTTGCCCCCAAGTTAAAAACAGACTGATGCTTCTTTAAATTGTACCATACACAGGGTATATACCTGTAGGCGAAATGGACTCTAGTCTGGATACATATATTTTCATGCTTACTTACTCAAAGCGACTGGATGAAACCAAATATCCTGAGAATAAACCCGACCTGCTGAAATGAAAACTGATTTTTATCTGCCAGCTCCCAGATCACTGTTCGTGCAAATGTTCACGAAACACACCATGAACATACCCCCGTAATGACAGCAAGGTCCTGCACCCCATGCCAGTCTGATTCGTAGATGTCTCGCAATGTCTGGGACAGCCGCTTGGACGTCTCATGCACGGCTGTGGAAAAAGAACAGGAAATTGTAGGAGGAGGAAAAAAAAAAATCATGACTCCATAAGGATCAACTTATCATCTCGCATCAGCAGCACAGTGCATTGTGGTGGTATTGTTTTTAGGGTTTGCGGCAGTGTTGCTACACCCACATCGAGAAGGTCAGAACAACACTGGCTTCCTGACTGCAGCTCACAATGCAGAAGAAATAGCTGACAACACTAGAAATAAAACAGTTTCTCGCACATGAATCACATATGCAATGCTGCGTCAGCTTTTTTTTTTCGCTGCAGGATTTGATTTGTACAACATGGAAACACAGACGGAATTGCAAAAGTCGACACAGGGTCCAAGAATAGAGAAAATTCACTTCCCTATAATTCACCGACTCCCCTGAGTAAGAGCAACGTTCTGTTAACACTTGTGTTGTGGATCTGTATATGCTTTCAGAACCTACCTTTCACAGCTTTATGGTAGGCTTGGACATCTTTAAACAACCTGTTTCCATCGACCTGGAAGCAGAAGCAAAATGCAAAGCAGAAAATACAAAGAAGTTAAACTGAATGACCATGTAACAGTATCTCTGCGGCCAATCAGAGCCATTCGTGCTTCATCATTTCCTTAACAGTCTCAAATGATAAAATCAGTGTTCTTCTGTTTGCAGCTTTCTCTGCACAAACTGCTGACCACCATGTTGAGTTTAAATTAAATAACAATCACAACGTGGTGATGTGGTAACGGTGGTGGTGAAGTGAAAGCAGCCTGTCTTGTCAGCATAGACTTCCTTCCTGTTGCTCCTTGTCAGTTTCCCTCCATTATGTACTGTAGTTGTAGCACTTAATGGTGAATGAGCTTTGAGCAACTTAACAGTGAACAAATGCAACTTTGGTCTAACAGCAGCAATTGTGGCCTCAAGTGAGTTACAGAATAAACATGAAAACATAGGACAGTAGCACAAGTAGAAAAGAGACATAAAGTCAGTATGCTGATTCAGCAATTTTCTATTTTTAAAGCAACATCTATCTAAACTTTGCAAACATTAACACACAAACAGCAATGGTCATAAGGATGCATTTTATTGATTTTAGATTAAACGTTTTTATTTGTAAAAGGTAGACTGTGTTATTTCGTCTTTCAAGCATTAGTTATTTATTGCGTATCCTTAAACTGAATAGTCCCTCGAATATGGGCATACACTATTTCATATTTCTTAATATCATGGGATGTTTGTGTTCAGGTCTCTAGAGGAGACATAACAAGCAGTATTTATGCTGAATGGATAAGAAAATAAGTAGGAGTTGCATCTTGTTCCAAGTATTTCCTGTTTTCAAGGCCATGCTGATTGTCTGAACTTGTGGGTTGGCATCTCAACAGCAAAAACAAAACACTGTTCTTTTGTTTTTAACCTAGCAGTGCTCCGTTTAATTTAAGGTTTATGGTAAGGGAGATAAAATTAGTTGGGGTTTTTTACTTGAAGGAGAGAAATGTTAGTAAAGAAGGAGAGTAAAGAAAGACTATTTCATGTTAAAAGGTTACGTGTGGGTGTACCTGTTGTTTGTTGAGACTCTGGAAACATAGCTCAAACTGTTCATCCTTGGTCTCCATGGTTTTGCCCAGTTTTTGAAGGACCTGTGAGGACAATAGTTAGAGTTTCAACATTAGACAAACAAAAGTTTCCTAGCATTAATGATTACTCAATCTAAACTAATTAAAGGGGAATGTGCAACAACAATGTGCTTATATGTGTTGGCAAGTACTACTACTGCATAAGTGGACAAAGTTGTATAAAGTCTATGTCTCCAGAGGGAGCTGTGTGAGCTGTGTGAAGTCTGACAAATATCTGCAAGGATGTCATTTGAGTTGTTTAGGTCTCAAGACTACAAGTCTGAAAATGATTTTTAAAAAAATCTGGGGGTGTGGCGCTCCTCATCTCAACACTCTGTCTGAACAAACTGTCAGCAGTTGAGTTGCACTGTGGGTAATGTGGGTGGCAGGTTTTGACAAGGAAGGAGAATGTATGAAATAAAAACAGATGATATCTCTCCTTCTGCAGCATCGAATTGGAAAATGTCCACTGTCAACTCGACAGTGTTATAGAGTAGACCTGCAATGTTAATCTTTGATTGGCCAAGCTGATGCATTAGTCCATTTAAGCTTATTGCAGACATATTTGTATTGATATAATGTTGGCAGCAAGAAGTTGCAGTGCAGAATTGATTTTTCCAAGAGTAAAATGTCCTACTCAGCATGCATCTTGGTCACAATAAAAAAAATTAAGGTTATTTGTATCATGATTGTTGAAAATTACTATTGGCAAAATATTGGCATCAGATTTCTTTAAACTCCTAAATATCAACATCTATATCAGCCACAAAAATCCAGTATCATTCAATGTGACCAATTTTGATATTTGGGAGCTTTAAACAAACTGATGATGACATATCATGAACACCAAAACAATCATTTTTGAGAAATTTCCCATAATCTTGACTTGAAAAGGACTGTGATCACAGTATGTACTGAACAGCACACACCGTGTCAGTGCTCTCTGACAGACAAACCATGTCACGGTGACACTGTTTCCTCAAGCATATCTTTGGAATTCCTGTCATACAATTTCTTATTGGTCAGCATACATGCTGATACAAATCTGTCTGCAAAAGATTATGTCAGGATACATTGGTTCAGCTGATTTAGAGGTTGAGCACTATGAATCACAACAGTCCAATGCGCCTTATATAGTACCACATGCTTCTATGCCTCACCAAATTAGACACACATGGTTAACGATTACAGTGTCCTTCACAGTCTACTGCGTGCAGCTGCCTGAATGGCATATCAAATGACCTTTAACTTTAGATGTTCAACAAAGGCTCTCATTATCATGTATGTCCTTCAATTTCCAAAAGAAAAAAACAACAACCCTGAATCCCCAAAAATAGGCTTCGCTTTGCAGCGGAGTTCATGCAAACTTCTGTAGCTGCTCTTTTGAGGTGGAGCAGCGAAAATCAACCACAAACTGTGAGTGAGAATATTCTCAACAAGCAAGAGGAAGTGCTCAGTCAGGAAGTGGCAGCTTTTGTGTCCACGAACAGCTGTGCAGCACCGAACAACAGCATGATGCTCAGACCGGGAAAGTCCATTCTACTGTTTTATTGATGCATCACATAACAGACAAAACCCTCAATAATAGACAGGTACAATATAAAGTTGACAAGGCTTCGAGCATGTTATTTATGGCCTTGCACATTTATTTGCCTTTCCCTTTTCTCTTGTGGTCAGTATCACAGGCTTTCACAATTTGTTCTTGCCTCTCACCAGGGAACATTTCATTATGAGTTACACTTTGACGCAGCCAGAACAAGATAAGAGAACATAGGAACATAACGGAAAGTGAGATTGGAAAGTACCAGCACTGTAGCTCCAGAGCAACAGATTTCATAAGCAGTACAGCTTTTAGAACAAACTCTCTCATTTGCCTATGACTACTAAAGTAAATAACAAAGTTAATCATCTCATTACAAGCTGCTTGCCCCTGGGTGTCTGGGAGCTGCACCCCCTTCAGACATGCCTCAAATTCTGTTTCCAAATAAAGCCTTGTTTGAGTGTTTCTGAAGACAATTCTGTTTAACATTGAATCACATCTCCTGATGAGTTTATACCACAGGTTCTTAAGTTGAGTTTGATTAAGTCTGTCTGACTGATGGCAGTGTTTCTAGTACACAACTCTGAAGTGAAACTGACCCAAAGTTTACAGAGTCGGTTTCCTTCCTCACCTTCTCCTGAGCTCTATTCAAAGACTTCTGGACCCTTTTGGCGAGGAATCCGGCTCCAGCCTGGAGGTTCGGGCCCATCTTGTTTTCTGCCATCGTCAGTCTTCGCTGGGTTAGTCCTCGCCGAGCTCAGTCCGCCTCCTGTCTGCTGCTTCCTCCTGAGAAACTTCAGCTCAAGGCGGTGGAGGTGGAGCAACAATACAAGTGACACACACACACACACACAGACGGGCGGCGTTAAACCACCACCATCATCATCAGGAGTCTGCTCTTGTTGGAACTTGTTAAAGGAATGACGATTGATAAGTGTTTCCGTGTGTCCTCATCTAGTCAACAGTCATCATGCACACTGTTGCAAAACTGCTCTCCTCCCACCTGAAGGTGGAAGTCATCCAGCCACACTCACCTGGAAATGATGTGCGCAGATTAGTTTGTCTGATGATGCGGACCTGATTCAGCAGCGTGACGTCAGCAGGTAGTGGCTCACATGCTGCCTTCAAATGTGCCTCGAAAACTCTTCGGAGTTCATGAATCAGATATAAATTATTGCATTTGGCTTTGTATGGAAATGATAGTTTCTCAATAATGTAGGCCTACATTCCAGCTAGACTGACTGAGCCTGTGTCTTCAACCCATAGTGTGTCAACCTTCTGATTGGCTACAATTAATTTATAGTATTGACTGAAAATGTAAATATGACTGGGAAAAGCAATTCATTATTTTGGTGTAAAAAGAATAGACAGGCTATGTAAAAAATAAGGGTTATACCTACAGTTCTTTACAAAATACCAAATTTTAAATTAAATTCAAACACAGAATGACCTTTTTCCAGTAATTGAAATGAAACACTACATAGAGATGAAAATGAACACAAATAGACACAAAACGACTGAAAAAATAACACAAAACAGTGAGCTACCAAAAGACACTAAACAAGCACAAAGAGACACAAAACCAAAGGACTGGAAAAAAGAGACTCAGAATGACTACAGAGACATGAAAATGACCACAACACAAATCAGCCGAAAACACAAAACAACCACAACCAGATGTAAAACGACCACAAACAGACATAAAACAACCATCAGTACAGTAATTTACAGCTATGTGAGATTCTGTGTGTGTCTTTATCTGTTTGTTTTGTCAGCTTTGATTATTTAAAGAACAATTAAACACAAAGAGGTAAACATCATTTGATATAATCAGGGAGATTATTTTATTTTTGATCTTCATAAAGGGGCAATCCAAAAATTTTACATATGTGAAGCAGTTTATTTGTCATGTGTACTGCTTTTCAGTGTTATCTCGATCTTACAGACTGGGCGTGTGGAGTGTGTCTTGTGAGTCCCCCAATATTTTGAGAGTGCAATAAGTGGGATCCCTGGAGAGCCTTTTATCTTTTAGCTTGTTGACTCTTTTGCGTGACATTGTGACACAACAGTGAACAGAAAATATTATACACAGTACACTGACACTGATTTAAGGGAAAGGTATGAGTAAGTCTTGCGATATTTGTTGTTTCCCTTCATTATTTCATAAAGTAAACTTAGTTGATAAGTGGGTTCAGTAATTACAGTGTCTTGAGATCACATTAGTCCCATAGTCTGTTAAGTAAGAAAACAGTGACATGAACATGGGAACAGTCTATAAGAAGACATATATTTGTAGTGGCGGAAGGTTACATGAGGGTATGCACCTGTTACTTGTCATGATCTACCTTCACCGGCAGATGGCGCTAGATAACAGACTATTTACCCATGGACCAACAACAATTTGAGGTGAGGCAACGTAATGATACATATCTGAAATTAAACCAAATTATCAATTATGGACTTTATATCATGTTGATATCATTATTAAACTTTCTCAAATCAATGCTCTTTTTCGCTTTACTTCTCACTTAATATGGGATTAGCTGTCTTCCAGAGGCGCCTGTAGGTCCCCTAATTTCTGTTATAGTCGCCCAACTAGTATGAGGGCTGTACGAGACGTAAACACGCGCCTAATCACATATTTTGATCATAATAAAAAAAAGATCTAACAATAGTTTTTGCGCTTTTACGGCATGTTCATAGGCAACCCTGTGACGTATGTGTAGATGGGTTCGTTTTGTAAAATGGTTCAGCCGCGCGGGCGGTGTTCTTCCTGTTGTCAATGACGAGCAGCGGAATGCGTGGTGAACGCGGTGAAGTGATCGAGTGCACCCGGAGCAGTCGGACAAGAAATAGTTAAAGACGTTTGGCGCGTTCAGTAGACAGACTGACAGCGGAGCAGCCGAGGTCAGAGCCGCGGTTCACCTTCTTTCTTCTGTCTCCGCCGGGACAAAAACGCGACACACATTCGGACATCTACTGAGACCGAATTGAGGTGGTTTCGTTCAGCTTCCTCCTCATTGTTTTGTCGGCTGTCTGTCGGAGCTCGTCCTGCCAGGGCAGACGGAAACAACCTAAAAAATGCCTCCCGTCGAAAATGACTCCGGGAAGAATGAACTCAAGTCTCGGATACAGCAGCTTATCGACTCAAACCAAGTGATGGTTTTCAGCAAAAGCTACTGTCCGTATTGTGTCAAGGTAAGGTGCTGGTTTTGTCCCACAGGGAGAGCCTGCTCGTGCCGGTCGGAAACTTCCATCTTCTTCCGTGAAGTAACGTTTACACGGGCTTGGTCTAATTGCTGGTGTGTCATTGTTGCGTTAAGTGACTTCTGGTACGAATACTGTATAAGTGACTGTGTTAGCTAAACCACACAACGCTATATAAGTCTAATTGTTCAACATAGACTGACATTTAATGGAGATAACATCGTAAAGTGTTATCAAGTTCAGTCCGAAACATGTTAGCCGCTAATCTGAACGTGGCTGCGCCTCTTAACGTTACACAAGTACAACATATATGGTTCACAGCTTATTTTACAGCTACTGTTAACGAGAACCCAAGTAACTTATAATATCCTGTTTACAAAGCTGCACTTGTTTCTGTGAACTTCCCACTTTGTTCATTTGCATGCGCGTAGCTAATGTCTGTCTTTTGTGTTACACACGGAGCAGATTAGCTAACAACTACATGACTATGATTTCACTGAAACATATCAATGTTTTATGACTTGTTTGAATGATTTATGTGGATTATTTCAGTCTTCTGCGAATAAAGTAATTTGATGTGAATCACAGCTAAGCGAAAATGGGCTTCCTGTTAAATGGATGTGGTGTTTATTCAGAGAACATATATCCTGCAACAGGAAATTGACCTATCATTTTTCATATCTGTGTGATTGTAGGTGAAAGACTTGTTCAAAGAGCTGAAAGTGGACTGTAACGTGATGGAGTTGGATCTCATGGGTAAGAAGGAGATGTTTTCAGGTTGCACAGTACTCTGCTGGATGCTATGTGTCATTTGATTATGTCTCATGAAATGTGTTGCAAAATTTAATGGCATGTTTGAGATCCAGTTTTTTTTTCCAGAAGCAGGCTCACACATAGATTTGCAAAAGAAAGAGAGTTGTATATTTATCGAGACTCAGATGGTGTTGTACCTGATTTCATCTGTAGTGCAATGTTCTTGACTTGATGCTAAAATTAGCAGCATCTTAAGAGCTACACTTACATTTTCTATGTTAAAGGAAAATTCTACATATGTAGCACTTGATTTGACCTATTTAGCATTTTTAAGCACTATCTGAACAATGAATACATGCTTGGTAATGGACTATAATGTACTTGTAAATTGATATAAATGTGCACTGGTGTATTTGCCAACAAGTACAAGTGTAACCCTTGAGTGGAGGCTGGTATAGAAACGGATACTGAATAACTATAGGAAAGGAAAACAGTTGTAATAACCTAGAATGTCTTCATAGGAGAAGTTGAGAAATACCATCCATTAACAAACACTTACAAATGTTATGTCTGCTTACAACAACATTATAATGTGTTATAAACAACACATTGTTTTCTGCCAACACATTTTAGAACTGCCCTGCATGATATAGCAGGGATGTTGTTACTCCAGACTGAGCTGCGGTCTTCCTTTGCAGCAACACAAAACATGCTGAGTCACTCACCGAAGATATCTTGGCCTCATGCCATATCTCAGTAAACTCCAACCTCTCTGACTTATTTGTGTCAGCCTCAGCTGTATGTTAAATGTATTATATAGGGATGTTGAGGATTAATCATATTAAGCATTTTAAAGAATATGCCAATAATGTTTCGGTTCACAACATTCAAATTTTCCAAGATAAAGTCATATGTTGCTGCTAAGGCAGAATATAGTATTTCCACAGTAAAGTGTGTCATTTTGACCACCCTGTCGGCATCAGCATGTTTCCTGGCACAACTGGTGGCCCAAACTGATATAACATCATACTCCCATCATTATAACAGACACTAGTCTAGATTATACCATGCCTTTGGAAAATTGATTGGCTGGTGTCTGATAAAATCATATGACAGGACACCTGAAGGAAAGATCTGCTCAAAGTTCAGTCTGAACATAATCTTTATATCTAATATCTATTTTTTAATATCATTTGTGGATTATCAGTTACTGAGTAAGGTGGCACTTTCAGCAGGGATTCAAAACCAATGCATAATGCAGAGGTAGTACAGATATTAGCATATGAAAAGTAGTGTGTTGAAGGAATGGTTAGTATTCAACAACCCTATGAACTTGCACTTAAACAACATGAACCCTTTGTCCAGAGGATGGAACCAACTACCAGGAGATGCTGCTTGAGATGACTGGACAGAAAAGTGTTCCTAATGTCTTCATCAACAAGACACACGTTGGTGGCTGTGACAAAACCATGCAGGTGAGGAACAAATGTGTATAAATTGTTGTCTGGATGGGATTTTGTTATTTAGTGCTCAAAATCTTGTATCTTATCTCTGTAAATGTTGCACATCTCCTCATTACATGATCACCGCTAAATGTGACTCGATTAGATGCCAGAAACAAACAAGTACAAATCAGTTTGGCTCAAGTTACTTTTGAGGCATAAAAATGCATTAGCAAAAGACTAATGATTTGTAAATTATATAGTGCACAATGTCTTCCCTCCCAACCACAGAAAAACAGAATACTCATTAGGCCTTTGTCAAAGCAGACATAGCATTCATGGAAGTTTATAAACAACATAAACAACAAGGTGTGCCAAGAAGTCCTGCCAGTGAGCCATGCACGTTCCTTGTGAGGATTTGAAACACGAGATGGCAACCATAATGCCCTCTGACATGTCCTGATTCAGATATATGGTGGATTTGTTGAAAGGGACCTCTTATTCTGTCTTTGTAGAAATAGTGACTACACTCCATGTCTCTGTGCAGCTTGCTACATAGCCACATGGACAGCCAAACCTACTTCAGGTCAAATAAAGCACCAGGGTCAACACTCATTGTCTGTGAACTGATAATCAAACAGCAGTAGGTTGTAAAGATGCTGTGCTAATCTGCAGTTTTTCCATTTGAATACATCCATTGCAATCTATTAGCTCTATTGCATTACAGAAACTTCTCAAAACCTGAACCTGTAAGAAATCTTAAGGTCTGGCTTTTAGATAACTAACTTCACCTGAAAGGTATTGGGAATTTTCAACTGTGTATTCAAAACACCTTTTGTCAGTGTTTATATACACACGTCCACATGTATTAATTGTGGTGTTTGCTGTTCCCCCTGAGAGGCACTGCAACTTGAATTTAATACCACGTCCTGAGCAGTGCTGAAATTTAGGTTCAGGAAATTGCCTCTAGAGTCAGGGGATTACAGTGGAAACAAAAGCAGAACCTGTGGCAATGGCTACACCCTCACTACACAATCAGCATACAAAAGTGCCATGTTGATACAACGTTGTGTTAATATTTCTGTCAGGCTCATAAAGATGGCAGCCTGCAGCAGCTATTAAGTGGAGAAAATGAGGCTTATGACTATGACCTGATCGTCATCGGAGGAGGATCGGGAGGCCTTGCCTGCTCAAAGGTGACAGAATTAACATTCACAGTGTTAGCTTTTAAATCTTTATTGTAGTGGATGTTGTGAAATTTTGTGGTTTTCAGAGAATCAGAGTGAAACTAAAGCCAGCGTTGTAAAGCTGTAATCAGTAACCAACAGTTAAGTTTGAGCTATTAACTGTTTCCACTTGCATACAGACTTCAGACACGTATTGGTAAATTCCAGATTTATGTAATGCTGCGGTAACATTGGCTCTGTTCACAACAGGAAGCTTCTTTGTTGGGGAAGAAGGTCATGGTACTGGACTATGTTGTGCCCACACCAAAAGGAACCACATGGGGTATGATACATCCACTTCTGGATACCTTGTTAGATGTGTGATGCAGTATTTATTTGAATCTAATTTATCTGTTAATGTGTTCTGCTCTGTTGATCAGGTCTCGGTGGAACATGTGTGAACGTGGGTTGCATTCCCAAGAAGCTGATGCACCAGACGGCATTGCTGGGCACGGCCATGCAGGATGCACGCAAGTTCGGCTGGGAGTTTGACGAGACAGGTGAGCGCTCAGAGCACCGTCCCAGGAGGTCCCGAAGGGGGGACATCGCACCGGCTTGCTTTGGTAAATCAGAGGCAAGCCTTGTCAGTAGTCACTTGTTCTCATTCTACTGATACCACTGATGGTCATATGTGTGTACGCAGTGAAACACAACTGGGAGACGATGAAGACCGCAGTGAACAACTACATTGGCTCGTTGAACTGGGGCTACAGGGTGGCACTGAGAGACAAGAATGTCAACTATGTCAATGCCTATGCAGAGTTCATTGAACCACACAAAATCAAGGTAAATGAGTTTATGTGATTATAAAGGAACCTTTAGTGTACTCATACAGATCTTTACTTGGGATTGTTTTTTGTTTTATGTTTTGTTTTGTTATTTGGTTCTATTTTGACAGACAGCATTTTCTATATCTAAAATATTTAACTTCATAATTCACATAGAATAAGGTCTAAGGGCTCCTTACCTGGTCAAGGTGCCATATTAAAACTCCTGACTAATCGTGATAAGCTGTCTGCTGAGAAATGGTATCTAGCCTGTTATGGCAACCTATCTTTTTGTATTATTTGTCTTTATCAAGCTTTGCTTAACATTTAGCCCCCCTTTTTGGCTGCCTTTCAGCAATGTTGTTGGCTTTCACATGATCAGATCACCTACTGCACCAAAAGCAAATGGAAGACGTTTCAACACATCTCGCACATCACTGACAAAAATCCTCCACTTTATGAGTCAGGCAACAATGCTCTGAGTTCCTTGTAGAACCTGCCTCAACAGGTTTTTCTTTTCTGACAGGCAACAAACAGACGCGGGAAGGAGACTTTTTACACATCAGCTAAGTTTATCTTAGCTACAGGCGAGAGGCCGCGCTACCTGGGCATCCCTGGAGACAAGGAGTACTGCATCACCAGGTGAGAGCACAATGTCAACTACACAGTGGCTCAAACACCACCAGACTCTCCTAGTGTCACATGTTACTGGAGGCCCCATCCAGAGCTCATTTTTAGACCAAAAGGTGGGTTCAGCAGATGTCTGAAGAAACGTCTAATGCTGATGCCAGTGTGTGATCTCTGAGAACACAAACACACCCTTTAATGATCTGGACTCTTGTATCCTCTGCAGGTGGCTTTGCCTCAGGGCATCCATTAATATCCCAGCTGTCTAAATGTTATGTAAGATTATCCTCAGGTGTCTTTGGTGATTATTCTGTCTTTGGCAACCCACAAATGGTCTCATGCTGCTTACTTGGTCCCACAAAGCCTCAAACTAAAGGTTATATGACATGAGACACAAACTCAGCCTGGGCACCTTATTTATTGTATTCTATAGTGTTTTGTATATGTAGGGATTATTGTTGTTTGGAGGATGGGACCTTCAGTGTGGAGAAGGGAATGCCACTGTCGACAAGAGACATTTCAGAAGCTAGTAGCAGAAGAGCACTGCTTCTTCTTATTTTACACCAGCTCTGTTTGATTTCCCTCTGTGTGTGTCTTTTTTTCCACCAGTGATGACCTCTTCTCATTGTCTCACTGTCCGGGAAAGACCCTAGTGATTGGGGCATCGTACGTGGCTCTGGAGTGCGGTGGTTTCCTGGCTGGCCTGGGTCTCGATGTCACCATCATGGTCCGGTCTATCCTGTTGAGAGGTTTCGACCAAGACATGGCCAACCGTGCCGGAGAGCACATGGAGGAGCACGGTGTGAAGTTCCTCCGCAAATATGTCCCTATAAAGGTGAGTGCTGACTAAAGTGGTTTGTGGTTAGTGAAAGTGCTTTCTTAACTAAAAATCCTGTCAAAGTAAAGTGTGTTTCAACATGGTTAGCTGTGGTGGAAATGGGCATGGCCCTTCAAAACTGCAGCATATGCTTTAAGTCACACATTTTTAATCTGAAAATGTTAAGAAATATTTGGATCTTTAAACAATTTCATCCCACTTATGTGAATATCCATTGGTAGCAAAGGGAGTAGGTTGTCAGCAGACCTTGATCTGTGTGTAATTGTACAGCACCAGATTTTTTGTCATCACCATGCATAATTATTTTTATTTCTCAGTTGGACATTTGACAGAAGCACAAAGATTTTTTTGTTCCTCTGACTTTCCTGCATCTGTATGTGTCAGGTAGAGGAGCTGGAAGCAGGCACTCCTGGCAGGCTGAAGGTGACAGCCAAGTCCACAGAAACCGATGAGATCATCGAGGGAGAGTACAACACTGTATGTAGTGATCAGTTCATCCTTCCTTTTTCTCTCCCATCTGCTCCTGGTGTCACTATACAGTGGAAGTTATTTGTGATGTTTCATTGGGGGCCAGTTTTGTATGGAATCCTAAATTGTTCAATATTAAGTTGTCATAATGAAACAAATAATCATATGAATCTTAACAATTTTTGAAATAATTGGAGAAACTATTATAAGTCAACTCATCATGAAATGTTATTTCATTATTTTCAAAACAGGATTTTTTATTTTCATTTTTATTTCATAATGGCTTTTTCATAATGTCACTTTTCATTTCATAATGTCACTTCTCATTACAGTGATGTCACTGCCCCTTAACCTGCCCCCATCGTATACCCCCTGCTTCTTTTAAGATAGCAAGCTCAACAACAAATTTATCCAGTTATCTTGTGTCAACTCGAGCTGCATTGATGCTAAAGCTATCCTGAATAGGGTTGTGAATTGATAAGATTTTATTGACAGTGATTTATTTACTGATTCCATCTGCTCATAACTCCAAATCTGTTTCAATTTCCTTATTGGTTCCTGACCATTTTTTTAATTATCCTTCCCAATGCTGCAAACATAAAAGGGTTTTGCTGGCTGGGAGTTAATGGGCGGGTCAAGCTGGCTATAGCTAGCTCTAGCAGCGGTCTCTCATACGATTTGATGGTTTGGACTACTTGGAACCAGTTTTCCATTCCCATCCCTAATTCTGAATCAACCAACGAGAGGCTGCTGTTGCAAATAGGCATTACTCAGACAGTAACCAAACCTCTTTTAAGCCTTAGCTTATGAAATCTGCTAATACCACCCGCTTAGTTAACCAACTTAAGCCGTCATTGTTGCCAACCAAGTGAAGAGCCAGCATTAGCATTATAACCTCCAGAACATCTTTAGAATTAAGAAGCTAATGTTAACTGCTGCCATTAACACTGTCTCTTACTTTGATGCTGAGTAATAAACCTCGAAACACCCACTGGCTTTATAGCATGTGCAGCCTTGTTAAGCTAAATGAGCAAAAAGAGATGCTAGTTTTGGTGTCTGGGTATTGTGTTTATTCAGAAATACTTTGACATTGTTGTTGCCCTAGCTAACAGGTGCTAAATGCCTAAATCTTGGAGCAGTTGCTGAGCTTGCACACTTAAGAGGCAGAGGGCATATGATTTGCGGAAAAGTGAGAGGGCAGTGACAACATGACTGTCATTAAAAGTGACATTAAGAAATAAAAAGTGGCAGGACATAAAAGTGTTAATGTGAAATACTTTTGAAAAGGGGCATTTTAAAATTCTAATTTCTAATATGAAAAAAATGACCTCTATACAATTCTGAAAATAAGAGTGATTCGTGACAATCCAAATCATAATTGATTTTTAATACTTCAGAAATTATTTCACATAGCTCAATTTTTATTCAATATTCTTGTCCAAATGTATGATTATTTGTTAATTTCAGATTCTGATGTAAGTTGATCTTTGAGTTTTTTACTTAAAAAATCAAATCTAACGATCAGGCCTCAGACAGCAAGCAAGGTGCTGCACAGTGTTGACACTGAACAATGTAAAATGATCCAAGAGTGGAAACAATCAACCAACTTGACATTGATATGTTCTTTTCTCTAGCTTTTACTACTTGTATTTTGTCTCCAGCCTACATTTAGCCATTCATTTGTAAATAAGAAAACCAGCAACTTCCCTGCAAAAATGACCTGAGGACTTCCTTTAAACTTAACAAGCCGTTCTTTCGTTCTTTAGGTGTTGATAGCAGTGGGCCGAGATGCATGCACAGACAAGATTGGCCTTGACAAGGCAGGGGTCAAAGTCAACCCCAAGTAAGTTTATTATCTCATTGTATCTTTTTCCACATACATCCATCCCGTTAAATGAGGCGGCCTGTGCCTTTAAGACTTGTGGTTCAGTCATGGTGATTCAGCAATTATTGCTGTCCCATGGCTCTCTGCAGGGGTGGTGTGTGAGTGCGTTGGGGATTTGGTAGGAGAGAGAAGGGGTGTCTTGTTAGCAACACGAGAAAGATCCTGTACAGTGTATCAGTGGCATAAAGTCAATTATGTGAACGTATCTGAGTTTTTCATGCTGTGTCATTCTGTTGCCTTGTCTGCTCTTTTTTGATGTCTTTCATTAGTTCAAAAGTATGACGTTCAAAAACTCAGGTTGGTTAAAGTTAAAACAATCATGTAAAGTTTAACGCTTTGCACAAGATTACTTATGCCTGTATTACACGCTTAGAAAATGTAGCCTTTTCGTTGAGGATGTTGTCTGTCCACTCTTTTGTGAATGACTGATTGGTTCGGTCTATTAGGCAAACAGGGATTAAGACAGCATGAGGCCAGCTTAAAAGAGCACTCAGTGAGTCATATGCCCCAGTCTTATGACCTAAGTGGTATTCAGATGAAGCCGACACACAGTCGACCTCATTAGGGCCACTAGGTTCAGGGTGCATCAGCAGGTTGGCTTTTTCTGCTGCTGTACACTGTAGAATATTACATGGCTCATAAAGATACTACTACAGTTGTGTTTCTCCATTCTGCCCAACCTGACCTTAGATCTACGTAATTTGATTTCTGCCTTGTGATGAATAGCTTGTTCTCTGCTATTTTTCTTTTGACAAATTTACCTACAGATGCACAAAACATTTAGCATAAATTGTAATAGAGGTATTCATTATGTAAGGTTTATAAATCACAATAATATTTTCCATTTAGTAGTGAAAAAATGAATGTAATTTTATTCTACATAATGGACTTGAAATTTAAATTAATGTTAAATGTTTATCCTCACTGACCTCTGCTTGCTGTCCTGCAGGAATGGAAAAATTCCAGTCAACGATGAAGAGCAGACCAACGTGCCCCACATCTACGCCATTGGAGACATTCTGGAAGGCAAGTGGGAGCTGACACCTGTAGCCATCCAGGCTGGCAAGCTGCTGGCACGACGCCTCTACGGGGGCTCAAATCTCAAGGTACATCTGTATTAAGAGACACTTTTTATATCTGGTTTTGTGTTAGCGCGTTAGATTTTATCTTAACATGTTAACAATAAGAAGTAAACTTGTAGCACTGTCAGAGCTGCGTACTGTAATGTTTAGTATCATCACAATGATACTTTGCATAAACAGCAAAACGAACAACAGAAACTCCCAGTCCAACCTGTCACACAAGTGATTAAACTGACTCATTAAACTGATGTTGCCATCTTCAAATGACAGTTATGATGTTGGTGTGGCACGGTGAAAGATGTGAATATTTTCCAGGTTTTGTGCCTCTTTATTTGTACATAATTTAGTACATTTTTTTGTTTGAAATGAGTCTTTTTGTGTTCTGTAGTGTCAAAACCCTAATTAAACCACTGAGATTCAAGGTTATTAAACAAAATGCAAAATGCAAGGTGACTGATTACTTCCATATAAATTTCTGATGTAAAAATGAATTTATAGACAATATTGGTTAGAAAACGTTGTGACTCTTGACAGTTTTCATATAACAAACAATAATGAACTGTCTGCTTTGTGTAGTGTGACTACATCAATGTTCCAACCACTGTCTTCACCCCACTGGAGTACGGCGCCTGTGGTCTGTCAGAGGAGAGAGCCACTGAGCTCTATGGGCAGGAAAACATCGAGGTAACACACACACATTCACACAGTCATCTGAATAATTTATTAACCTCCTGGTTCACCTGACTGTGAACCTTGTGACAGGTTGGAGTCCTACTTTATAATCAGTGAAGACATACAATATATAATACTCTGTTACAGGTAAAAGTCCTGCATTGAAAATGTCACTTAATTAAATGTATCATCAAGTAGTCATCATGAGTATCATCAGGAGAATGTACTGAAGTATAAAAAGACATTTTTAACATCTTTAACTGCAACTAATAACTATTTTCATTCTGGATTCATCTGATGTTAACTTTGACCTTTGAAGATTAGATTTGTTTTGGTCTGTGCTTTCCTTCTAGTTGCTCAGTGCAACCTGAATGTGCCTTTTACTATTTTGTGATCCTCTTCTACTTGTTTGTGCATGTGGCTTCGTCAGTGTGTCAGCCAGAAAATATGTGCGGGTTGCCATGGTCATAACATTAGTGGAAGTTATTAAATTACAACAGACGAATGTGGAGCAAGGCAGCCCTAGATGTTGGTAACATGGAGGAGCATCTCTGATCAGCCATGCTAAAATGAAAAAGCATCAAGACAACCACAAGGCAGCAGACAGTCAGTGTTTCTACATATTTCACATCTGCCAGGCCAAATAATGTTACGGCTTCTAACAGCGCAGCAAGCATGAGTATACCTGCGAGACAACTTTAACCAGTGGTCAGCCAAATCATTGCTTCATCCAATGATCTGCTATCAGCTGATGTGATGTGGGCACTGAAAACAGGGGACTAGCATTATTCGTACAGTTTGTGTTCTAACGCTGGTGAGCTTTTCAGAGTTGTCACCAAAAGCCTGAACAAAACTCTACAACTCAAACAAATGTACCTGCATGTCCAGATTTGGGATGGGCGGGCATGTGAAAACCTGTATGTAGGCTCGGAGTAACAGCCTCATTATTGCACCCTGTGATCGTTACATAGGTCTACTTGAAAGCTCATTGGTGAAAATGTGCTGGAGCCCTGTATTTTTTTTACTTTTTAATGTTTACGGTTCAGAAGAAATTGCAGACATGTCAGAGTTGTTTTTGGATGTGTGATTAGTAATTAACAACCTGCCTGCCTGAACATAATAGATCATTCTAGTTATTGTTATTCATTGCATATATAATGCAGTTGGTTGCTGTTCACACTCAGTGTTTCTGCTCTCTATGTTCAGGTGTACCACAGTTTGCTCTGGCCTCTGGAGTTCACTGTGCCCGGCAGAGACAACAACAAATGCTACGCCAAGATCATCTGCAATAAACTTGACAGCGTAAGATCATTTCTACTTTTGCACTGTTGTATCAGCGCTGAGCCTGGAGCAGCCAGCAGCTTGTACCCTCGTCGTGCCACATGAATGACTGTGTTCTGTCCTTCCTGTCACACTGTAGTATCGAGTCATTGGGTTCCACTACCTGGGTCCGAATGCTGGAGAGGTGACGCAGGGCTTCGGTGCAGCCATGAAATGTGGTGCCACCAAGGAGCAGCTGGACGCTACCATCGGCATCCACCCAACCTGTGCTGAGGTAAGAAGTCAACTCTGTCAGAGCAGAACTGACAGAATTTAATTCATTATCTTATTTATTTATCTCTTACCTTCTATCCCTCCAGTCTGCAGTCTGGGTTGATTTCTGTGCTGTTTCTGAACATTCTGCAGTACAGAATAAAGTGTCAGGCAGATGATCAGAAACCTGGATACTGTTAGAATCATGTATACAGGGTGAAGGATAGCCAGGTTTCTTATGTCCATGTCAGCACTGTATCCTGAATATGATCCATATCAGGATAATGCTTAAAAAACCAGGATCATGAGTATGTAAACAAACTCTCTGGCTGTTTTCATGGAAACATAACTTGTAGTTCAGAGTTAGCCTCAGGGTAGGATGGCTAACTTTGACAGGCTTAAAATAGTATTTATTGATGGGAAACTATTTAGCTTGTGTAAGACTGATCTAAGCACAAACTGAAGACTGGTCTAACACTACAGACCAGTCTAAAATAACCTTGCTCCAATACTTTATAATACTTTATTTCCTAGTATAAGAAAACATGGCTGTTTTTTACAGCGTGTTGCAATAGTGTTCTGTTGATTATCAGTAAGAACGAGCAGGAAATGACCAAATACTGCACAGCAAAATACTTTTCAGCAATAAAACATGTTGTGTACGTATGCATGTAGATATTATTTTTATTTATTTATTATTGCTGTATATTTAAAGATTTGCACTTCCAATATACAGTATGGCATGTAGTCCAAAACAGTGAAAAATAAAAATCACTTTGCACTTTGATCAGCTCTGCCAAGTACATGAACCTTTGCTTCCTGTTGAACTATTTCCTGCTCCCTCACTTTGTTAGTTTTTCAGTCTAATTCTGTGTGAATGATCTCTCTGTGCCAGGCACAGATGTGATCAGAATACATAAAACGGCACAGCCCCAGGCGACAGCTTAAAGTATTAACATATCTGTTTTTAGAGGCCCGATCATGTTGTGGAAGAACATTTTAATCATGTCGAGTTTCTTGCGGATCTTAAGCTGAATCGGTGTATTGATTTCTACTTTTTCTGTCTACAGTCATACATGCAGTGCATTAATTAGCTTAATTGAAGACCTCAGCATTACACATTCATTATGTTAATGTAGTATGGTGATAATTGCAGCCCATTAAGCGGCTCAATTGCCTCTTGTTTGATGTTTGCATGGATTTCCATTTTCTAACAAAGTGTGACCACATATCTTCATTTTAAATTAATGCAGGACACGATTTATTTAACCATGTTATATCTATGCCCAAGTTTCAGATTCTTTTTTTCAACTATACATTTAAACACCAAACTACAATGTTCACTAAGGAGTTGCCTCATTTTGACCAATGAGGTTTGAATTTTAAAATTGTTTAATTCCAGGCAGCCATAGAAAATGTTAAATGTGTGTTCCTGAAACTTGCAGACTGCCTGTAAAATAATGTGTTTTCCCCTTAATCCTGTAGATCTTTACCACTTTGGAGGTGAGCAAGAGCTCCGGAGGAAACATCACCCAGGCCGGCTGCTGAGGTTAAACCCTGCTCGTTTAGCGGGCTGCTCTCATATTAGGCCCTCCTACCATCCCCTCACATCTTAGCTCTCAGTCAACCTTTAAGCTCAGCCTCACCTCCAGCCGCTCAGTTTACAGGACAGTTACTTCTCAGGACAAACCCAACACCCTGGCCGGCGTCTGAATCAGTGAAAGCACTCATTTCGGCCTGGTGAGAGCTAAGAGGTGACTGACAGAAGCCAGAGCTGAGGATGAGTCTCGAGCTCTGGCTGAGGTAGTTTAATATGAGGGCAGCCTGTTGAACAGCGGGGTTACTCTGCTATTTTTACTGGACTCCACCAGTGTGTCCTTCTCAGAGGAGCGCCAACACACACACCACTGTTAAGTTTGTGTGTGTGTTTGGGCTGTTTGTGACGTTCTGGCCCTTAACCTGAAATACTGAGGTGGGCCAGGATCGATGTCCTCTGTGGAAGCACCTGATGGGGGCCTTAATCCTTCGTCCAACTCCCAACTTCAAACACTTCTTATTTATCCCATACAAATCGCATCCAGACTGAAATTGACAACTTTAAATTGGCACACAGGGTTTGAGTGGAATGCACGGTTCTGAACTCTGGTCCAGCTTGTGAGGGAAACTTCTTATTTAATATGGTGTATGTGTGTAGATTAAATGTCATCATGTCTCTTCTGTTGAGCCTTCTTCATTCCACACATTCCTCTTACCAGGTCTTGATGATGAACATAAGGTGTATGCATGTTGCTGTCGATATTTGTCTTGACTGTGTGGAGGCACCAGGGTTTTCTGCCTCACAGAGAACTCCCTTTATCGCTACCAAAGTGTTTATCTAAACAAGTCAGCAAAGAGATCGAGCTGGCAAGTGTACGCCTTTCAAACCTTGATGTGCTGCAACACTAGAATTGAAAAGGTAAAGACAAATTGAATTGTACTGGGTGTTGTCTTGAAACAAAAAAGAAAACATCACAAGTTTTTACTTTAATGCTTGTTTGTTGCATCTCACTGTTTGCCTCTGCATTATGTGTATGTAAAAGATATATTCAATCTTCTGGCTGCTGTCAGTGAGTGACATTGGTCATCTGTATAAACGACTTGTTTGTTGGTGTCAAACCAGTGTAGATTTCTTCTTTCTCAAGATTTAATAAAGGATGATTTCACCATCACTTTCATCAGACTTTTACTTTTTACTAATTCACCTGAATCCATAAACTCAAAGAGACTCTGATTGTTCTCAGCAACCTGTTCTTCACTTTCTGAATCAATACTTGAGTGATGCAGTTCATTTCTAATATTTTCATGTTTCATGGTTTAAATGGCAGTTCTGAGTTGGAAAAGAGAAGTCTAGTGTAATATGTGGCCAGTTCTCCCAGTGCTAAAGGACATCAGGAAGATCCATGCTATGTAAGATTTTTTTTTTTTTTTATCTGCAGGTTATAGTCTAGTATCAGTTCAAACATTTGTAAATACATATTCAACTTAAAGGTTATGATGCGTGTTTATAATTGAACACATGTTTCCTGGAATTTATGACCCTAATTGGTCAGCTGGAATTTTACAGATTTCCAACAACCAATAAAGACTTCAAGCCTCCCTTCAATAATTGCACAACTAAATTTATAGCTATGGGTGATAGTTCTGAATTTATTTCTTTATTACTTAAGTCATGTCACTTTCAGCCTTTGATAATGAGCTTTATGTAAACAGTAACTGGGGACTTTCTATTAGCAGTGATAACACTTGATGAATATATTTTCACATTACAATGACTAAGACTTTACTTTACACCCACCAGGATTGTATTGACTGTATAGCCCAATAAGATTATGAAATGAATGCATTGGTCAAAGTATATACATGAACTAATACATTTTATTTAATGTCACTTTTTATGACAGTGGTGTCACCAGCCACCATTCAGTCAACCACATGCATCCAGCTTCTCATAGTTCAGACAGCTGTTCCCAACTTTAGCCAGTTAGAGCAGCAACAATGTCAAAGTAATTCTGTATCCACCATCTAGAGGCTGCTGCTACTCACTTCTCCTTTTCTGTAAAAAGCGCCAGCGTTTTTGACAGTAGCCAGCTGGGTAATTCAGAGTTACTTCGGCAGCATTGTGATGATGATTATGGATGTTGCTTAGATAAAGATGCATGTGAATAACTGTGAATAACGAAAAAAGACAGTCTGTGTGGTTGCTCTAGTCTGGCTGGCACTGAGCCTGTTTGATGGCTTATGAAAATTCTAATGTATAGGAAAGAGATTATAAAATAAGAATGAAGATGTCATTGGAAAAAAATACCATTATGAAATAAAAACAGACTACTTTTTAAAACGGGCATATTGAAATGAACATTTCTTTGATAAAATAAAAAATGTACTCCTCACTCCTCACTATGGTCGAAATGATGAAATAACATTAGAATTATCTCCTGAGTTTTGAATAATATCTTCAATTTCTTTCAACATTCATTGGTTACATTGTTCATTTTATATTGTCTTCTACACCAGGGTTGAAGTAACCAAGAGATGAGGCGGTTGGATATTTTGAGGGCTGCTCATACACGGGTACAGTGGAACAAAATCAGCCTGTTGAAGTGTGCAGCCTATTCACGTCGCCTACATCAGAGGGCTGTGGGGGAATAATAGCATCATTTCCTCCGGGCGTCTGTCTTTCTGTGGGACTATTCAGCCTCCACAAGTGGCGGTTTTCATCAATAGCTCCTGGACTGGTGTGAAGCCTTTGTTGGGTTCACTGGCTCACATCTGAAAACACTGTCACCTGGACAACTCAGGCTTTGATGAGTTGGGTTTTTTTTTTTATCACTGAAAACCATTTTATTGTGGACGATATCAGTGATAGGCGCTAAAATGATTCACTGGTGTTTGTTATGCCAGCGGTACACAAAACAGAGGCCTGGTTAAATGTTTGTGAGGCTGGACTGGGGGCTTCAAAGCCGAAAGCCACCTGAGCCCCCCGCTGCCCATGCAACGCTTGTTCATCTCACTTAATGCACAGTATAGTTTATTTCCAGTATCATGCAAGCAAAGGAATTTGGAAGGAGTGTGGTATTAGAGCACCAGTATCTCAGTTTGCCAACGGGTCAGGACGACGGATATCTGTGCAGTAAACCTGAGGTGTTGATCAGCCACTAACTACTCTAAAACTGCTCAAACAGCCACATGTGAGTCTCTTAGCAACCTAGATTTATATGACACAATCCCCTTGCAATTGGTTCCCTTTATTAAAGCAAAAAAAACAATTGTGCAGATTAGAATCTTTTTCCACTCTAGTGTAATCAAAAATAGTAACAGATGTAGGATCTCACTGTCCCTCGATGGCTTTTCCAGCATTTCCAATCTCAAGCTTCATTATTAGAATAAAATACATCTGGGCTTATTTTATGCCCTTTGAATTCCCTTTTATTTGAGTGTTAATATTAACAAACATAAATACATACACATGAGGTACTTTTAAAGGAGGAGGAGCTACATAAAAGGACAACAAATGAATCCTGTCATTTGTCATTTGGTGTCTTTTTGTAGTTGTTTTGCATCTCTTTGTAGGTTTTTTTTGTGTGTGTCCATGTATAGTCATTTCATGTCCCTTTGGAGTCATTTTACATCTCTTTGTAGTTGTTTTGCATTTCTCTGTTGTCACTGTGCTTCGCTTTCAGGGACACAATTTCAGCTTCTTTACCTTGTGGCCCAGTAGTTTTTCACTTTATTTCTACCAACTTAATTAGATTTAGGTTTGCTTCAGAAGGTCTTTCTCATAGCCAGCATGACACAGACACATACAGATATAGGCAATACATAAAATCTTCATGTATCCATCGGTGCCCATTCCAGTGTCCCAGCTTCCAGTGAGGCAGTTTATGAGAGAGAAGTGTTATTTGCTATGTCATGGGAAGTTGGTTTTTCTGATGAGATGATGAGATGGTTAATGTGGCAAAAAGGCAGGGGGAACAGTACAGCAGAAATGTCTTGTGACAACTAACCTGCAGCTGTTGCAAAAACTAGATCTTTTTACTCAACTGACCTCAAATAACGAAGTGACATTTGCAACAGCTGATGCTGAAACTGAAACACACAAAGGACTCTTCCTCTGTCACATAATTAAGTCTCTTTCCTTCCCTGTTTATGACTGATACTATCTGTCTGTAGAAAACTAAGAGCTTAGTATTTTTGTTTTACACTGAAACCAGTACAACCTTCACATGACACACCAACCAGGCAGCTTCCTGCTGCAGCTTTATGAACAACGTAGATCAGGATAAAGAGGAGTGGAAGAGCTGAGAGTTGGCAGAAGGAGTTGTCAGGAGTGTAATCACAGAGAAGTCAAAAGTCATCCCTGTCTCACTATGACTTGCCAATTTTACAACACACTCCTTATCATCGGCAGCCAGCATGAGCTATTGGTGAAGCCCATGCTTATGTAATCAAATCTCACATGTATCATGGCTATGGACATAGGTTTGCTTTGTGTTGTGCTTGCTGGAAATGATTAACCTATACGAACAAACAGGAGTTGAAGACAGTCTGTGACATACCGTGTAACATGGCCATTGAATAGTAAGATATGAACTATGAAGATATGAGTCATCCAACCAGTTTTGTTTTTGTATCTTGAAACATATCTGTATTCATTTCCTGTAAGAAGAAAAGGTCTATTAAGCTGAGGGCTCGGTTTGTTATGATGAGACAATTACAGAACAAAAATAAATGATCGACTGCTTTATGGTGGCCCAGGGTTCAGTTCTTGAATTCATTAGGCATTTAAACAAATAATTACAGTCAACATCACTGACTGATTAATGAATAATCAAGATGTACACACACAACGTGTCATATGAAATAGGGACTGCCATCATATCAAAGGTAAATGACATGACATCTTAATTTCTATTGACACTTTAATATTATTTAATATAGAAACAAAGGGTTTGGTCTCCAGGATTTACAAACTATCATGTGTTCGGGCTTTGGGAAAGAGACTTGGGCCATCTGCTTTTGAGACTTGGAAAACAGTCCATGAACAAGTGCATGACTCCTCTGCCTGTAGTAAACATTGGTTCATGTAACAAAAGCCAAATGATCAAAAAAAATATCCATATTTAGATTACACTTGTGACAAATGTGAATGATCCCCAGCTTCTGTGCTTCACATGCTTTGACAGTGCGTTATTATGCAAAACTGAAGTTTTTGCACTCTCTGACGTTGCTTACAGTCATTGGCCTATAGAGGGCAGCACAGTCTCACAAAAGTCTGGCCTCGGAAGCCTTCAGAGGACACTTTTCCTCTGGGCTCATCAGTCTATATGTACTACGTATATTCTACTAATATATATGGGTGCCTGGTTGTGTTTTTAAATGGGTGGGCAAATTTGAGTTTTGTTTTGTTTTTAAATTTAGAACATATTTCCTTCATTTCTCATCAAATACCTTCTTGGATTAAGTCAAGAAACAGCCACCTGCACTAGTCTAGGTTAGAGTGAAGGTGATATGAAATCCAAGGATGCATCAAGAACATTATATAATTGCTTGGATCAGGACATAGAATGGTTATTAATAAGAATGACTATTGGATATTTGAAATGATATTTATATAAACATTATGTAGCCTAAAATGATAGTAGGTTGAAGCTACTGGGCTGTTTTCAAGGCTAAACAAGGACCAACAATTTATATAAAAGTAATAGTAATATCACACATCACAGAATGATTTGGATAATTCAACCTATTTAAGCAATGTTAAATGTGAGGGTGACTATTTTTGATACTCACAAAGCATCTTTTAAGTCTAACAACTGCAACAAATTACAACCCCAATTCCAAAAACGTTAGGAATCTGTGTAAAATATTAATAGATATGTTAATAGACAGATTTTAATGGTTTAATTGAAACTGAAAAATGTTCAGATAAGCTCATTTTAAATTTGATGGCAGCAAAACATTTTTAAAAAGTTGGGACCGGAACAACAAAACACTGGAAAAGCTGTGTAACGCTAAAAAGAACTGACAGGAATATGTCATACAGGAATGAATAATCATGACTGTAAACGCAGATAATTTTAACCTACATGATCTCAAATCAGGGACCATTTTAATGCAGTAATTCAGGAGTTTTGCTAGGACATAAACAGCCATTTTAGTGGAGGACTAGACCTGACTATTAAAATCACCCTTCGATTAGATCCATTGAGCCTGTATGAGAAAATGAGAGTCTGCTGCAGTGGGGGCGAAGGAGTGAGCAGGGCAGCAAATTAGCCTGAGGTATTAAGAGTAATTGGACAAAATCACAGAGGGGATGTGGTGGTAAAAGGACAGGTGGGTAAACTCTAAATGTCTGCTGGCTAAACTGTCCAATGCTAAATGATGGTAAACTTATAAAAGTGTGAGTAAACTCTAGGTTGCATTTGAAGAAGGAGGGTAAAGCTGTGTTTATGTGTGTTTACCCTCCAGTCTGGATGTGCATGATTAGTCAAGTGGTCATAAACCTTGCTGCCCTCGCAAGTGGGCACCACTAACACAGGTCGGTCAAACTTATTATTACAGTGGAAACCACCTATAGTGATGACAGTTACAATGATCAACCACTTATAGTGATCAAAAGCTCGGGACAGAATCACTTCTATACAAATGCTGTTTAAATAATTCACCCACAGTGATCAAGTGGTCTGCTTACAGTGTTTCTTTGGGGTATTGTCTTACATGACAACATATGAAACAAAATGTTAACACTGCAGTAATTGTATGTGTTTCACTTTACTCCCATGATCCTGTGCTTTGCCTCACAGTCACCCACCTGTTTCCTGCTGACTGCCTGACACTGGTGCTGTGTACACATTAAAATCGTGCTGGGACTGAAAGTAAACAAGGCAGAAATTGCTGTAAATGCAAAGTACAAATCACTGGTAATCATATTCAGTCATATTCAGTTCAGCCATGTTGTTTCATGGAGTTTTACCACCACCTACTGGACAAGGGGAGCAGGATAATGTTCATAATCCCCTGTGCAAAGTGTCACACATTTCAATGCCCTTAAAAAATGCATACAAGAGTAGATAAATAAAATCAGCACGATTAATATATGTACAAATGTAAGTAAGAATGTAAGAAGCTACTCCAGTAAGAGTTAAAAGTATGCTGCATTTAAATGACAACCCCAAACTCTAACAAGTACGATTTACTCAAAAAATGGCTGATGTGCATTTAACAGAGTAAATGCGACTTGGTACTGCCCACCTGGTTCTATTTTCAGTCAATGATTGCAGTTACACTCATCAGCAGGTTTATCACCTTTGCAAACAGTCAGTCTCCTGTGTTGATTGACAGACTATGATTGACAGACTGCGATTGACAGTCAAAACATGAAGCACTTCAAAGGTCAGTCCAAAAATGTGTCATTTCTTTTATAATGCTTGAAAAAATAAATGGATCATTGATACAGGCACTTTGAATATAATCAGCTGATTGTGGGGTCTATATGATGATACCTTCATTTTTAAAAAGGCAAAACATGGGACAGCCAAAAGATAGATTTTCTCAAACTAATTGAATAATGTGGATGCATTTGCTCCACTTGCTCAGGTGCTTAGGCCACTATATATGTTATATTACAACATGATAGACTTTACATCATAATTTTCCTAAATCTATTATGTCCTCAAAATGTGAGGCACGTAATTACAGAAACAGGCAAAGTTCTGCTGTAATGAGTTACCATTCCAGCCTTTTTGCCTCAAATGAGTTTAAATGATTCAAGTAGTTCATTCTGCACGTGAAGAAAACATCATGTATTTTAGAATCTCTTCTTTCTTTTGCATTGATAAGCATTTCTGCAGTCTGCTCCATGTGTACATGATGTTCCCTGTAAACCAGTGTGTGCCTCCTCCTCCTCCTCCTGCTCCTGCTCTGCTGCAGAAAATGTGTTTGTAATGAATCTTGAGGGCAGTTTTACCAGAAGGAGATGAGGGATTGCATCATATATTATAGAGTGTCTCTCCAGCTGGGAGCTCAGTTTTGGACTTGTCACATAGTCAGAGGGAACACACCTCTACACTTTCTGCATTGTGTCATTGTATCATCCTTTCACATGCACACCAACACACTGCTGGACAGAGGAGGGCTGTGAAACTCTTCCAGTGTCCTAATGTCTCAGCGCTGTCCTGTTATTTACTGTTATTCACTTTCAATTTATCCATGTATTTATTTATCAGGGATTACACATATTAAAGGGGAACACCGCCAATTTGACACATTGAAAGTCTGTTGGAGCGTACATATGTAAAAAAAGGTTGTACAAGCATTATAAAGCCCTTTGTGGCTTCAGAAAAAGCAGATCAGAGTCTGATAAATGTCCTCAAGTGATGTCAATCGAGTCAGCATTGGTTGGGTTTGACATGTACAAGTTTAAAAATGAAAACATCTGGAGGAGTGCAGTTAGAAAGAAATGAGCATATCAAACCTCTGTAGCTCGCTCTGCATCTCTGCCTGAGGCGAGCAGCTTCTAGCATGACAAATATATGAATCTGTGACTGAACTGTCAGGGGTCGGGTTGCATCACCCGAAAAGTAAACACCTATGAGCATGTGTGACAATCATAACTGTACAAAAATAGGCAAGACTAAAGATAATAAAGGAGTGGAAAAAGTACCAGCAAATATGTAGGATGGATGACACATATATAAACATAGTCATAAAATATAGAACATAAAAACATTGTTCAAACCATAATTACAAGCAGTTGAGTGGGAAGAAGTTCGTGTTAACCTCCCACTGGTAATTCCATGTCGGAGATGTCAAAAATGTCTAAAGGCTGCAGCATCTTCCACTTGGTAGAAGGAACATAACGGGTGCATTAATGGCTACAAAACCACTATCCCCAGCAGTTCAAGGTAAAATCTATATGTCTTAGTCTGGACCAGCTGGCTGACACGGCCATCCATAGAGCCAAGGACAGAGCAGGATGAAAATGTTGTCACATATCGTGTCATGTTAAATAAGATAAGATAAGATAAGATAAGATAAGATGTAGCACTTATGTTTCTCTCTGGGCTAAGCCCGTGCTTATACTTGTCAAACAAGTACAACACAGACAAAATGGAAATAGCACAGCCATTAAGAATTTTATTATTGTATATTATTGTATATGCATAGTTTTCCAAGATAATAGATCATACTTAACTCAAATGTCACAGCGATGGTAAGCATTTGTCTCTCTTCATTTCAAGAGTTAATTGAATAGTCCTGACAGACAGAAACAAATATGTTATATGAGCGAGAATCACCCCTTAATAAACAGCTGCTTCCTCAGTGAGGTTACTCCTGATGAAGACAATTTTAGATTTATTTCTTGTTTTTCTTTACTTGCTGTTTTATAAGAACATTGTGAACTGTGATCAAAATATTTACCTGAAGTTTTTTCTTCTTGAACAAATACCTCAGGTTCAATATCAGAAACTGTCTACTTGGTATTGTCATTTGATCCTGCGTTTTTCTTCTCTGGTAAACCGCATTAAGCTGGAATACCATTGCCTCAGTTTGTTAATCAAGGAGCATGGAAACTTAACTTTTAGGCAACGGGAGCATTCCTTTGCAATAAAAAACACACTGACTCAATTTTCAGGTCATGCAGATTTACTGTTTGTACTCATTTAACTAAAGCTACAGTCTTTATCAAAATGCTGTTTAAAATTGTTTTAATGATGTTTATCAAGGTTAATTTAATAACAGATAATTAAACTATTCACTGATAATAAATGTAATAATTAATCAACTTATTTTTATATAGCTTACATATTCACATTTCAGTCATTGTTGATTTATTTATTTCTGATTTATTCTCCTGCTCAAATAAGAGCAACATGTCATAAACTTAATCAAATGTAGGAACATTTTGCCTTTGAGTTAAAACTACTACATCAGCCAGAAGCTCCACAGTTTTTGAGGCAAGTTAATGTTGAGTGTCATCAGATTTTATACCCTCATTTATCTGTCAGGAGAATGTCAGCTGCTCATTTCCACCAGTCTTCTACTGATAAGCAGTTGGGATTCTGTTGTGTTTCTCATTAACAGCAGCTTTGGAGCCATGGATGGATTATGAGATAATGGGCCCCTGGGCTCAGACACAGAAAAGCCCCCAAACCCCCCACCCCCCTGGACTTATGCTCATTTATCACTTTCATCGCAGCCCAGATTCAAACCAATATGTCTCTAACCTTTGACCATGTATTGATTCTGCTCTTATCCGATTGGTCAGCTGCTGAGGGAATGTGTGCTGATGCCGATGGTTACCTATCATTCCATTCTCAGACGGTAAACACTGACAGGCTTCACACCGTCTTGCCATCAGGCCTGGGGTTTGATCAGTCGCGTGGCTGCTAACCCATCCTGACTTCTCCCAGGGATTTGATCCATGATGCCTTGGAAGATGGACGTGAGGAATGTGGAAGAGGTCAGAGTTCAAAAGCAGCTCTGCAGGAAGTCCTCCCTCTTCTAATAAGTTCAACTTGAGTTCCTGCCCTGTGATGAATGAATCTGCAAGATGCCAACTGGTTCACCCCCTCTGGGGAAGACACGTCAGATTAAAGTCAGACTTTGAAGGTCTCGCCACAGTCATGTGCTCTCGCCAGTGGAGCTTAACTCCCCATGATGCCTCCATCAGATAGGTGGTGTGTCGGATACATGTCTGTATTTTATGAGTTACTTCTTTATCTTGGTCTCATATTTACTGATGCTAAACTCACTGTGCAAGAGCCAAAATTCCAAAGTGACTAAGGTTCGGTTGATATTTGTTCCGTTAGACTCGTCCAGTGAAGTGATTTTCTTTCTTTACACTGGCAAGAATGAAAGAGAAGAATTTCCCTTATAATCCTGGACTGACAGTTCAGGCCACTGTGGCCTCATAAGCAGCTTCAACATAATTTTGGAGATGAAAGCTGACACAAGAATTATTATGCAGATAACATAAGTGCCTCTCTCCCTCTCTCTCTCTTTCTCTCTCTCTCTCTCTCTCTCTCTCTCTCTCTCACACACACACACACACAAAAATACAAGATCACAAAGGTCAGGTCACTATAAACAGGCTGCTTTTCATGGTGCGTGTGGGTGTGTGGAGGGGGGACTCTAACCAATAATTAACCTGAGAGGAGAGAGAGAAATAAATGATTTAATATATCAAAAAAGAAGAAACAACATAATCCAAGACTGATTGAACTGAGACTAATGAAGTGATGTTGAGAAGATAGAGGAGAAATCAACAACAGACGACTCTACAGAACAATCCATCAGTTTGTCACATTGAGGACTAAGGTAGACGTTAAAACTGCATAAAGTCAAACAGAGACAAACAGAATAACAGCGGATATGTATTCAATTTAGCTTCAAAATAAAAGCATGACGTTGTTGAACCTCACAGTGGGTACAGGGCTCATTTTATTTGTAAGAATTTTTTTTTTTTTTTACAAATGCTTTCCCTTACTGCAACTCTACACCAGATTTTCTGTTTATTTTTTCACATTATATTCATTCATTTAATTTATTTGTATTTTCTACTGTAAAAATATCTACCCTTATTTTTTGATTAAACAACTGAAACATTTTTTAGCTCCTCTTTACGTTTTTTACTCATCACATAATCTGTGCTGCTTTAAAGTCAATAAACAGTGAGATCATCTATGTACAATCTCACCACAACATCGCTCTCATTATATCCTTCTATATCATCTCAAAACAAACAAAAAGCTGATACAGCACAAACTAATATAAGTCTCCTGAAAATATAATGCAGAACCAATTCAAAGGGCATCGTTTATACTGATAAAATTGAACTTTATTACTGTTACCACTTTATTACTGTTACCAGTAGTACTTACTGTTGCCAGATTGTTCCAGAAATTGCAGTAGCAAAAAATAGAATATAACAATAGAACATCCTAAAAAATTACTACAAATAGGATACAACCATAGAGTATCCTAATAAAATAAGTGAAATATAAAAGAAGTGATAGTCCAGTTTAGTCCATATGAGCAAGTTTGGATGATCTGCTGTCAAATAATAGTGATTTTCTTTTAATTTCCTCCTCATTCATTTGCGCTGACCCTGTGGGAGTTTTTTTCTCCCACCTGAAGCACGTGGGCAGTTTTATTTTGAAAGGTCCATGCGGAACTGTCTTTGCTAAAAGGTGTGTATTTGCGCTGTAGTGTGTTCAGATGCTGCTTGTTTGGGGAGAAAGGGGTTAACGAGTCAGACGAGCCCCCCCTCCCAGGCCGCCCCTCCACAAACAGACCGGTGGCCTCTGCTCGGACTGACCGACACTGACGCCGCCTGCTCGGCTTCCTGTGAACCAGCGCGCCGTGATGTTGCTCTAATGTCCGAGCAGCAGAGACCTGAGCCCGGATCGCCGCTCTCCGTCCTGCCCTCCATCCCCGCTGCCGCCTCCAGCCTGGACACACCAGGATGTACAGCGAGGGTCAGCGAGCCGGATCGATGCTCCTGTCGGTGATCAAGTAGAAATACAGACAAGCTGTTTCTCGCATGTACCCTGGTACGGCTCGGCTCGGCTCTCCACAGACTCAGGATGAGGAAACCCAAAGTCACTCGGATGGTTTTTGCCTTGAGTCTGGGATGTTTCATCATGGTCATCCTCTACTTCAACAGCAGCCTGAAGCCAGGTGAGCCACACATTCATCACCAGTACAACTACACCTATTCAGATTCTTTTACTCCCATCACAGGAGGACAAAGATAAGATATCTTCTTCTTCTTCTTCTTCTTCTTCTAATTATAATAATAATAATAATAATAATAATAATAATAATCCTTCATAGGATCTGATCTGACCTCAGTGGCTCAGGAGATAGACAATCAATCACTGGACATTTCTGTTAAAACTTGCCCCAGAACATGCACTCCTCAATTAGTGCCCACTAGTATACGTAATTGGTATTTTTGGCGCCCCCTATGGGTCGAGCTCAAAGTTCTTTGTGTGAAATATACCCAAGATATGTATCCAGATTTGTGTTTTGATCCTTTTTTCGCTAAGTCCTGCCCTTTTTGAAATTTATCGGTCAATATGTTGAAAACTAAAAAAACGATATCAACACATTTTTACACAGATGATAAACTTGGTCCAATAATCATCTACAGACAGTTTGGTAGCAATCAGACCTGTGGTTTAGAAGGAGATGTTAGAAATGTGCTTTTCAAAAAGTTCAAAATGATTTCCTTGTAAAACACACCGAGCTGGACTTTGGCTTTGATAGACGTTGCCTTTCCAAAGTTGTGTTTTGTGCAGCGCCACCATCTGGCAAATGGGGCTCATAGTGTTAGGAAGCACTTGCAATTATTTGTCAACTAATGACTTGAACTAACTACTAATCGACCAGGAAAATCTTAAGTTGGGGGCAGCCCTGGACATATCCCAGCTAAACTAAAATTGTAAATTGTAGAAGTATTTTAAAAACTCAATGGGATTTGAAAAACACCAGAGAAGCCATCATTTTTTCTTCGGCAGTGAATATGTATGTGCACACAGGTTGCATTCATATTTTGAATCAAACATATTCTGGACATGAGAAATGCATTTTTGTATGGTAAATACACCTGATGTCGATGTTGTCTAACAGCTCCCATTTATGTCCACGTCTGTATAATTAAACCCACTGGAGTGTTGCACTATAAGGCATAGTGATAACTGTGTGAATGGAGAAAGTGGTGTAAGAAGTCCTGGATGTCTGTGTGAGGGCTTTTCATGCTGACTTGGTACAGTATGTCCTCCCTCCCTCCCTCCCATCATGCTCATCCTACAGTCCTCCCCCTGTGTCTGGGTTTCCCACAGAACTCCAGATCTCAGCCGGAGAACAATGTCATTGCAGAACTCATTAGTGGTTTGTTTCCTCTGCCACATGGAGGAAGTCAGGGAGAAGTTACAGCTGGCTGGAAGCAGGCAGGGCCCTCTCTGAGATCTGTTTCCACCTCTTCCAGGTCCCTCTCTGCCACACACAATGGCCTCATTCAGACCTGCCCAGCTATATCATGGACCAAATAAGCTTATATAGCCCATGCTGTGAGGAGCGAGGGCTCTGAGGAGAGAGAGGTCAGTCAGTTCTGGATGTGTGCGATGTGTGACATGAGGCAAAGACTGTTCAGAGTTATGGAGAATCTATGAAAAACCAGCCTCTTGTGGAGGGCGGAACGATTTCATACTATCACATGCCTGAAATGTATTGGCTTGAAATTTTGCAACTTGGCATACTGCCGTCAATTTTTGCCTATTTATTGTGCTTATCAATGTGGCAAGCTCGACCGTTTGCAAGACATTAAATCAGCTATAGTCAATGTTTTTATATTGGACGGATCACATGAATAGTTATATGTGAAATGGTTGCACTTAGTCTTCCCTTCAGCTCTTATGACATTTTAGCATCTTTCAGCTCATTGTTTTGAATTATGTTTTGGTTCACTCTCACCGCCCTCATAGTCTGGTTTTCAGCCGCTCGGATGTCCAGGCCTAGTATTTTACTTTCTGTTTTTTTACCAAGGCATACAACGAGGTACATGGCTTCACTGTGAGCAGCACTGTTCAAATATTGTACAGCGTACTTCATATGTACCTGGAGGATTACAAAGAAGGGCTGTCTCAGGCTAAAGATTTTCCTCCTCACTTATTTATTAAAGTAATTAGTCGATTAGTCATTGCACGTTTATTAAGTTTCAGGACAGACAGAATGTTAAAAGTAACACTGTGTGACATTACAGAAAACTACAAAATTAGATAATGACCCTTTAAAATATCAATTTTACAAATGTATGTACAAAGCGAACTGCTCGTTAATGAACAGCAGAATGTGTTGACTCATTGATTTGCTCAACTATCAGGCGGGACATGTCCAGTACCCTTGTGTATGTATGTTTCTAAATCCTGAGATAGATGTAAGCAGTAAATTGTCAATTGTTAAAATGTATTTTGTTGCAAATAAATGGGAAAAACTTAGATGTAAACACGACAGCCCTGTGAAGAAGTTTACCACCAAGCAGCAAAGTAGGGTCAAATCCTGCTTGGCTGACAGCAGAAATTCTTCCTGGAGATGCTCTGGTTTTGCACAAAGCAACCACAACAAAACACGACTACACACAAGGAAGTTATAATTAATACAAAAATCAACAAAAGTGACAGAGGCCAAAACCCCTGTTAGTTTCTGTTTAAAACTTCAGACCACTGTTTATTTAGTCTTCTGCTCACTTTGCTTCACATCCTGATAAACTGCCTGTGCACTGTCCATGTGCTTTGTTGTGTTATGCTGATGTCTGGGGTAGAATCATAGAACACATGGGGTAGCCATCGTGAGCACACAAGTACAAAAGCAGGTATATCTGCACAGTGAGTGACGAAACATATGAAGGTGATTTTTGCATCTGGTATTTGGTGTTGAGCAACTTGAATGTACATGGAATGTATGTGTCAGGCATCAAAGCTGCCTCTCAGCTTTGAGTCAGTTGAAATTGTTTTCCGATATGCAGCCTGTCCGTTCTATTTGCACTTTGAACACCTTCACCTTCCCTCGCTTGCTCCATCTGGGGTAAAGGTCATTGTTTGTTCAAAGACTATATAAAGCTGCAAGAGAGCAGCCACATAACAAAGGAGTGCACTGCCAAGCCACAGTTACACCGAATAAAGTTGCCTTGTTTTTGATTTGTACTATTTCTGTGCACAGTATTCACAGTGCTAATCTAAACTTAGGATAATTACACGGCTGCAGAGTGGGTTTACTGTACATGTCGTGTATGCTCCACTGTCACAGACACAGAGGATGGAAATAGCTTTACAGAACGTGTGATACCTCCCACACCATTTTAACCAGTCATGACATCTCAGTTTTTCTCCAAGTGAAAAACTGGACTGACTGATAATGCCCCTTGTTTCCTTTACAGATCAATGTGTTTCATACATTGTCATGACTCAGAGCATTGCATGTTTGTATTTATAGAGTGATCCACCTCAATACAAGAGCGTGTTTGAAAATGTCAAATTGTCTCAGCTCTTGCAAAATTTTTGTCAGTCTTTTGAGAATTACAGGAATTTTGGACTCCGCTCCAGAAGAAATGACTCATTAAGATGACCATTTGTTCCAGTGTTTGGTGTCTTTACTACAAGGGCAGCTGTGGTTTGGCAGTAAAACTTACGCCGACTCAAGGAGTGAGAAGGGAGAGGGCTGTGTGGAGCAGCCTGGTCTGGAATGTTATATGTTGTGTTTTACAGCCCGGATCGTCTCCTGTTCATCCCCCTGTGATCTATATGTCATCTGTAGCATTTACAGGTACAGGTGTGAGTTGATGGTTATAAGATAAGATAAGATAAGATAACTTTTATTGATCCCCCTTAGGGGAAATTTACTTGTCACAGCAGCAGTAACAGACAGTAAACAGTAACTCAAAAATACATACCAGTAAGTGGCTAATTAAGAAATAAGGCAGCAATAAAAAACAAGAAACAATAAATGGCATCAGACAATAAAGTGACAAGTGAGGTAGAGTATTTACACTATGTTACATGTTTTCCTTGTCTTTGGCATCCAGAAGTAATCAGGAAGCTAGTTCAAGGTATTTTATTACAAGCAGAACCTCAGACTATAGTTTGGGCCTTGAGGCAGCTGCCACCATCCCTGTTCTGGACAGGCACCCCCACCTCATACCTGCCCTGTCTGGGCTTGACTTGAGGCTGTGAAAGTCATAAAGATGAACTGTTCAGCTTCACTGAAACACCTGCTGAACAAATTTACTCCAGGCTTCTTTGGACATAATTTGTCACATGAAGTGTAAAGTCTGTTGAAGACTTGTTGATGTGACATCATCAGTTAACAAACAAGAGAAAAGATCCACAAAGGAACAGAGTGTGAGCTAATCTTCAAACCATATCCCGCAGCTTCCAGTGTTGAAATCAGTCCTGTCTCCTGTCAGATCCTCAGCCATCCATGGGCCATTTTATGACCAGTCAATGTGGCCCCGCTGTTCCAACCTGTTCTCCAGCCAGCCGCGTAGTCATGACACAGAGCTGCTGATGATTCAGCAAGTTCTCTGGAGCATGTTTTTTTCATTACATTAAGACTGCTTTCAGAGCTGAAATCTTACAGCGTTTTCATTTGCAATTATATCATTCGGAAGCCTATTACAAGCAGCAGATTCAGAAAACAGTTCTAGTTTAAATCCTAGTTGGTTGAAATTCTGAGTTGGAAATATAAGAAATTTCTCACAGCAACAATATTTCTCACGTGGTGAAAAGAAGTACAGAAACCTCAGCTGAGTGCTGCAGGAAAGCTGCCATTTCTTGGCAGGTCAAAGTAAAATCCAGCATTCAAACTAATACAGTCAATTTGTTTAATGCAAAAGAAACTATAGACTGTTTCTATCAGGCTTCGCTAATTAACTAAACTCTGCCAATACACAACATCAAAATCCTGTTTTTTTAGTGAACAAAAATGGGAAGATCCAAAAATTGATTGCGTTCCTTGGCCCATGACAGAGCGAGGAGCACTTGCAGCAGAGTGCTGTTACCTCTCCAGTAAATGATTTAATCGTTGGAGAGGACTCAGAAGAGCAGAGGACACAACTTGTGACATCTGCTTGTTAAACAGCTGCATATGTCAGTGTACAACATTTCTCCTCATCGCCCTGTTACCTTGCAGGTTTTTGCACTTGCAGCTATTTAAATGCAGGTGTGGTGGAGCGTGCAACTGGATAAGCAGTGCACTTATGTGTCGAGCCACGAGTGCGCATCAGAACTGTGTGGCGCTGTGTCTCCAAACAGGATCAGAAAGACTCATATCTCACATCTCTGCGCATTCTTCTAAGACCCAATAAACAGACACTGCACCACCCACATGCCTCTGCCTTTGCACTAACACCCTTTACACACACATTTCTGGACTAAAAGGATCAGGCTTTCCCTTGGACAGTGTGTCTCTCAGTAAAGCTGCTCTTTGGCAGGAGAGGCCTAGGAGGGGGGAGGGGGCCTCAGTTTTCCCAGCGGGACCTAAACACAGAGCTCCGTTTATGGCCCGGACAGGAGGAACACACATCAGCCTTTCTATATTTTGCATTTCCTAAGGCCTCGGTTCTATACGAGCCGGGAGGAATGCTGCAGTGTTGGGTCTAGACAGGGTTAAACCAACACGACTGCTCCTTCCTTTGAATGGGCCTTAGGTGGAGTTGGTGAATCTCCCCAATGGTGGAATTTGAGCTAACAGCTGAGACAGTGTTTAGTTAGATCCAGTCCATGACTTGAAAAGTTGTGTGTGTCTCTGTAGCATTTTTTTTTTCACTTTTGGAGACACATTTTTTTCTTCTAAAGCAAATAATATAGGCCTATTCTTTTTCTACAACTTCCTCACAATGCACAGTTTCCCAATCCTTCAATGACATTTTCATCTGGCTCCTTGTTAAGTACCTCATGACAAAATGTGGACTGTAAAATTTCCTCTTGCTGAGTGAAGCCACATTAGCAGGGAAGCGATGACACACAATGCGCTCTTTGAGCTCCGTCGGCGTGCCATCTCAGCTTGTTGCTGAAACACTCACAGTCTGCCGGCTGTTTGTCAGCTCCTAAATTATTTCAGACGTTACCTCTTCGGCCTGGTGTTTGGTTTAAGAGGGGTGTGAAGGATGGCTTTGGGAGCGGTCATGTCGGAAAGGTGTTCCCGACTCACGTAGTTTCCACAAGGAAGTGGTAACTTGCTTAGAAACCAGTGAAATAAATCAGTGTACTGTAGCAGGATGCACAGCTCGCCTCAGCAGCTCGAGACAGAGGACAAAACCTTCCTTTAGCTGCAACATCTCTGACTCATTCCAGTAATAAGGCACAGTTGAACAGAGGTGAGTCCACTCAGTGAGATGTTAATTAGACATCTTACCATCTTTTGAATATTTTATTTATTAGATATTTATTCATTTTGTTCACCAAAACATCATCAAAATCAGTGAATCACATCATGCACATTGTGAATAATGAACATTAAGGCCTGGTCAGTGGTTCTAAAAATCATCCCTCTGTTGGTTTCAGGAAACGCTGACGTTTTAGGATTCAGAGTTGACAACTCAAAAGCTTGGCATTCACAAGCTGGACATGGACATGACATGACTTTTGTTATGCATAAAGCAGATTGCAGATCAGCAGCCGACTCGTACATCTTAAATTGCTGGAGTTTTCTTGATCATAACACCAAGTTGTTTACTGGGATGGAGAGAAAGCAGTTAGCAGTTTTTGAGTTGCCCACAGTGTGTGAGCTTGGTGGCTAATATATACAAATCACAGCTCCGGTCCTTTAACACTCTAACTATAAAATGACTCAGCATGTTTGATTAGAATTCTATAATAATTTGATCATAAGTACACATTCATTACTGCACATGTCTCACTGGCTGCCTCCACCATGACTGTGCCAGTGGGTTTACAGCTCATAAGCTGCTTGGCCTCTTTCTGCCAAATAAAGAGGCACACACACACACACACACACACACACACACACACACACACACACACACACACAGAAACATGGTCACTCACATGAATCTTCCCGTCGTTTCAAAATTGTTGTCAGAGTTGAACATCAAACCTGTGTAAACTCAGTTGCATACAAAGGTTTTCACTGTCTCAGCACCTGCAGTGTAATGACTACGTAAAATGAAGAAAACACATGAATTATATAATAAGACTCTGAAGTTAATGCTGACTGCTGCCAAAGGAATTTAATGCGACTTTCACATTAGTTTTAATTGCGGCGCTGCAGACTGAATGAAGTGAGCAGCTGAAGCTCGTGCCTTGAGTTGGATTGCTGATTCCTGACTTCCATCGGCGGGGCTCTGTTTACAGATATATAGTCCAGGGAGAGCTTGCTTCTTCTCTCAGTGAGGAAACAGGTGTCATTTTATTGTTGAAGCACTGGCAACATCTCTGAAACTGATGTGTTTTTACTACGTTAAACAGATGATTTTAATGCAGAAGCAAGTGCTGAAGTGGGTAACATGCCTGCTGTTTTTGCCTGTTCAAGACACACACACATTGATCTATGAACCAGAGTATAAATTGAAAAAGTTATGCAGTATTAAAGGAATAGTTTGTCATGCATTTTCTTGTCAAGAAGTAGATGAGAAGATCAGTTCAACTCTTGGCTTAGCATAAAGACTGGATAATAACATGACATAACATGTGAACTAGTGAGCTTTGAAGGTGCTGGTAGGCACTTTGTCACCTTTGAGCCAAGCTGTTTCTCTGTTTTCAGTCTGAGCTAAGCTAAGCTATGAGAGTAGTATACACCTTCTCACCTCTCAGTAAGAAAGTGAATAAGCACTTTTTTCCAAAGTGTTGAACTTTCAAGCTAAATCATCCAGCATCAGCATATTCGGATACATTTGGCTTTTATGTAAAATTAATTTCCTTTGGTCAGGGACCATAACTAAGTTGTAATCATTGCCATGTGATGCACCACAATTACCAAAAGCTTGTTTTCATCTTTTGCTAAGTAACATGCAATTATCACATATCTAGATTTGAAAACCAGCTGTGTCCACAAGGCTGCAACATGTGGAAGAAATTTGCTGAAAGTCTCTCTGAACAACACAGCTTCCCTGTGTGAGTTGGTTTGACATCACATACAAAACCTGTGGCCGGCAGGACGACACCGCGATGCCTCAAAAGATGAGGGATTGGTTTAAAAATAAATAGAACTGCTGTGGAAATGTTCACAGTGTCTGCAATGTTTGATGGAGTCCAAGCCCATTCGGTAGTCCAGCATTAATGTGCTACCTGTTGTTGCAGAAGAAGAGAAGAGAAGTAACCTCAACTATAAATATATGATTATAAATTATATGTGATTTAAAGGAGTAATGCAACATATAAAGGAATAGTTTAACATGAAATTTGCTAAATTGCTTTCTTGCAGAGAGGGTTACATCATAAGACTGGTACCACTCTCATAACTGTCCGCTAAATATGAAGCTACAGCCAGGAGACACTTAGTGGAGCTGAACATAAATATTGCATGCAGTTACTGCTTCCAGCCAAGAAATACTTTGTCTCATAACTCCTGCTAAATCCACAAGTTGTCATTTTTATACTTTGGGTTTTGTACAGATTAAACAAACAGGATGTAACATGATAATTACTGAGCATTAGAGATTTTGGTAGGTGGATTTGTTATAGACTCAGGGTAGCTCTTTTTTTCCAGTAGTCCTGCATGACATGGAAAACAAGTGAAGTTGCATTTTAAACTAACCTAACTTTATGAGGTTTGTAAATTTCTGAGTTGTGGGACTAATATAGGAATATCTTGTCTTTCGGTAGAAGTTTCCATTCTAAAGCTGCAGTTCTACATTGCCTGTTCGGGGGCCTCGTAGAAACGTTTGCCCAAATGAAATTCTAGGTTCAGGTAGTGAAACTGTGCGCTGTGGCTCCGACCCATGAAGCTGTGTAATCTGATGCTGGGATGAAAGCTCATCCCTGCAAACGAGAGCCTAGGTTTGCACCCAGCAATGCTTCTCAACATACCCAGACCTTATCTGGCTCCCTTGGCCTCTCTTTCTGATTCTCTATCAGTCAGAAAAAAGTCGCTTTTTAGATATAGAAAGTTGTATGTTCTGGAAAGCCTTTTGATCTATTATTACAAGAGCATTGAGCAAATGAAACTGTGGCAAAAATAAACCAATAAAATTAATATTATTGTTCCGACACAACTTTTTTTTATTCCTGGTGTTACTGTTTCCACTGTTTTAAAGTGGTGCACCACACAGAATCTAATGTTGTGGCCTTCACATATTATCATAAGGTGCATGTTTTGCATAGCTGTCATTCAAACCTACATTGGGCGTGAGATACTCAAAAGGTAGATCTTTGGTAAAGTATGACTGTAAGACTCTTAAGAACTTTCAAATCGAACAACTGTATTTTGAATATTTTGTGTGATGGTCAAAAGAGCCAGTTTGTTCTTGAGGATATACCACAAATTATTTATTGTTTTAAATGTGCACTAGTCTGATTGTTGCTTTGACTTAACACATTTGTGCTTTGGTGGCACTTTCAGTCCAACTGTCTGACTAATGTGTTGTGTCTCCTCAGCCTCGGAGTCAGTCGGTGACAGAAGCAGTGGGCAGAAGTCGAGGAGGAGTCCCCTACAGACACTTTACGATGGCGACCAGGTCAGTCCTCTCTACCCAAGACCCCTTAACTTTACTGCAAACAGCCTGGAGGGTGACTCCTTATAAAGGGCCTTGTCTGAACTCAGTTTTTTGCAAGCATGTAATATAAGTATTTCTTCAGGCCTACTCATGAATTTGCAAAATATGTACATGTTTTATAATGCAAACTCAAACAAGCACTCTTGGCAAAGGGAATAATGGATGGACAATATATTTCTGCTTCTTTGTGTATTTCTGGCGCTGATGTATGATATGTCAGGAAAGTAAATGGAAAAGACCAAACAATAACTGGCTGACAGCGTTAACCACAGGCAAGCTTGGCCAAGTGTTAAATAAGAAGTATGGGTCTGATTTAGGGATGCACGTGGTTAACCGTTTAACCGTTAACCGATAATAGTAACTCTAACCGATTAATACTAACAGTCAATTTTGTTTTTAAGCTACGTAATTCAATCAACTCATGGGGGCGTGTCGACAGGTGCAACACATGCCATCACATGCTTTCCATCACATTTAAAAATAAATAAATAAAGCCCATCAGAATTTTTTTGTCACAGCACTTTTGAATGGGTCACAGTACTCAAAAAAATAAAAATAAAATAATAGGGGAGGCAACCGCCATTCCGACATCCCTCCAATCTATTATTAAAAACTCCTGAAACGGGAAATATAATATGTCTATCAATGACGGCTCTGCAGATGACACCTGAAGTCACTGACTAATTCCACTCTCCTTCGTGTTGTACAGTAGTTGGGGGGGGGGTGTATCCTTGTATGCAATTATGCACAAAACACACATTACTTTGAATATTATTTTTTTATCTCCAGACACGTTGCGGGTCGTCCAGGTTTACAGTAAAATTGTTCGGAATGAAGCCGCATCATCCAGATAAACATTGAGCTCCAATGTTTTTCAGAAGATTTCAGAAGCTCAAACTTTATTTTGGAACTGAAGCAGAACACACAATTAAAGAAATCACCAGTGCGCTCGCTCTAGACATAATTTAAAAAGCAATAGCAGACGATTGAAGCCTACAGTACTGTTAATTATATCTAAAGCTTGTAGCTTTTTTTTTTTTTTACATTTTAGATGAGTAATCTAACTATTTGCCGTCATTGTAAATCTGCAGTTCGGCACTGGACAGCGCCGAGTCAGTGACTCTCTGATTCCAACCTTTCCTTACATGGAAAGCCTTGTCGGAATGGTGGGACGTTTGTGTGTCGAATAGCGGTATTTCGGGGTGGTGATATGTCTAAATGGTGGTATGTCGGAATGGCAGCATGTTGGAATGATGGAATGTTGGAATGGCAGCATGGAAGGACATTTAAATCTTATCGGTTAACGGTTAGTAATTGTTAAAGGGCGTCGGTTAACGGTCATAAAAAAAATCCAAAATGTGCATCCCTAGTCTGATTTGAAGATTGCCTCATGATTTTTCTGCGTTGTATGACCTTAGAGAAACATCACAAGAGCAACTTAGAAATCTATGGATTTATACTATATGAAAATGATACATAATATTTTTTAAGAAGGGCATGCTTAAGTCTGGCATGAGATTGGTTTATGATTTATTTTTTGCTGAGGAGAATGTCAGTGGTGACAGGACAAGAAACAATCAGTGATGACAGTAAAAGGCCAAGGTGATACTGGAAGTGGGGAGGTGACATTTGTAACATCATGTGCAGGTATGATATGCTGCTGCCTCAGTGTCATGTTAACTTCATTACAAACATATTCAGTAGTGAGGAATCAAGCGACTTGCTGGAAACCAGTCAAAATACTGTTCAAATGTAAACTTGTATTTTCAGAACTTTCTACCACAGGCCAGTCTGTCTTAGCCTGTTAGCTCTCTCTAATATACATACAGAACATACACATACACCAAGTTGATCAGTGTCAAGTGCAAAACATATTAGATTACTGCAGTGTATACAGGCAAACCCACAACCATAACAAACTGTGTCAATGCAGGTGTGGCCCTCCAGATGAGTTCACTTGGCTCAAAGATATCACCATCCGTCATAAACTAAAACATCTATTCTTATTTTTGTGACAAACAACAAACTGATACAGTGACCTAATGATGACAAATAGATTATTTAAACCTAATACAACCCTATTTCAAACACTGTTTTAAACAGCAAGTCAGTTACTTTCAAGTTAATCAAGTTTACACCCTTTTTCATGAGGTTTACATTATTATGTGTATCCTCTATATTGGCTTCATGGTGAACTGTGTCATCGTTCCCAGCTTATCTGATTGAAACTGTGTGTGCATCATATGACTTGTTAGATTGGTTTGATTACATAAATAATCGAAATCCATCACACACCGCTGTCCTTCGGAGGGCAAACATTTTTACAGCGTGATCAAATCACAAGACTCATGTGACATCAAGGCTAACAGCTGTGGAAAACTTGGAACAAATGGAAAGAATTTCTTTGCTATCAGCTGAAGAATTATACAGCTATTTACTATCCCCACTGAGTGCATGATGAGTTACAGTGTTGAATTTATTTGCTGCTGTTTCTGAGGAGGATTTTCACACTGATGAGAATATCTTCCCTTTACAGCAAGAGCGTTTTGGCTTCAAATCTCGGTTCTGGTGCCTCATTTATAGAAGTGTGTAGGATCCATACCAAAGGTTTTTGGCGGAGATGAAAATGGTGTACGCCAAAAAATAATCAGACTCAAAAATAAAACGATACGCACCCAGTTTTCCCATATCACTTTATTTAAATCCAAAATGCAGTATTCAGGTGTTTCTCTCATTTTTTTCATCGTGGATGTGTGTGTGGAGGTGCAGGGTGAGGTGGGTGGAAAGGGCATCCAATGCTCCTGGCAGCATGAGCACATGTTCACTGAAGCGATTTTGCATGAAAGTGTTTGAAAACTAATTTAAATAACCAGTGGTAAAATATGCATATAAATATTTTTTTAAAAAGAAATAATCCCCTGCACTGTTCTCCAGGTGTATAGAGCTCTTTTTTATAGACCTAATTGATATTTAAATGTAGCTGTAGTTGCAAGTGGCTCAACCAAATATAATACATGATTATAAAATTATAACATGTATAATTGCTGCTGTTATTCTGATGATTGTATTGTGAGGACGCCCACCACCATCCTCTTTAGCAAGCGATGACAGCATGTCGACGAACAGTTTGCATAAGGGCTCAGTTTTTGGGTAGAATTGAGTTCAAACTAATAACAGCAGCGAGGTCTGTGGATTATCCTTCCTGACACAAGGTCTGGAAAAAACACATTGCTGTTGTGTCAAGTGTCATTTTTCCGTATTCCATTACTCATTACCCAAAATTCCATTACTCTCCATTTTATAGAGGTGGAGAAGTTTCAGGGACGGAAACATCAAAACCTCAGCTGAAAAAGCAGAAAAAAATGAATCTATCTGCCAGGTTAGTAATTTGGGTGAACTGGACCTTTTCAGCATTTACATAATTTCTCTAGAAGTACAGTACACATGCATTATGCAATGGAAAAGATCCTGGTTGTTTCACCGTGTAATAAGCCAAATGTTGAATGTAATAAGCTGACATTAATGTGGCTGAAATGAGTGACGGTGCTCTCTAAAGAGAGGAGACAGAGGCAGAGAGAGAGAAAGAGTTGCTTAAGAAGATGTTGCCCACCCTGGCCTAGGGGTGTCAGGGCGGCGTGTAGCTCTTAAACCCTGCTGCCGCGGTCTGTATATGAATACAAAGAGGCAAACAATGGAAGCTTGTGCTTTGCTCATCTGCAGGATTTATTCTGCTTAACATGAGAAATACAAATAACAAAATACTCCTCCTATTAACATGACATACATACGTACAACATACATGTGCTAATGCATATGCTAATACACATCACCAATAGCGACAGACCTAGCCTAGCATAGCAGAGTATTGCAAACGTCTCTACATCATACAATTAGAACAACAATATTCGAGTCTACACATTCCACATTTTCACTAACAATTTACAATACTCTCATCCCTTATCCTGGCGTATATACATAGATTTTTGGGAAAATTAACCCACCTGTATATGAATACAAAGAGGCAAACAACGTAAGCTTGTGCTTTGCTCATCTGCAGGATTTATTCTGCAGAGCGTGTTTCTGTAGGGTTCAGGTTCCTCACAGGCGATATGCGCCCTCTACTGGTCTGTTTCAGTATCGCTTTGGTAAGGCAACAAGTAGTACACATGAGTATTCAAACAATATAATACAAATAAAACTCAAAAAAAATACAGGGGTGTCTATTTTTAACACACATAACTTATTTAATCTCTATTAACAACATTTCTCTAACAACAACATTTTTAATACTTTTAAACCATTTTAAAACACTTTTTAACTGTATGTCTAATTTACACATTTTTAATCCTTTACAAAGATCTGTACAAATCTGTTACTAAAGCATCAGACAAATGTCTAGTCAAAGTAACCAGTTGACACACTTGACACCTTTGTTGAAGTAACATGAATGTAAAAGTGATAATGGGCTGAATATAATCTGTATTAATAATCTACGTATTGGAATATACATTTTTTACAATGTAATTATATATTACTATTGAGGGCATTGGACAAATATTAAGTGTAATCAAATGTGAAGGTAGCTGGCCCAACAGAGAACCGCTGTCCCCTTAAATCAAGCTGTGGGTTGCCAGGTTGTGACAGATGGTTTGGAATTGTGTGTAGTGTGTGGATTGTGTTTCACAGACAATCTTGCAACATGAGTGACATCATACTTCATACAACTAATGGATGTGTGTATGATGATTAGTCTCAGTAAAGTTTGAGGGCCATGCAAATTAAGTTAGTTTCCCAGGAGAAACAACAAAACAGGAAGGTGCAGGGAGATGACCTTGAAACAAACAGAAACAGACAAAACTTTGCTCGGCCATGAGAAGCTGTAGCATTTCTTAGCTGAGAGATTGTAACCTGTACCACTCTCACTCTATGCGCACACGTTTCATGCTCTTTCTTCTCAGCATGTGGTTGCTTTTTACAGCAAGGAGACAATCTTTATTTGAGAAAAGGCTGCCGGCAGCGAGACAAAAAAAATGTTGGAAAGAAACAGGAGAGTTGAGGAAATCCTACACCAGAGTGCAGACGGCCAGATGACCTGGTTACTTCATCTCTCTCTGACCAATCGGCCTGCACTGTTTCTAGCTCCAGCTCGAAGCACCAGATCAGTGTGGTAGGTACCTCAACAGAGGGGATGGAGGAATTTAGTGCTTCTATCGGTACCATCCACAACGTCTGACAATGAAGACCCATTCTAATGTGTAATGAACTGTTGGAAACTAGTCTTGTTTTTTAATCGAGCCACTGGTCTTTAAAATGTCTGTCCAGGTATGAACCAGAGTAGGAGTAAGCAGAGATATGTAAGAAGAATAAGTGCAAGACTTTCAGCTGTCAGCATCTTAAATCCAATACAGTTACATCCATCTGTCTCGCACCAGCCCTTATAAACCCGGTTGAACCTTGAGGAAAGCATCTCCTGCTCGAGGTAACTGAGTGGCTGATACATATCACCTCTGATCTTTGTGATGTCTTGATAGTTGGGATATTTTTCATGGCAGAAAGTGCCACTTTGATGTTGTTTTATCCTGCGGGGAAAAAAAGGTCCGCCACCTTTGTTGAATTACACCAGTGACATTTATATAGGAGGATTCATGGGCACTGTCAGACTGCAGACATGTACGAGCTCAGTATCTGCAGAGCTGCACGTGATGAGAGCAGAAGAAAAATGATGTCTCTGGAGGCATTTGACTTTTTTCCATGTAGAGATTACATACAGAATGAGTCGGTATCATAAAACACATCAACGTCTATTGTCTAAGGCAGCCACATAAGGAATGCATTGAGCTGACCTCAGTGACCTCTGTATGTTACGTGACAATAGCATACAGTGTAAGTTTGTGTAGACTATGTGAAGAATGCTAGAGCTATCACAGCTAGTCTTACTGCAATTACACTGTTAAATTTTGTACAGACATTCATGGTCCCCAGAGGATGAGTCCCACTGACTCTGTCATGGAGTCCACATGTTTGTTTTGTGAACTGTCTCAACAGTTATTAAATGCATTGTCGTGAAATGTGGTACAGACTTTCATGTTCCCCTCAAGGACGAATTGGACACTCGAGATTCTTACATTTTTCATCAAGGACCACCATAAAATCAATATCTCAATTTGTCCAATACTTTTGATATTGATCACATACCTGCAGAACTGACAGTAACATATCTTATGAAACCAGCAAATGTTTTTATTGAAAACCAAGCCAGTGATCTTTGTTAGGTCAGATTGTTGCTTCTGATCTTCCACTAGATGATGAACAGCAGTACCTCATGTCTGAGTGCTGATGATTGACAGCTGTTCTCTGTGGAAATAAACGCTACTCGTACCTGTAAGAAAATGCAATAAATGAGAGGATTATTTATTTATTAGCCCATTTCACCCAACTTTTGCCACCAGATGTGCTTAAATGGCGCTGAATGTTCAAGGGAAAATCTGAATTTCATGAGCTGTGTTTGCAGCTCATTCACATGGTTTATCTGCATCGTCATATCTCGCTTTGATAACATTAACAATAGCAACAACGTTCACTTTTTGAAATTAAAGAATTAAAGGGGATTTTCTCTAATAAAAGCCGCTGGGTGGAGCTCTATAGCTGTAGCTGTTTTTGGAGGTGCAGTGCAGTAAAAGTCTCTGTAACAGCTGTTTCCAGTTAACTCTCCCCGTGAGGAGAAGGAAAGTGTGCAGGCCGCAAAGCAAAGCAGCTCCAGCAGACATCATTTACTTTTAATTGCTTGTGATATTTTCTTTGTTCCTTTCCACCTAAATCCTTCCCCTACGGGAGGAAGCTGCTAAGCCGTCAGGATGGAAATGGGCAGTGAATTGGATTAATGCAAGATTGTTTTAATTGAATTACATATGTAAATTCAGTATGTGAATGCTTTTGTCTTGTTTAGCTCACGCTTGTATTTTCCTCATACGCAGCAGGTAATTAAGTGAAAGACTAAGTGCGAGAAATTGAGGATGATTGCCTGCAGACTTGCTTCCTGGCATTTGACAGAATAAATCCAGCTCTATCAAGCACTGAACACATTTATAGCAAATGATGTAATCTTTTGACCAGTTATCAGTTGATTTGAATGGAATTACAGCGTAATGAAGAAATGTGGATAGTGATTGGCTTCTTAACCCTTGAAATACTTTGAATACTTTAAATTGTGCAGAAATTACCAAAAATAGTCACTTGCCCGATAAAGGGTTAAACCATCTTCTTTAGAGCCTGGTTCAGTTCTGAGGTTTCTGTCTCTTAAAAGGATTTTTTTCCTTTCAATAAATAATATGATAAAGAGTATGGTCTGGACCTGCTCTGTACACTAAGTGCCTTGAGATGACTTTTGTTGTGATTTGGCACCATGCAAATAATACGAAAATAAAACATGGTACAGAATCATATATACAACAGTATAAAACAAGAAAAGAAAAGCTATCCTGCACCAGGAGTCCATTCTCACAGTCTCATTTCCATTTATGTCACAGATTTGTTCCCCTTACAACAAAGAACATGGGGAAAAGGAACCAAATACTTCCAGAGAGAAGATCACCTATGTGTGGAAGTTAGGACAGAATACCTGTAGCAAAGTAGTGTTACACACAAGTTAGATTAAATTGCTCAGTTTTAAGAGGATGGAGTAATCCCCTTTCACATTAGACCCAGTCATTTGATTCTTCGATATGGAAATATTGATTTGTGCAACTGAAAACATTTGTTACAAAAGATACTTAAGAGTTCTTTAATCTGATGTCAAATCATTGTATAAAACTGTCTCCCTGAGGAGTTTCACTCTGTCTTCACGCTGGTTTAAAGGATCTTGCATAGATTATATTGCCTGTGGTTTGATAAAAAGCAGGACGCATGGATTCATTTACTTCCTTAGAAGGATCTTGGCTTAAATATAAGAGTAGCGTTTTCCACATTTGACATATGTGTGTATGTACCCGACACACTTAAGAAGATTTTGGTATTCTCTTGAATGGCACATTTGTCTTGTGGTGCATCCTGGTGACTCTTTAAATATCCACAGAAAACTCTACTAAATGGTGCATATGGCTCACATGAAGGTATTAAAGTGTGAGGTGGAAAGACAGTGTTGCATACATATAGGAATCAAACTTCTGCTGAGAGTAGGTTCAGTGTTGGCTCGACAGCCTTTGGCCAGTCCGGTGTATCCTTGATGTTCCAGTGTCTGCCAGTAAGCACAGAGAGCCACACATAGCGTCAGGCACCGAGTCAAACCGAGAGACTCAGGGCTCCGACCGCTGCACTGGTGAGCCAGGCTGAGTAAATGCAAGGAGTAAATAAGGCGTTTGTGCCACGAGGAGGCCAAGCTGAACTGGCTGACCCCGCGATTTTATTAAAGCAGTATGCAGATGGATTGTATAAGAAGAGAGATCTGCACGCCAAATAGGTCCCGTTTGAAGGACTTTAATTAGCTGCTGTGTGATGTTTGGAGCACAAGGCTCTTCTTCAGACTACTTCTTTGATGGTAAAGGATTGACCATGATTAAGGCCTCCAGAGGAGACGTATGTGTAAATATATTTTCTCACACTCTGCTCTTCTTGGTTAACCTGTAATGTATGTTATACATGCTGGCTTGTTTTTCTCAGTATGGTGTCCTCGGGCTGACTTAAAGGTGACATCAAAATGACATTTCTCCTGTTGCAAATGCATAAAGGGGAATTCCACTGATTTTACACATCAAAGTCGGTTTACAGGTGCAGGTACGAAAAGTTGTGATGCCACTTGCAGTTGGTCACAGATAAAGCAGGAAGTCAGACAGATGTTTACAGGCAGGTTGGCTGATAACTTTACCATTCCTTCGGATAACCTCTGGGTTTTATAAAACCTGTCTGATCGCTGCTGACTGCTGGTGATTAATTCTTTGAATAATCTGGCTTCCTCTTTCTTCTTGCAGCAGTTAACTTGGAGGGTACAATGTTAATCTAATCTACAATTCTACAATTTCATTCATCAGACACTTTTATCCAAAGCAACGTCACCATAGGAATAAAAGACAAAACTATGTAAAAAGGTGGTAAAACTGCAATTATCTTTTAAAAGTGGACTAGTAATAGAGTGAGAGAGTTTTGTCACTGATGAATAGTTTCTCTTGTGTAATTCTTCCTCTCCTTTCACTTGTAGGTTGAGTCACCGGTACAGGCGATCCATCAGGGCCGACGGGAGGTGCTGGAAGAAGCCTGCCGCTCCTACACCCGCAAACGCAGAGTCCTCATCCCCGAGGACCTGAAGCACGTCATTGTGGACGACCAGCACGGCCTGCTGTACTGCTACGTGCCCAAAGTGGCCTGCACCAACTGGAAGAGGGTGCTCATGGTTCTGACAGGCGGCGCCGGCTCCCTCCGTGACCCGCTGTCAATCCCCGCCAACGAGGCCCACGTCCCAGGAAACCTCCGCACTCTGTCGGAGTACTCCACCTCCCAGATTAACCAGCGCCTGCGCTCCTACCTGAAGTTTGTTTTCGTGCGCGAGCCCTTTGAGCGGCTTGTGTCTGCGTACCGCAACAAATTCACACGAAGCTACAACACGGCTTTTCATAAACGATACGGCACAAAGATAGTGCGGCGGCACAGACTGGACCCACAGCCGGAAGCTCTGGAGAGAGGAAACGACGTCTCCTTCGAGGAGTTTGTGTATTACCTGGTGGACCCGGCCACCCAGCGAGAAGAGCCCTTCAACGAGCACTGGGAGCGGGTGCACTCGCTGTGCCACCCGTGCCTCATCCACTACGACGTGGTGGGTAAATACGAGACGCTGGAGCAGGACTCCCGCTACGTGCTGCAGCTGGCCGGGGTGGAGGACCAGGTCAGCTTCCCCACCTCGTCCAAGAGCACCAGGACTACAGGAGACATGGCGGCGCAGTTCTTCCACAACATCAGCCCCTTCTACCAGAAGAAGCTGTACAACCTCTATCGAATGGACTTCATGCTCTTCAACTACTCTATACCAGCATACCTCAAGTTTAGATGAGACTGGGACGTCGCTCATCCACGGACTCGACTTGAACTTGCGGAAGCTGGACTCTTGTAAAAGTTTGTTTTTGAGACGTTTCTTTCTTTGTAAGCCTTATACAGATACAAATACTGTTGAAAATGTATCCTGACTGGTTCCACATCAGGCTGAAGAACTTCTGTGCACAAAGAGGAAGCGAGTAGCAGAGGACATTTCACATCGCAATCTCGTTGCCTAAAGACAATAAATGATATTTTACTGTAAACAGTGATCCAGTGGATGTCGGTCACTGCCTTTGAATGTGTGAAATGCCATTCAACTTTTGTCTTAATTTTGGTTGTTGTCTGCTGTTTTCAAAAGTGTAATTTGCACGACAAATGTAATCTCTACAAGGTGCAGTAGCATAATTAAAGTATTAAAATCTTATTTAGACAGTGAATGTCTTCAAACGTATGTGCCTTTAAACATGGGCCTTTTTTTCACCCCCACAGACAATGAGAACTTTTGTAACTGTGACTGTGTTTGTTTTTTGTGCTGTAGGAAGAGAGTTTTGTGTAACTATGATATTGTCTTAATTTATTGTGTTATTTTTGACTCTACAAAGTCAGACAAACCAAAATAGATATATAGTTTCTCTCACAATTTTCAAATAAATGCATTTCAGCAAGACTGTATTTGTTGGTTTGATTACTGGAGTTATAAATGTTTAGATGTATGGAAGGCAACATATTCTGATACTGGACACACTTATATACAGATTTCCTTCAGAATACAGCAATCATGACTTACATTTTATTTCAATGACAAATCATGGCTGCAAAGATGTCACCTAGAAGATTTTACAAATGTGAGAGCACTACAAAGTCAAGCTTGATGTCACTGTGAAAATAGGATTAATACCATCTTTGGATGCTAAGATCAGTAAAGACAAGCATCTTTCTAAAAGTGCATATCAAACAATTGAAAAAGCCCCGTACAGAGAGATTTGTACTCAACAATTTGTTCACAAAAATAGCACAAAGAAATATATGTATTGTCAATATCTGGAACACATACTAACAGAGACAGTTAAGGACAACAGGCGATATAGTCAGTGGCACTGTGCTGCGACAAAAAAAAAAAAAAAAGTCCAGTAAAAATTTGGCAACACCAAACTCTGAGAACTGAAGGCTTATCACGGTTTAAAGGCACACATCTACGTAAAATAAACACTATAAAATGTAACATTCTTTCACACAGTGCAGCATCTGATTTAATACACATTTACACTCAATATATAATATTATTGCTGTTATACAATCATTTGCTATATAACATTTAAGAGCTGACGATAGGTATACAGATGTGTCAACAGTTAACGGTACAGTGGTTCTACAGTGTTCCCACTTGTATCCATTTTAGATGGTTGTTGCTCTACAGAGCCAAGCTGGGTGGTGTTGGTGTTGAGACAAGTGCAGCTCCAAGGAACAGTGTGCAACTACTGACCACAGTGAGCTGGCAAATGCGGAGACTAAAGTGCAAAATATGTCCACACTTTCCCCATCTTATTCTTCCTATTTTGAGCCCAGAACACATGTTTTTGGTGTGATGTTTGTGCCTTAATCTTGAGCTTGAAGAGATATTTTGAGCACAGAAAACAATATTTTTTTCGAGCACATAAATATTACATTATGGAGAAATTATTATTCCACTATCAGTGATTTAATTGGTGCAAACAAAAATCTATTCCATTATCAATAAATGTGTGTTTGCTGTTACAGTATCTATGTAAGTACACTCTGTTTTACCAATTTCCTAGTAATCAAATTGGAGACAAAACAGCAAAGCAGAATTGACCTAATCCAATTTTTTGACTGACATAAGTTGTGGTTGTGTGTGTTCAGACAGGAGAGGCTGGGATGATTGGGTTTGTTCGCCCCAACCAGCCAGTGTACCAACTGTAGTTTAGCTGTAAGGTAATGCATAATGCATAATGAATGCAATCGCACCACCTCTAAAATTGACTTAATCCTGTATGGACTCATGGTAAGAGCATCTGGGTGAGCATGGCAAACTTGGGAAGAGATGCTGAGGCAGCATTAGAGATGCGGTGAGGAGTTGTCCGCGGGGTATTATTTGCATTTCAGCAATTTATGTGCTAGAAAAAAAAAATTCTATCCCATCTTGTGCTCAGTATTGAGGCACAAACACCACACTGTACTTACCTCCCGTGATCTTTTATCTTTACTTTCCTTCTTAAATCCAGTGAACTCTGCAGTGTGTTTCAGCCACTTGCATATAGAGAGCAGTACATTCAATGTGTACAGGACCACAGGTCTGCGTCAAACCCCAGCCCCAGTCGAAGTGACCATCGGAATCAGTCTGAAGCTGAGAGCCAAGAAGCCAGTCCCCAGCAGGTCACCCAGAGCTGTGAGGTAGGGGATGGAGAAGTTGTCTGGATCGAGTCCCCTTCGCCACAGCCACTGCACCATCAGGCTGGCCATGTAAAGCAAAATCACCACCTGCATGATGACAATAATTGGATATGTTTCAAAAGAGAGTACCTCAGGGTGGTGAAAATCAAAAACTATTACAAAACTCAACTGTCTGGGTTTATCAGACCTGAAGCAGAGCTGCAGACAGGTAGCACATGATGAAGGTGGCTGTCATGGCGGTATGGCCTCCCTGCAGGAGGTGGATGGTGTACAGGAAGAGGAGGTGACCCGGGACTACAAGGATGACCAGGACTCTGGCTGATTTGGAGTTCACATCTGGAGAAATGCAGAATGAGTAGTAACAAATTGTGTGTACTACTACTTCAGTTAACCTCTAAACATATTCTCATGTTTCCCCAAGGCCTTATAGGTCTTTTCTATATGCTTTTATTGTCAAATTAATTGTGATATTTTAGTTGAAGACCCTGTAAACATAAGAGATTATGGCAGAAATGATTGGTGGCATTTCTCTTAAACTAGTGGCTTTGTTTAATTAACATTTCCCATAAAACTTTTTTTCAGACAACTTGGGAAATTCACTTCTTATAGAATCATTTCTATAAGGTTGAGATGTCAATGGAACAAGAAGCTTGTTATCTCAGCTTATCATAAAGACTGCTAAATTGGAAAACAGTTAGTCTGGCTCTGTCCAAAGGTAAAATGCTCACTAATAAACACAAATGACTGATTTCATGCTATCTTTGGACAGAGAGCCAGACTCACTGTTGCTCTTTGCTTCCAGTCTTAATGTTAAGCAGAGCTGACCAGCTGCTGACAGTAGTCTTATATTTATCAGACAGTTATTGATCTTCCCATCTAACATTCTACAAGAAAACAGAATAAGCACATTTCCTAAAATGTTAAACTGTTCCTTTAAGGTCTATTGCAAGTCTATTGTCTACAAGAACCACATCCTCCCACTTTATGCCAGGGCATTCTTAACAACTCAAAACTGAGGGCACATCAGGTCCAACTCACTGTCTCTATTTTACATTAAAACAGTATTAATATTTTTTTTGGCCGCTTGATCTCACAGAACCACTTATTCATTTTTTTGGAGTTGTATTTCTGGCCTCCTGATGAGACTAAGTCTTTAATTCACTCCTTTTGGCTCTTGTTCTGTCTCCATCGACTCCTTGGGTGAAGTACTTTATCTGCCTCATTAGTTGCTAAATTCATCACTATAATATTGACCAGCTCTGTGTGTTGTTTAGTGTTGGGCAAGCTGCGTACAATTGGTTTAATTTAGCTCGTTTGCTGCTGGAAACATGACTGTGAACAGTAGAGAGTGTGGCCAACTGTTTTCAATGAAGAGCAATGAAAGTCTGATTGAGGAGTCACTGCTGTCATCATTTGAGTTTATTAATAAAGAAAATACAATTTGATGATATTGCTCCACTAATGTTTCACTGGCTCATGGTCTGTCCCCTCTCCAGGTGAAGCTGCTCAGGTTGATTGAGGAGCCAATAAAGAGGGGGAGGGGACTAGTTCACTCTCTCTTCCACTTCTCATCTGGCAGCAGCAGCAGAATGACCACATGTAGTTTTGTTGATTTTTTTCCCCCTTTATCTCTTTTCTGTGGTTCAGTTTTCGTGGTTTTATTTATGTTGCTTAAGGTTTAGTTTGTTGATGCTTGGTTAGCTCAGCGGGCAGAGGGAAGAACCCGGTTCCAGTGGTTATCTTATCTCGTCTGATTTATGATCATGTGTACTACTCTGCTTAAAAATAAAAGGAAACACCAGCTTTTCTTGGGGATGTAACAGGCCCAGACACTACTCCTTGAAAGCATATTAATTACAGTACATGTTCTGTATCTGACCTGAGGAGCAGAAGGTAGCACAGGGTCCAGGACAGCTCCCACTCATTTTAAATGGAAGAGCTCCAGGAACACTCCAGTAGTGGAAGTAGGTGGACATCCGACTGGCTTGAATGGCCACCAGATTACCCCCGACACCTGCATCGTGGACGAGGAAAAGCACAGTGCTGATCAATTCCATAATGAAGATTTAATAAAACCAGGAATAAGACAAAAATAAATACAAGTGCATTTCAAGATTGGACTGAAGGTGGCAGTGTGGAAGGTGGAGGTTAATCTCTGAGATGAAAACAAAATAAGTTCTAAACCATTGAAAATGTTTTTCATACCCCTTTTTTTTCCTCTGCATGATCATATACAAACAGCATAACCATTTGTGGTGGAAATTTCAGAGTCGTTAAATTAGCTCACTGAAAGCATGATCCAGAAGAGCAGACACTCGTTACTGTTATTTCTGTGTATAGTCCATGGCTTTTCCAATTATTGGGGGTCAAGGTGTGACCTCAAAAGAAGAATCCAGAAGAGACTATTTTTGCATACCAACTAGAAATGGGACTTCATGTCAGATAATATTGTGTGCCAGGAGTTTGCAGATGCTTGTATGAAAGACGCCTTGAAGAAGAACTCGACACAGACATCCAGCTACAGCATCTCTTGTTGCTTGGTTGATGTGTCCTCTTGCAAGAGTAATAAAGGCTACAGGACCAAACAGCAAATATATTTGAAATCTGTTCAGAATTATTCCCAACTCACAGGATGCCACTGGATTTTTTTCTCTGAATGCTTGGAAAAGGCACTCTGATTGTTGTCCTGTATTCCCTGTAACACTGCTCTCCCCTGAAGCTGATTTCATTAGGAGCAAAACAAAAACCCTCTTGGCTTTCAGAGCTTTAAAGCACGTGGATCAACAGGGGGAGTGTTTCTGGCAGCAGTGGAGTGTGACTGCAAATGTACAGTTACTCATGTACAAATTTGAGGTGCATATAGTTTACATGGGTATTTGCGTTTTATGCCATTTTCTACTTCCACTAGATTACATCTTAGAGTGAAATATTATACTTTTTACCCAACATTTATCTGACAACTGTAGGTAGTAATCACTTTGCTGATTAAGATTTTACCTGAAAAACATATGATACACTAATATGATATGGTGCAGCACTATAATGCGCCCAGTAGTATATAGTACTATACATACTTGAATGTAAATATAAAAATGCTCTTAGATATATTTATTGTAGAGCTACGGGTATTTAAAGTTTTAAGGAGCTCTTCTGTATAATGAGTACTTTTCCTTTTGATACTTTAAGTAGTGATATTGCTTCTGTGCTCTTATGTAAAAGTTTGAATTCAGGAATTGTAATGGAGTATTTTTAGACTTTGGTATTTCTACTTTAATTTAAGTGAATGATCTGAAAACTTCCTCCACCGCTGGTTCTTGGTCAGCAGGGCAGTAGGGGAGAGCTCTCAATTGGAATGCAAATGCACTTCCTGTACTGGGATGGCAATATATGCCAGATCCTTTGGTAGCACTGAGGCTGGCAGAGATGCTGCACAAACGGGAGCCAGTGGATGCATAATTGGCATTCTGATCAGGCGTGTGGTTTATGTAAAGACCATTGTTATACCTCACTAATTAGTATGCTGCTTTTTGGGTAACAAGCCTCAGTCAGTGAAGATCTGGCCCTATAGGCCTCTCTGAGGATCCTTTGATAGGGAGGAGAGGCCTCAACTTCAGCAGCACTTTAATACTTCATGATTGGTTAATAGCTCAAATTTGAGATCCATTCTGAAAATAATAATGGGATTAGCTGCTGGGCGCCTGCATGCTCCAGCAATTTCCACATGATATCAAGTTGGCATGAGGCTTTTTTTTATTGATAATAATGAAGCTAATTATGAAGCTTGAATGCCATTCTTCAAAGACTAGCACTGATGAACCCAAATCCCAGCTCTGCTTACTCCCTCGGGAAAAGTTGTCGGTCTTAATTTCTTTGCTGAGATCATGTGGAAAAAATGTCACACATTGTTTGAGCTTCAATTCAAGGTAATGATTTCCACAATTGTATTTATTTTCGGCAAAGGTAATAAAATTTATCATCTTAATTTCACCACTCTAAAATGCAGATCCTGTCTGAGAAGTTGTCAACTGACCACTTACGCACATGCAGTCCTACTAAAAGTCAGTGGAAGAAGTATTTAGATTCACTTAAGTAAAAGTAGTAATATCACTAAATGTTATGTTAATATATATTTTGCATTTGTTACTGTTGATGCATATGAGAATAGGCAGCATTTTAATGTTGAAGCTGGTCAAGAGCTAATGCTAACTCTTTGTTATATATGCATCCAATTTGTATGTATATTTTTAAAGGCCCAGCACACCCATAGTTCCCATAGTGTTTTCACACTGGTGTCTATACAGTGTGTTTATACAGCGTATAAACACAACACAGTGTATAAATACAACAATCAATCATTGACTGTTTATACGCCAGTTACCACCACCAGAGGTTAAATCTAGATAGAATAGATAGAATAGATGTATCAGGTTTGTATGTACTGCTTAAAAATGTTAAATAGGGGGTTTAAGTGTTACCAACAAGTCTGATGGGTGAGATTATTTCTGCATGGAATTCATCTTCCACTCACCATTGATGACTGGAGTGAACACTGCCATACCTTCATAGTTTGGATTGCTCACAGTCTTATCCAGAATCAGACCACCAATACTGGGAAGGACACAACATGTATTGTGTCTTTATGCTTAATCATCTGTTTACTTTATTGGTTTGTTTAAATGAAATAGACATGTGTTTTATTATGTCAAAAGTGCCACAGGTTAGCTCACCTGCTGATGGACATGGCCAAAATAACAGGTTGCCAGCCTGACTTTAGGACCTCTCTGATTGGTGGAGAGCGACGGGCAATAATGACCCACACGGGAATAAGGAGCAGGAAGAAGCCACACACCGCAGGAGGCAGGTACCACATGTCTGGAGAGCAAAATAGCACAAGATATTTCTGTCAAAATCTTGTATTACACTCTTCATTTGATATTTAAAAAAATTGTGTTTTATTTTGATATATTTTGACAAGGAGACACATGGTGGACCTGATATAAGAGATTGGCTGAAAATGATTAAAGGCAACATGAAGACCCTGTAAGATGTCTTAGAGATTTGTCTGGGATCAAAGGACAATACTGCCCTCCTCTGGCTGACTTCACCAGAACATTGTTCCTTTGCTGTTGCATGAATTTTGAGCTTTTGCTCCTAATCTGCATAAAGAATCTTTTGTATCGCAAAAATGCATTGAAAAGATTTTAATCTCTTTGATCAATAATCTACTATCTACACATGTCAGGTGCAGACAAACAGTGCACACTTTCTTGCTGCAATGTGTGACCTCTGACCTCTGTAACAGAAAAAGAGGCTGCTGACCCCAGCGAGCAGAGACAGAGTGATGAGGTCTCCGAGGCTGGCAGCGATGGGAGTGGCCACATTATCCGGGTTGATGCCCACCTTCCTGGATCCAATAATCACAGCCACCATCACCAGACCTGACAAAGCACAAGATGAGGACTTGAAAAAAAACACACACTATGCTCATGTTGCATTCTGTGCATGCACTGCCTTCTCAGCCATTCATTCCTCTGCAGCACTTTGCATCTTTGTCTGACCTAGAGACAGCGCAGCGATGAAAGCAGTGGTGACGCTGCTGGCACACAGGACAGCAGCCTGGGCAACATCCACTCTCCCCATGGTCAGACCTCCGAGAGCCACTGCAGCAACCGCGGCCAGGAAGCCTACAACTGTGGCCTGGACCTGGGGATGAAGGACAGAAAAAAGGGAAAGATGAAAGACGTGTGTGCAAAAAGTGTGATTAGCTAAAAAGGTGAGGGGGTGGTGACAATACCACCGTCATGAAATGTGACATTATGAATTGAAGCGCCTATAAAAACTGTTATAATAAAAATCAATGCATCATGAAATTGAGTTAAGTTTAAATATTTCAGTATTAAATACATAATTATATTTTTCCATTTACAAATGTTTCCTTTACTTTTCTCCACATCTCTGTCACTGTTGAGATCTTTATTGCAACTATTTCAGGACATATAAGGTAATTCCCAACACATATTGACAATACTAGTGATCTGAAAACTCATAGGATATTGGTTTTAAAAGTAAACAGTATAGGGTATATGCACCCTGCGCGATGTACAATCTTAGTTACCTAATTTTATAGATTTTTTTAATTTTATGCTCCAGTGTTGATCTTATCATAGCTACCATTTGGAAACCATCTCCAGCTGTTATCTTGTGTGTTTAATTGGCTGAGATGCATTAGTGTGTTGAAGTGCTTTGAATGGGATCTTATCTTGAGTTAAATGAAATTATCTTGAAACTGGCAGAGACGGGCCGAAGTGATGGAGCGTGTTATTAATAGGATGGTGAGTGTGCGGTGGAGCAGTGTGTCACCTGAATGAGAGCCAGATTACTGAACACCATCCTCCACTGCTGCTGAGCTTCATCCAGCTTCCCTGTGTTGGCCTGTGGATAGAAACGGGTTCATCATCACATTTCTCGATCACATGGTGTTAGGAATAACTCTTATTTTCAAGTGTCACAGTGAAAATTTCATTCCTCGTCAGAATTTTCTTGACAAAGGTTGCTTGCTGAGTGAAAGTGTTTGCTTTGATAATCAGATATTATCTATTGATGCTGAAGTTATGGCACTTGCTTTCCAAAGAATACATGTTGGGTTCTCTGACTTTGTGTGGAAAAGTAAATTAGTCAGCTTGTCTAAGAAGGTGGCACCAGTGTAGCGGAGTGCATAATTACTTGCCATCACTCGCCTTTAAGTGCCATTACATTTACTATTTTATTTTTGTCAATATTGTTATGTATTATTACAGTAGATTGATTTGTAATGAGCTCTGCTAAAATTCTTTATTGAGACAAGTTTTGTTGGTAAAAGTGTTATTTCTGTGAATGCTACATTGAAGAGGGTTTCCAAATCCAATATCAAATGTTTCTGTGATGATGTGATTTTGTACAGTCATTTGTTGAGCTCACCACATTTCAGTGACTTTACCAAGCTGGCTGTGAGAGACCTCATGTTACCTCTGTTGCAGAATAAATGTTTCATTGGAGTCAAAAATGCTGGTTGTGCCTGATTCATCATACAATGCAAGACACAGCTGTTACACTAAGAGAGTGGACAATGCCACACTTCCTCCAAAAAAGTCAAAATTACACTAAAAATTAATTCAACATTAATCAGTATTATCAACTGGTTGTTTTACAGTTGTATACATTGAAATGAACTGTGTGTGTGATCTGTGTGTGTGTGAGTGTGTTTGCCACTCACTGCTGTTGACAGTCTGGATGCCAATGTCATCTCCAGATTCCCCTTCAGCCCCACCAGGGCTGGCACCAAGATAAACACCTCTGAGATCTCCTTAAATACCTCCCAGTGCTGAAAAACACCACAGTGGTCTTTAAATGCAGCTTCTGCTCTCAACAAGCCTGTCGAGCACAGCCCACAGTATCACAGAACATCACAGTGAAACCACACGGCAAGGAAACAGACATTTGGCCTTGTATTGTTCTTCTTCTTGAAGTTATTACAGTGTTATTATGAAAATATAATTTATAGTTGCTTTGAAGAAATTTAAAGAATAATGCACTGAAAATTTTATAGTTGAATTAAACTGGTCCTGAAAAAACTGTTTTCTCAATCAGTGCCAAAGTCTTGGGCAAAATGTTCTGCCAAAGTTGAAGCAGCATTCATCATTTCACAGTTTTTTTTTTTCTGTCTGTGCAGGTTGTCTGGGTGCTTCTCACAGGCTGGAAGCAGGCCAGACTTCCTTTGAAAACAGTGATGTCATGCACTTCCCTCTAACATTACAAATATAGCAACATTCAAATCAAAATGTACTGACAGGTGCTGTTTGCTTGAGGTGAAAGCTCTGAGTCACGTCTGTCAAATTTGACCACCCACACAATCCTGGTGAAGCTCAGACTTTGTGTGGGTTAAATTCCTAATAAATAAAACCTAAGGTGTTTTTTAATGCTATGAAGAAAAACAAGGTATAATACACAGTTTATGCTATTATATACATTATGCTCCTAATGACTAATCAGTTAGACAATCTGAATTCTTTGAGTGTTCAGTGATTTGCTAAGTGCCTGTATTTCCATGTACTGTATCTCCCATGAAACCTGATCTGTCAGCTCTTTACGCTTCAACTAGCGGCTGGCCAACCTGCTGCATAATTCAGGGTGTCAGGATGTATTTACAAGAGGTTAAACAGGGAGAGGAGCTATTAGGTGACTCGCTTTTATCTGACTCTGTTTCTGGTGCTGCTGTCTGCCTCGCTGTGTCCTGCATGTTCTGCACAGTGTCAGTCATGTCTTCTGTAAATATGGAATGTATAGTTATTATTATATGTGCAATTCTTTTGTATCATAGTTTTTAGCCAAATGTTGCTGCAATTTCTTTTACATTTTGCTGATAACACATTCACACACATTTACATAAGTATCCCATTCATTGTTGCTCCACCCTCCAGCAGCCCATCACTACTGTATGTTAAGGATACAAGCAAAGATCACCAAAGCTTCATCTGTCACATTCAACAGTGTTTGGACTCAGTGCCCTAACAAACTGATATCAGTCTAATCATGTAATCTCACATGCGCAGACACACTTTTTTTCCATACTTGCACTACATCCATGACAATCCCAGCCGCCACCATGCCCAGGCCAGACACCAGGTACGGCAGCAGGACCTGGAAGGCAATGATCCACGAGCTCTCCGGCAGGAAGCCGTGGGCCAAGCGGGTCAGTTTGCATGAGAAGCCCCTCAGCTTCTTCCCCTGGAAACGCAGCTCCAGGTCCAGATGGGTCACCACCATGGCCGATCCCTGTTAACCCATCCCTGCCTGGAAGATACTGGGAGGGTAGCTCTTCTGGGGCTCAGAAAAAAAGCTTCCACAACTTTTTGTTCAATCAGTCAGGCCAATTTGAGCCGATGTAACGATCCATTTCCTCTGAGGGAGATAAGGGAGAAGGATTCCTGTCTTCACCTAACTAATTATAGGAGATGGTTTCTTTGCTGAAAACAGTTTTTCTTGAAGAAAAAAAAACTGTGACAAAGAGGGATTGAACAAGCTTGTTTTGCCCTTCACCTCTCACTCCAGCTCTGGAACTTTTGCAAATGGTGGACTAGGCAGAGGAAGCTGCTTTCATCCACTTGAATGGAGCACACACACATATTAAGACATGTACACACACACACACACACACAGGTCCACTTGACTACAGGTCTGTGAGGCCTCTCATGACACTCTGCAACTGACAGACTTCCACACACACACACACATGCACTCACTACAGTCACACACACACACACACACACACTTCCTCTCCTCATGCCTCACTCTTCAGCAGCCGGGCAGCCGAGGCAGAGCGCTGGAAGCCTGGTCTCTCGCGGGGCCTGAAGAAGGTCCAGGTCCTGTGGGACAGACACATCCAGAAGGCCAGCAGCTTCTTCTCAGCCCTCCTGTGCTGCCAGTCCTTCTCCTCCTTCTCCCTCCACACCTCGTTCTCCTTCTCCTCGCAGCTGTAAGGATGCCCTGTGTGAGCTTGACCACTCTGGAGCCCCTTCCTCATGTTGATCAGGGGGGGGATGCCGGGATGTCCGTCTAGGCTGCGAGCTGCGCGAAGGGAAACTGATGTGAAGTCAGTGTCTTGTCTGAAGAGGCACGATGACTGCTGCCAGGACTTCCCTCTGCTCCCAGACGGATAGATGAGTCGTGACAGTGCTCTGTGGTGGAGGGAGGGACAAGACGGAGGACAGTGTGTGTGTGTGTTTGAGGGGGATGATGCTGCAGACGTCTGTGTATAAACAAGGTGACCCGACTGTATCAGAAGTCTTCTGTCTTCAGCTTTCCTCTTCCTCCTGGTTTCTTGTCGACCACTTCAGAGGATACTGCAGCTGTGCTCTCCCCCTCTCCGATCGCTCCTCCTCTCCCTGCTCTTCGATGTCCTCACTATAAGTGGCTGACGCACTCAGAGCAGCAGCAGGTGCTGTACCTGTCACCAACACGTGGTGCTGTTACAGTCTGGGAAGGACATAGCTTATCCTCTTTGATTGGAGGAAACACACAGACTGCCACTGACTGACTGTCATCGCTGGACTTTTCCAGTCTGTCAAAGTTCATTACGTCACTCATGTCTGTTCTTTCCTTTCTGTCTCTCTTATGTAATTTGCTATTTCCATATTACATAAATATTTGCCATGATCGAGCACATATACAAATCAATAACCTCTATGAACACCTGAATGACCATTTAAGTGTAAAAGAAAGACAAAAACAAAAGAAATTATGGAGGGTTTTTTTCGAGCTTTCGGCCTCTCCTTACTCTTTTGTTCACGCTATATAATGTAACATATGGGAGGAACAGATGCTTGTAGAGAATACTTGATGAGACCATGTCCTCACACACACATAACGCAGACAACCACACGCACACACAAGGGCAGTGACTCAGCTGAAAAATGTCCTTGAGACATGGCTTGGAATGGGTGCTCCAGTCTCTGCAGCTCCCCCTTCTGACTTCTGGTTGTAATGAGAATTGTGAAGCAATAGCTGTGAAAGATTGGGAAATGGTTTCTGGGGTTTGAACACACACACACACACACATCACAGGGTCAAAATACTTTGTCTTTCCTCTTGTTGAGGATCACCTTTTGTTATATTTTGGGAGCTAGTAAAACAGGGTGAGAGGGGGTGGCATGTATCAATGTGAACTCAGGTCACCACTAGTGACCAGCTTTTTCTAACTCCTGAAGCTGTCATTACTTATCATATCATGCTTGTATTGGCATCTGTCCATATGTGATATGAGCTACAGCTTCTGTCAATGCATCTCAGTGTTGGTGATGAGTCACTACAGCCCCTGTAAATACTGTATGTGATGAATTAGAAATGACAAATAAGTTCCTTTATTTTAACATTAAAGGTCCTTACTGTCTGAATTTTTGTTCAATATTCAATCAATCATTCTTTTTTTTTTTATTTAACCAAATTTAATCTAAAAATGCCTTTTAACTGTTTTTATTTCATAACAGCATTTTTTCCAGTAACACATTTTCAAACCCAGTGAAATTACTTGTTTAATCAGAATTTGTTCCAGTTGGTCCAATAACATTTGGGATGTCGAGAAGAGCTGCATCATTCAATTATACTATCCCATTGAAGTTAGTGGTGGGCTAAAGCATAAGTCTGTGTTGTACTTTCCCATCTGACCCAGGTCTGAGTAGAATCCAAATTCTGTGCTGTAATAGATTAGCTTGTTGCGTATTGTGATTTTGTGTTTGTCAATGACGTAAGTTCAGAATTGCTTTTTTGTCCTGTCCATGTCTGCATTCAGCAGGCAAACACAGACACTACTGACACAAGAGGGGTTTATGTTTCCAGGTTTAATCAAGAGGATATATGATCTAGTACAATCTATTATAAAGTTGACATTTTGTACAGGGTTGATACAACCTAAATGCTAACATCATCACTTCATGTAATGTCAGCCAATTTGTAAATTTCTTCTGGCAATTTAGCATAGTATTTCTTTCACAGTTAAACTAAACTAAACTCTAGCAAAAGACAGAATATTTTGCTTGTCTTTAACCTGAGATGAAATTTGCACTGACATTACCAAATGCAGAGAAATGTGACTGTTTTCAAATCTGTTAATAAATAAATAAAATAAAATAAAATAAAATAAAATAATAATAAATGATGCGACTCATGCTGACCCTGCTGTGCTCTTGCCGTTGGGAGCTAACTGGCTAAATTTGGTAGCAGTTGTTGATGAAAGAAATAAAATGTTCTATTATGAAAATAAGAATGATGAAATAGCATTTTATAAAAGCATTAAGTTTTAATAATGTCTTAATTTATTTCACAAACGTCTGTTTAAATTTATGTTTTACACTGTTGATTTATATGATCATTTTATCAATATCCAACCAAGTTAGCTTCCTGTTTCTTTTCAGTGTCTGAAATCACAACTGCTCCTAACATGTCTTCTTATTGATATATTAGTCACGTGGCCTTGTTTCCCAGTTCATGCACAGTTGCATATTCCTACTAAATTCATCTCTAATTTCATATATAGCTGTGCCTTATTGATCTGTTAATTTGTTACCATGGGACAAGGTCACTTTATAGACCCATCAGGTTACTGTGACATCCACACCCACACCAGCTCACAGCTCAGTCCATTCACCTGAGCATGTAAACACATCAATAGTCAGAGAGATGACGACATGGATGGACTATTATACTCCTGTTATCATAAGCTCTGTCCTAGTCACATAATAATCTAACAATTATTCTACCAAATACACTGAGATTATTATTCATGTTTTTGTCTTTGAATGTGATTTTTTTTTTGCAGGTAACCTTGGACCTGTCTAATATAATCTCTGCAGAGCTGTGTGATTGACTGTGACTGACCTGCACATGGTCCAGCAGCATGCCGGCCGTCACCATGCCCAGCCCAGCCAGCAGGTATGAAGGCAGCACCTGGAGGAAGATCACCCTGGATGACTCTCTGGAGCAAATGTGGAGCTTCTCCTCCTCCATCTTGTCAGGACAACTACGGCTGATGAGATTCATGTCTGGTCGGCACGGCTGCCAACTTTCTGTGCTCATCGAAGCCAAAGTGCTGCCAAGTAGAAGAGTCCAATACTGTTTGCCTTTCAGTATGTCAAGCTGCCCTAACCCTGCTGTGTCTGTGGTCACACAGGTACTTGATATCACATTCAAATGCTATTATCTGTGTTTACTCTTGAGAGTTCAAGACTAATTTGAATGAGTTTTTAATAATTTCAGTTTTTGCTGTTTGATAGAATTTGCTACTTTATACCACTGTTTCAATATTACATCAGTATTAAGACCAGTATTAGTAGTGTAGTAGTATAGCAGTAAGACCATTTAACCATTATACTCTAACTTATTCTACTTTAGCAGATATTTAAAATTATAACAGCAAACTGAGTTTTTGACTCATTTTATATCACACATGTGAAATTATGACAGATTAAAAATGAATGACTGAATGCTCTAGAACTGAATAACCCTTATATTTATACAATTATGCATGTATAATTATACACACAATCTTACTGATGGCCATGTGAACTATCTACTGCTTTTTATCAATTTAACTAATTGTGCAGCCCTGTTTCTGCACCAGTCAGTTCCTCACAGTGTTTTTACATTCATTTATGTTGTCAAGTAGTATTAGTATTAGTAGGCATGTAATCCTCAGAAGATATCAACACGACACAAAGGAGATATAATAGCAACTTATTTAGTCATTCTACTACTAACCTGGTGTATATTTTGTTACACACTGAATTTAGAGAAGAGAAAACACATGATGTGTGTCCAGCTGGACAGGAGCTGGTCCATCTGTCTCCCTCATCCTTGTGCCTCACAGTTCTGTATCACCTCTATCCCCTTTGCCTCTGTCACCCAGATTCTGAACTCTTTTCTCTCTCAGCTGGCCTGTTCTCTGTCATCTCTCCTTCTGGACTCTGGACTATCTCTGCTGTCCTTTCACTCTTTCTCTTGCAGGCCTTTCTGGATGATGTAAATTAACATATAGGTTAGACACCACGAAATGAATCATGAATGACTAGCATGATATACCCCATTCCACTTCTGTAGTTATAATATGGAATATGGAAGTCTGACAGTCTGGGATACAGTATAATTTCACTTATAATTTTCAAACTTCAAACTTCAAACTTTATTTATTTATATAGCACTTTTCATTCAAGTGTAACACAAAGTGCTTTACAAATCAAACAAGATAAAATAAAACAAAACAAAAAATATAGATAGAGGTGAAATCCCATCCTTCCCACCCCCGTCCAAACAAACACACATACACACACGTACAAATGCACACACACACACACACACACACACACACACACACAGAGAGAGATAGATAAAATGTTGATATGATACTTATAATTTTCCTGATTATTCTTTTTATGAGTCATATAGATATATAGATTGAGATTTTTCTGGACACTGTGTAAATCATAATAGTCTTATATCAGGTTTCATGTCAGTAACTGTAAAAAACAGGAAAGGCATCTTCAGAGAACAGAGCCCCAGCCCGACACTACCTGCTATAAATATTCACCCTACACCTCCCATCCCCACTTAAGGTCTCGTGTTATATGTCAAGGGCTGAGCTCAGAGGGTGGGAGCCAGAGATTACAGTTTGCTTTCTGGATCTGGTGTCATTGCACTGCACCGATGGCTTCGCAGAAAGACTGTGTTGTTTACTAAGTCTTCTTACTATCTGAACTGCTGTTTGTGGCTTAAAATTCATTATGCTTTTGCTCAGGATGTTGTGTTTGGTTTCCGGTGGAGTGTGGCTGGCATTTGCAGGCTCTTGTCCGTCATCTGGTGGCAGCTGGGGTTGTAGCAGCTTTGCCTGCTGACAGGAGCAAGGCCAGTCTCAACAACAGAAGACAACAAGCTGGAAAGGTTTGGTTCTTTTTGAACGTGTTTAGCATGCAGCAGTATTTGCATTGTTTCAGATTTGTTCACAAATCATACAAATGGTCTTGTCAACAATTGCAGTTTTGCCCAGAAAATTGTGGATTGCGACAGAACATTGCATGTGTAGTTTGAAAACCTAAATGATTAGAGATATACAATGGTTGGTTTGTTTCTCAAGGTGTGTTTAATATGACCGACATGGCTGGGGCTGGTGAGCAATGGCAGAAGAGAGGCTCTGGTGAGAGGAGTGGGACCCATCCTCCGTTCATCAATGACTCCAGCAGTCTATCCACCACTAAAATCACCACCATCCGCCTTCGGGACATTTATGATCCTCAACCTCCCAAAGTCCCAGTCCCGATCCGGCCTCCAGGTCCAAGAGCTCCCACGGTGAAGGAACTCAATTTAAAGCCCAGCTTGCCCAGTGATCCTCCAACCAAGACGATCATGAGGAGACGTGCTCAATCTCTTCCTCCATCTGCAGTGAGGAGAAAGGAACTCAGGAGCCTGCAGGTGCGCTTTGTGGACTCATTGGGCCTGGAGTTAGAGGAAGTTAAAGTCTTCAAGGTTCAAGAGCACCCCCTGATACCCAAACATGTGATGTTTAGACTACTGATGAGCTCTGAACTGGCTTTTGGGAAGTCACTGGAGCTGTCCCTACCTTACTTCAAACCTTGTTTCCCTGAAAATATGGGAGCTCAACCAGACTTCCTGAGGCGTCTCTGGGCTCAGAGTGTGTGTCTGGAGCAGGTCCTGTGTTCAGAGCAGGGGATAACAGGCACCATACAAGTACTTAATTTAGCTTATGAGAAAGAGGTGACAGTGCACTACTCTTTCACCAACTGGAGAACCCTCACAAAAGCAACGGCATCCTGGGTATCAAGTGGGTACCGTGCCAAGGGCGACCCTCCAGAAACAGATATCTTCAGATTTCGTCTGCCTGTTCCGCCTTTCATTTTGCAGCCAGGATCCATTTTAGAATTTGCCATCTGCTACCATGTAAAAGGATCTAATTACTGGGACAACAACAATGGACAGAATTACAAACTGTCATGCCACAGCTACAAGGTGACTGTGCCAAGGGAGTGTGAGGACAGCATGCTGCATTTTACTTGAGTGTCCACACGGGGGAGCTGACACACCTGCACACAGATATGAGTGACAAACAAGCAAAAATGCTGTACAGTAAGTTTCAACTGTCCAAAATACATTTAGTCTACGTTTCTACAATTTTGCCACATTGTTCAAATATTATAGCTAACTTTCATAATCACACTTTATATGCAAAATATATGATCAAATTCTAATTAATTATAAAATTTGTATTTTAAGTATAAACAACCCAGCAACGCATACAGTAGTTAAAATGAACTCCACCTCAACCAGCCCCAAATTAAAATGCTGCTTATATGATAATATACTTTTAAGTACATTTAACTGATAACACGCCTGCTCTTCTCTCTCCTAAGTAACATTGTGAATGCAGGAGTTTTACTTGAAATAAATGATTACACTGCACTACTGACAGTTTCACTTAATCTGAGTATTTCCTCCACCTCAGATTAGAAGATGCTCTCACCTGGAAGAACTCGACAGTTTAAGACTAGAGAAATGGTCAGATATTTGGGAGTCATTGGAAGAGGACAAAACTTGAATTTAAAGGGCTAAATGTACTTAATAAACCGTATTTTGTGCCAAATATGTCAAAGAAAAGAAGTAAAATATCAGATATGGTAATGTTGGTATATTTGTTCATATGGTATATTTTTGTATTTCTAGTATTATAAAAACACATCTGCAAGAGAATGAACAAATTTTCTTAATAAAGGTAGGGTTATTCTGCACTATAAAACAGATTCCAATAGATTATTTTGGTTTGATAATATCCATTATTATGGGTCCAGTGAAACAGTTTGCTTAGCTTCACCACATCCTTAAAGGAGTATGCCATTGATTTAGTAGAGGTCAAGGTTCACAAACACAGGATCCTACATGTCCAATAATGTAACTCATTTTTAGTCTCAGTCAGGATCAGAGATAAACCAGACGACATCACCTCAGTACGAGTAAATTGAACTTGTTGTGGGTTTAAAATGCATGGAGTGACCCTTTAAAATATTCCAGTGTGCTTCAAGTAATGGAAAGATTCCTGTGTTCCTGCTGGGCTTATTATTCAGATTAAATCCCCTCTACGCCTGTAGAGACCTAAAAAAGAATTTGCTCACTTTGCACTTTAGCAAGTCTGGTGGAGAATTTGTACAAGGCTCCAAATCCATATTATTTGCTGATTTCCCACAAATGGAGAGGGCTTAATGATCCACTGGCAACCTGAGCAGCTTGTTTGTTGTTCCTGTGGACTTTCTGCTATGATCAACGGGGCTTGACCTCATTCTCCTGGAGCTCGTTTTGTTTTTAGAGGAGGATTACAGGGAGTCCTGTTAGCTGCTCTGTTACACTGTGACCAGCTCCCTCGGATCCTCGACAGCACTGACCTTGCACTAAAAAGTTTCCACTGATATGAGAGGCTGAATTCCAGAGAGCTCTCTGGCAGGCTGCGACGTTTGGCTCATGGGAGGGCATTCTTCCCTCTGCATTAGTCACTGCAGCTGTACAGCATGCTTTAAACATGATAGCAGCTATCAGAATGCCCAAAACACTACTGAGTGAATCGAGTTTTGGAAAACTGACATAAAGTTGCTCATTACAACAGTCTGTGTGGAACAGTCTGTGATCCAAATGTGAATAAATGGTTAACCCTATCTCCAAAAATAAAAATAACCCGAAGAGAAAAAATTTGCTTTAACTATGAAACAGGTCTTTAAATACAACTAAACCTAAGTTAAAATTTCTTCTGATATTACTGATTTATTTATGTCAACAGTAAATGTAACAAGACCCAAACAATTATGAGCTCTCGAGAAGCAAAACAAAATTATAATTTCAAATTAATGGGTTAGAAAAAATGTTTAGTGTTCCGATAGATTTGATTCCAACCCCAACTTGTTCCAAAATGTGCCTGCCATCCACAAACATTCCACCATCAAGCAGACGGATGTTGCAGCTATGGAACACTAGATGGCACCATTGCTCAAATTTGGGGACCTACATGGTCCATTCAAAATACAAATGTCAAGGTGTATTTGTTTTTGTTATCAGCAGTAGAAGAAATAAGAAATATACTTAAATAAAAGTAGCGAATGCAACGTTATACAAATACTCTAACAAAGGTAAAAGTCCTGCATTTAATAGAACAGCTCCTGTCACAGGTAAATAGATCAATATAGTATCAGGTTATTATTACTGATGCATAAGCATGTAAAAATAATTTTAATATCGGTGGTCCAGGTTGACCTAATTTTAGCTACTTTATATACTGCTGGGCAGTTGGTTTTTGGACAATATGATTAGTATGTAAAATGTAAAATCCTCAATGTACCATAAGTAGTAACAAGCTGTCAAATAAATATAGTGGAGTAAAAAGTTTGAAACAAGTGTGAAGTAGTGGCAAATGGAGGCACTCAAATGAAGTACGAGTACCTCAAATTTGTATAGTACTTTGCACACTTTACCCACTATTTGAGAACCATGCATCATAAATATGATTTATTTTGACAATTTTATTTCCTATTTGAAACTTTATGAATACATATTGTAAGTATCAGTTCTTTAGCTGAGCTTTTCTTAATTCACTATTTGTGCAAGTGTATGACTCTTACATTAATGGAAACCTTCAAGTGACAGCATCATCTCTTGTGATATAAAAGGACTGTACTGTATATTTGGTTGTGACTGAGCAATGGGCTGGTTTACCCTCATTATCCCAACTCTGCCTGCTTTCGAAACATTTGTAATCGATCTATTTGGGAAAGTGACATAAAGTATTCTACAGTCACACTCCCCAAAGAAACGTGTGTTGTATTCTGGGCTCTCAGAGGACACTAATAACCTGGCAACCTTTTGTTGTTGTCTGTTGCACTTGGACTCTGTAGGTTGCTTGTAATTACTGGATTCACAGACGATGACTTATACCACAGTAGCAGTTATTGTGAAGCGCATTGGATAAAGGCTTGTGCATAATAATAAAAATGATCTTAGCGCTGCGAGGCTATAGTGTGCCCTCTGTGCCTATTTTTCCTAACCCTTCTACAGTTGCACCAGAAACAAAAACAAACATCCCCTCAGTTCTTCGGGGCAGCCCTGGCTCCATCGCTCTGACTTGGTGCTCGTTTTTGTGAATATTCCTCACTCACAGTCTTAGCTGTCATGCCAGTGTGTTGTTGGGGACACATCCTTACTGCCTCACAGTGCTGTGCCTTTATTTGGGGCCTGTCATATTGTGCTTATTGCCGGTAGTTATATAAGAAGTCACCATATTTGGAGCCAACATGATGCTCTATAGTGACGTTTGCTCTGGGGACTGGCAGGGATTGAAATGTAAAAATTGATGCATCATAATGGTTCCCAGTGATGATGATTTACATCGTTAAAACACCATTATGCCCTGTGTGTTAGGGCATAAAAGAACTGTGTCGCTTGTAATATTTCTTCATTGTTAGTCTCAAGCGTGTGACTGATTTCCTAAGATGAAAATTTATTTGTAGAAGCAACATTCTGCTAATATGTGTGGTTAAAAATAACAGCTCTGGGTGCTCAGAGAGTAACAGTGACGTTTTGTTCTTATGCAATGCTGCTAAATTACTGGCAAAGTGTGTTTTTCAGGAATATATGGAAAAAAAGAAAATGGTCCAAGATATGACGTGAGTTATAATCTAAAGCCTATTTTTGAACCAGAAGGTCATCACGCTTACAGTTGGATAAAAACTGCTGAACATATGTTCAGCGTGTGTGTTTACGCTTGGCCCATCACCCAGCTGAGGGATACCCGAAGTCAGGATATCCCATCACACCTATGAGAGCTTCCCCTCTTCCTCCTACGCAGCGCCACAGGTCATCGGACAGTTCTGGACCGCACTGACCACTATGGGCCGCCGCAGCTCTCAGCCAATAGCTGCTCGCTTCATTACTATGGACAGCGAGCGGTCAGTGGAGCTGCCATCTGTTCCTCCACCAGTGCCAGGATGGAGGCTGTGACTCACATAACACGCATGTTGATGTCAGTAAAGGAGCTAAAACTGCACTGCCAATCTGAACGTGACTGACATAGATGTTGTGGCATAGGGCCGCTTTTTTTTTTTCAAATTTAATATCAGGTAAGAGGTTTATCATTTCTGAAAGCGGCTTTCCAATGACCTCACGTGCACCTGCAGCAGCGATCATTTTAATGTGTTTGTCTAGGAATAACACGCTCAGGGATAAGTGTGACGCCCCATCACAGTAAGTCAGACACAATGGCTTGGTTCTCCCATTCCTGTTCCTCTGCCAGTGTCATGCAACAGCACAAACAGTTAATAGATCAAATGCTGTCAGGTGCGCTTGTTTTCATGAGCCGATTTAACCTAATTAACCTTCTTAATACCCTACAAATGATGCCTGTCCTCATTTGTCGGAGAATAACACACAGCATGATGAGAGGAAACAGGTCACTGCCTGCATCTGTAAACTAACTGCTGCTTGATCTGATGAGGGTGAACTTCACCACGACTTTATTATCTGCTTACTAAAGCACAGAAATGATGAGATAAACCTGAAAGGATTACAACCCACTGATGCTGTGTAGTCAGTGCTGCTTTCAGTCGAATTCTCACATTTGTGAGACATTTTTTAAATATGACACTTTCTTCTTTGATATTAAAATCTGATTTAAAAAACACACCAAAATCACGCTGTACACAAGACAAACAGTTTGTTACAAATTGAAAACCTGTATTGTGCAGACAATAAATAGTGCTTACAAAGGGATTTTTGTCTTTTACACAGACAAGGTTTCTGTTTACACTGTTGATATGAAACATCATCAACTGAATCAGTGAGACTCAGACACAGCTCGGGGATGTGACTACTGAAACTGGAGTGGGACTGGTCGACTCGGTCACATGCACATTTCCCCTCTGTGGCATCAAAAAGGACGTCATTCAAAAGAGTCTGTTTACAAAAAAAAGTCTCTGCTTGTCTATGGCGAACACATGACCTCGATTCTTCCTGCTCCTCTGACAAGGTGAAGTGAGGGTTAAGGTCATGTTCCTCTGAGCAGAAGTGGAGATTGCTGCATGCTTCCCCATCTACCGGCAGCTCCATTTCTAGAGACATAGCCTCCAAGGTTCGCTGGACACAAATACCAGGACACCCACTAACTGTGGGCCAGGGTGCTGGAAGACTCCGTGCAAGGTCTTCACTGACAGAACCAGATATCAGCAACTCTTCACAGAAGAAACCTTGCTAAGGCCTGTGGAACCTGCAAGGGTGAAAAGAGGGGGAAGTGTGAGCGTGGGCTACATATACAGGGCTTTCATCAATCAAGAGTCCTATTATTAGTCCAAGGCATGGTGCTCTTAAAGGCAGCCAATGGACTCTCCTCAAAAACGAGGTCCTGCGTAAGCACCACCCCGGCTAATTCAGGTATTTTATAACTACAGATAGTCTTGACCTAAGCAAAACGTAAGCTAAAAATATGCAGACATTTATTATAGTGGAGAGGTGGTGCAAAAGGGTGCAACTTTCTCATCTCAAGGGGCCTGGCTGCAGCTAAATTTAAGCCCTACTCTGCAGGGTGTGCAGGGTGTGTGTGATGTAAAACTGTCCAATAATGCACCTTGGAGTCTTTGAACAATGTCACAGCGACCCTCTTAGACACAATCAGCTAACAGAAAAGCACACAAAATGAGCAGAAAGGAGATAATAGCACAAGCTCAAACCGACCTTGTCAGATGCTTGCTCGAAGAATGAACTTCCATCTCGTTACTTTTGAACTCGTTCAGCTCCTTCCGTATCGCCGCCTGCGGAACAAAGGCAAAAAGAAGTGTGAGCCCAGGTGCGTGCCCTCACACATCGCTCAGGTGGTGAAGCTCAAATGTTTTGAAAATAGTGAAACATCTGATGTTTAGGTGCAGATTATATAAGTGTAACTGGGTTTAATGTCGAAGAAAAGGCGGCGCTGATAATGACTTGGAGCACTGCCAGTATGAACTCATTTTCACACCCACGGTCAAAGTGTGTGACAGCTATGATACTACTTTAGAAATGTTACAGGGTTCCTGCAGGGTACGCCAAGTTACATTGAAGACCTTATTACCACACAGAAGGCAGTTTAATACCTGTTTCATGATCATTGCAGCCAACTATGAATAAAATCCAGAAGGAACAATATAGTCCAATCAATGCAACCTGGCCATAGATAATGAAAATGATTCATTTATGGTTTGGCTAACATCATCATTTCCCTATTATGAGATGAGGAGCCCCCCTGCTGCAGCAGCTAGCAGTAGTGACAGTTGCTGTAGGTGAGATGGTGCTGAGAGAAGAAGGTGTGAGCAACCTCCTGCAGCAGAATCCACAATCACACTTTTGGTTCATTAGTGTTTAATATATCCCCACAGGAGAATCATTAAAAAAAAGCCGTTGTAAAATTAATTTAAAACTTTTTGGGATTTTTTTTGAGGAAACTGACTTTTATTACTACTTTTCAACACCTGCAGAAACCCTGGAGAGACGCTGACACATGTCCATTTCAGAAAAGAAGTCAGAATAATAATATGTACAAGGCCAGTGTTGATTCTGAGATGCGTTTTTTTCAGCTACCTTGTCAGCAGCTGACAATCTGGTCCAGGGCTTGTCAGCTCGCCTGTCATAGTCCTGAGCTTTGGCCACTTCCACATAGTCACTGAAACGAATGAGGATCTTTCTGTCCCGCAGCTCGTCCACGGTCGGCCGCTGGTTTAGCTGGAAAATAAAGTAACTGTCAGCTCGTCAGCTTATCAATGCATTCAATCACCAAAGAGACCGCTGATAAACAGTCCATATTAAAAACAACAGCAGGTTGGGTATTAAGGCTCTGTTTTGGCTGGTTGACAGTCCCCGTGAGGTCTGGTGTGTTGCCCAAATGTGGGATTAAATAGATGAAATTTTAAGGAAACTGCTCAGACCACTACCTTTCTGTTCAGCCGCTGTTTGATTTCCCTCCTCTCCTCCTGTTCTGTCTGGTCATTTCTTTCTGTTGACACAAAAAAAAGACAAGTCAAAAAAAAAGGCAAATCAAAATCATTAAATTACAGTGACTATATTCTCATGATGATGGATAGCAAATGGGATTTATTTTAATTTTTTACTTTTTGGAGACACTTGGCCATTTTACTAAATGTTGAGTAAATACACTGTTACCACTGTTTACATCCTGGGACTGGATAGTGGATGAAGTCTGTGATTAAGAGACCTCTGATCCTCCTCATAATCAATACTCCTAAGTGAGCTGGTCTGCAACTATGCTGGGAGGGGACTCATGGACTGACTTGAGCTCTGGCTCTGTGCTGAATGTGAGTAGACAGGGCAGATTAGAGCAGGAATATCTTTATTAGATGCAGCAGAAAGATCAATAGATGTCACTTCATTTTCCAATTTCCAATTCCAAATATTTTGAGCTATTTTGGCAGCTTAAAACAAGGCTGGCACCTGGAACCGTCAGAGTATTATTCACTCTTTGGGTGAACTCGGAGCAACAGGAACACATGATTAAATTATTCGTATTTGCTCTGAGTCTGTGGTCAGGACACTGGGTGAATGAATGAGTTGCTGTTCAGGGTTGGTGTCAAAGGGCTGTGTTTAGCTTGAACACATGTTCCTATGCAAGGAGAGACGTCGTCAGTGATGCAACAGCTGCTCAGAGCTCACAGGTGGCCCGTCTCAACTCGGAGACGCTTCACTACAAATGTAGGCCTTCACGTGGCTCTTTCATAATTATTCAGTGTTGTCAGGACTGATCAGCTCGTTTCACAGTTTGAAATGCTACTACCTGACACTTGCTCCCTGCAGGCATAAAGCTTTTCTTCTGAATGAAACAGTGTCATTGTTTTAACAGGAAGCTAAAGTCATTAAGGATTCAAATATGAGTTCAAAACCACTTGTTGAAGACACAAGAGGATACAACAAGGAATACTGTCAACTAACGACTTGGTATGACTGAGACTTTAAGTCTCTTTGGAAACAGTAGTGGAAAGTTATTGATTTGTGGGCAGGGGTGGAACATTTAGTGGAAAAAAGTAATTTGTCCATAATGTCTTTATTTGAATTTTAAAAAGTAGGACTGCAAGGGATTAATGGTTTTGATAAATCATCTGCTGATCATTTTCTCAACTGAGTCATATTGTGAAGTCCATTTCAATTTCCAAAAGCCAAAAGCAATGTCACTCACTTGATTTGTTTTATCTGAACAACTGTCCAAAACCCAAAGATATGCTGTTTACAATAATGTAAATCAAAAATCCTAATAATAAAAAAATTAAATAGATTTTTGGGAGATTTCACTTAATGACTTAAAAACTAAAACTGCTTATCTAAATAGTTGAGAATTTTCTGCTATACACTAACTGATGGAATATTTTAATTGTTTCATCTATAAAAAACATATTAGCCTAATAATCATGATTTAAAAGAATAACAATAGTAATAAAAAGTGTGAACGTCTTATTTTGAAACAGAAACTCAGCCCACATAGTCGATATTAACCATAAAGATATTAAAGACACTTTAGACACCTTTTTAAAAACTATAAACTCAATATGACCTAGAAAGTCGACATAAACTCAAATGACGTAAGTCAAAAATATGAGGATGTGTATACTAACAATCTTTTCAAATTAAAAGTCGGTCTATATATTAGACGTAAAAACAAACAACCAGTAAGATGTATCAGAAGTCACAAAGAGAAAACAGAGTTGTCTTGTCATCACAGACAGTCTTTTCTCTCTTCGCCTCCATGAAGCCACAGCAGAGGTGTACTCACGCTTGAGGATGTTGCGGCTCTCCAGCTCCTCCACCGCCGGCCTCTGGCTCAGCCTCCTGCGGAAGAACACCAGAATTACGTTCTGGACCATCGTTACTCCTGCTGGGGTCTCTCTCTCTTCAAGCCCCCCCAGGCACAAAGTCTGTTCACCCCTTTCACTAATACTAGCACTGTGGATGCTTGAGCCGCTGTGCAGAGCGCCAAGATCCGCACATCCAGAGCGCAAACACCGCGTCCCAGCTGGAGCCCAGAAAGCGGCTGCTTCTAGTATCAGGACGGGTAAAGCTCCACATCGGGAAAACAAGAATCCCGCGTCAGGGCCAGTTCAGAAGGAGAAACAGAGAAGCTTCCCTCCAAGATCAGCCTGCTTGTTTTCCCCTTGCTCCAGCAGCGGTGAGAGTGGGAGCTGACAGAGAGGAGTCCTGGATGAGACTGATGGCTCTGAGCTGTGGATCTGAGGGGAGGGAGTGGAGCAGCGCCGCCTTTTACTACAGCCACAGCTCTGATGCGAGGGGGTGGGACCGAGCAGGAGATCCCCCATGCACGCACGCGCGCGCGCACACACACACACATACAGCTGAGCAAAGGGAGCTGTGCTGCTTCAACAGTATGACCAGGCTTGTATTGAGGGCAAACCCACCTACAATCACTTTCTCCCACACTCTCAGCCTTCATAAAGGAAATGAATAGTGGAGGGTGTGATATTGTAATGTGGCAAACACAAGATGTTTTGACAGCAGATGTAAAGAATCTGATGATGATCACAACCTGGGCATCAGCAGGACAGGTCAATATTTATCTGTCTGTTATTTTCATTTTTTCCTGTTTCCTGAAAAACTGGAAAAAAACAACACAAGCTGACATCAAATTGCTTTCTTCGTCTGGCAAACAGTTCCGAACTCAAAGACATTTAATCTACAAAGATATACAGCAAAAATATCATCACATTTGAAAACCTCAAATAAGCAAGCCTTTTTGCTTGATAAAAGGATCAAATGATTAATCAATTATCACGACTTTTCAATTAATCACCTAATCGCCTCAGCTCTGACAAGGACTATAACTTGTTATATGTGACATGGTGTGAATGCAGCCGTGAAAACAGAGATTCAGTTGCTGATACTAGCATTTGTATGTGCTTGTTAATTGTATGCTGCCTGCTTACATGTTTAACAAGATAGGGAGGTTTTCCACACCCAGATTTAGCCTGCGTCAGTTCTCGGCATTCCATATCACCTGAATTTTGGGATTCCTCACATGACTTTCCAAGATGAATATCCACCCCACCCCCTACACACTCACAGCCAATAAATTTGCCACACACAGCTGTCAAGGCAGCAGTGGATTCAGAAAGGAAACGTCTTGAATTGCCTCATAGGAAATATATATTGAGTTTAATGTATAGATTATATCCAAACTCCAAGTAATTTATATAACAAAATACCTTCCCAGATCCTGGGGTTATATGGTCAAAAACTGATGGTGCCGACTTTCGGCACACGCGCAATGTGGGTTGTTAGTTTGATGTCCCTTGATCAAGGATCTAGAGATCTGGGCTGTAAATATTTCAAAGAGAACACAAGTAGTCAGTAGATATTGTAATGTTCTCCAAGAATTCAGTCAAGACTATTCAAAGATAAAGGCAGTGTCAACAGTTGTTAGTTAGTGTGTGGGGTAAAATAATCAGTTCAGAAACAGATGAATTACAGGGTTTACAGCTAACCTCAAAACTTTACAGTCTTTTTGGACAGAATTAATCACAACTTGTCCCAAAATCAAAAGAAGAAAACGTAGCTGTACTGGGCAGATAACCAGGTTCACATGCTCTAACGTGATGCTGATCACACTTTAAGTGCACAGAACAACCCTTCACTGAATAAAAGCAGGTTAAATAAAGATACTCCGTCACGACTCACTTGAGAAAAAGGTGCGAGCTTGTAAGAAAATCCACTTCTATAATCAACTAGAAAAGGGTCAGACCACCATGTATTCACACTCTTAAGTGTTGCGAGATGAAACTATGATTCACACCAGCAGCGGGGACAATGTAGAGCAGAGCAGAAAATGAGCTCGGATGTTGTTCCGACCAGCACAGGAGCACAAAGTGCTGACCAAGAAAGGGACATTACATTTACTGGGAACACAGTGTCTTTTTTAGGGCAAGACAACCCCCACATCCTCCAAATAATTGAGGTGGACAGACAGTTTTGAAGTCTGGGTTCACAGCAGGGCGGGCTGGCATCGTCTTCAAATTGTCAAAATGAACGCTGAAGTACTTAATGTCCTTTGCAATTTCTCTTTCCAAGACTAGTTAGAATAAATGTGACAGGGCAGCTTCTGTGCTTTAGAATGACTCTACGTAGGCACTGTAATTAAGTATGACGTTTTAAACCACAAAAACAAGTCGCCGACATTTTTAAAGTATTTTCAAGTATTATTAGAACTACCTTTATTAAGATCTATCATTTGATATACATCAGCCCTACAGACAACAACACACAAGAATGTCGACATTGGAAAATTAAGCAAAATCTCAGATAATGTTTAGTTACATTTTTTTCTTTGAAGCCAATGTCTAGTTATGTTAAGTTTAGGCAACGAAAACACTTGATTAAGATTAATATTGTGGGTGTGGTTGATAAAAACATGAGGGGTTAAAGCTGCAGTTTTCTTTCTAATAAAGTGTCTATTCTGTATTTCTCACCAAAATGCACTGTATGAATCCTTGACCTTTAACAAATGTGCTGAATGCATTTCATTCTCCATAAAACATCCATTAAAAACCTTAAATCTTGCAATGTTTACATCTATGTTTGCAAGTCTGGGATCTTGTTTTCATTGTATTTGTTGAGAGATACCTTACATTTCCTGGCACCTTACCACTATCAACTATTGATTGGCAGAGCAGCTTGAAACCTATATATTATGTTTTGGCCACCTCAGTTACCTAGTGCTGCTAGTCTATCTTATGTGAGTAAAAGTTAGAGTATGTGATTGTGGAAAATTATGTGGTTTTGCACTAGCTCTGAGTTCTGACATCCAAAATACAATCATTCACTAAGCTCTGATGGTAACAAATCGTTCCTTCTTGTTAGTGAAGGGCATGGTACAAAACGTGCAGGTAACAGCTGAGTGTCTCTTAACTGTCACTAATTAAGGTTAATTTTGTGAATAACTTGATGACAGGTCAAAATGAAACTACTCTGTTATTATATTTGTGTGTCCATACTTGCCCAAAGATCATTTGCGAGGGAAGACATTCCCCTCTGTAACTCGCACTGTACAGTCGTGTGTGGCCTAAGTCCTCTCCAACAGAGTGATACGTCTTCTCTTAGTATCTTCGGCTGCCATATATTTATTGTTACAATGCAGTCTGAACATTGTTGGCACATACATGTCTTTCAAGATGATGACTGTAGTTCTGTTATGGGAGTGAAATCTGGTCTCCTGCATCAAAGTCAGATGTTGCCGTCCATAATGTTGGCACTTATATACAATATATATCAACTGTGGTGGCCAGAGATAGTGGGCCGGCTTTCATTACACTTGCACTTATTAAAACATTTTGTAATATGGCGTGATAAATACTTTTGCTGAGGCATAATAACCCAATTTCTACTTGACTTCCAAACAGCTGAGCTCAGACTATGACGAAGACAGAATCATGTAAAACCTTTCCCAAGCTGCAACATTTTGTTCACAGCCCTGAAAATAATGACGGGGCGGATGGCACCTAGAGTGCAAATCTAAAATAAGCCTCCAGTCCTGTGACAGCTTCAGCTGTAACTGGGACCACTGAGGGCTTACAAAACAAGACCACAGACTTGGCAATATTGGAAGCTGAGGGGAGTTGATGTGCTAAATGGAGCAGAGCTATAGTAGGATGTGTGGTCTGCTTCGGAAAACATTTCAGGTCATCAGCATTTGCCTCAGTTCACAGAGTGAATCAAATCTGCTGCAGCCTCACTCTTCAACCCAAAATGGATGCATTGGATGTATTTTGTATTTTCACATGTATTCGAAAACGTAAGTGCTGTGAATTTAATGCAAAAACAAAATCCAAATACCATAAAAGCCAGAGTGAGTCAGCCTGCTTCTGTTTTGCCAAACAATCCTATTGGGCCTTTAGTCACAGCCTCCTGCAGCGATTTGTGTTTCACAAGTACTCACCCACTCTTCTTGGTCAGAGGTAAAAGTTCCTCGTTTGTTGGAGAACTCACCAGCATGTCAAAGCAATGAGCCGCCTGTAAGAGCAGGGGCTGATGGGAATGTCAGCCCATGAAAAGTGGAGGAGAATGGGATGAGTCAGGCGCCACGGGCCGGGCGGCGGTCTGCTACTGCCCACTGAGGTGTGTTCTAATTCCTGGCTTCTTCCCCTCAGTGACAGAGCCCGAGGACAGGAGCGCCACAGTCGGACACAGAGTCTGAGTGAGGCCTAGTGGACGAGGGGTGCAGGGGTGCAGGGGTGCAGTTGGGGGGGTTGTTGCCAGGAATAATTAAAGGAATCCTCTATAATCATTGCTTACCAGAAGCTTGATGTTTATGTAACTTGGTTATGGTTCAGGACTTGTTGTGTTTAAGTGTTGACCTGGATACCTCCCACTGTTCCCAGTAGGTCACATCAACATGAAAGACTGTAGCTGTGAGGACAGTGCTGCTTGGATACATATTTATATACATTTGGACATATAAAAAGCTCGGTAAATCACTCAAGAGCCTTCCAACAAACCGTTAAAACTCCCTCTTTTCAAAGGCTCGCTGTGCTATTGATGATAGATAAATGGGACACATACCTTTAAAGACTCAGACATGAAACCAAGAATCAATTCTTTATCTAGCCAGTTGTTTGTCTCTCAGGCTCTGGCCTTTAGCATGTGTCCACAGATCAAGTGGGGGATCACGTTTGGCTCTTGAACAACCTACTGGGAGCACAGTGTGGAGGAGGCAACTTCAAATAGCATTGACCAGCTTCAAACAATCTATAGTTGTGGATGGGACTAGTCCATGATGGGACTAGAGGAAAACAATCAGGTTTCATTGTCTGGGGACCACGAATGTCAAAGTACCAATTTTTTTGCAAATCTATTGTATCTTGTAGATGTTGACAAACGAATGTCATCACATTCAGTCAAACAGTTGCTAGGTATTTGACTAAAAGGCAAAAATATCAACCTCCCGGGGGAACTAGAGGGAAAGTCAGGTGATCACCAAAGTTAGTAGGATTCATCTTCTCGGGACAATGAATGTTTGTACAGAATACAATGCAATCCATACAATAGGTGCTGAGGCTTTTAATTCTAGACCAGTAGTGGACTGACCAACCGGCCAATAGATGGACAGTTGGACAGGCCAATAGACCGACATTTCCACCCCTGGAGTCATGTTGCTTTCCATGGCAAAAAATCTGAATTTGAGAGTCTAATCCTTTCAAAATACGCTAACTGTCCCGAAACGGCAGAACAAACATTGACTTCCCAAAGCAACGGACATCCATTAGCCAGCATAGCAGATGTAACCTATTTAAAAATCAATTTCTGATTCTGTTTGCATAATGAACACTCTTACAGTCGACTGGAAAGCCAGAATCAATGCTGGATCAGATGGACGACGGCCAGACCGGGAGAACAAATGTACACCCTATGGTACATGTTTATTTATAGTCTCAGAACAGGAGCAGTGGGAGAAAAGCTAACAAAATTAGCCGCACATGTCACAGGTCACATCTCTGATCACTGGTGATCTAACCCTAATTTGGCATGAGGTTAGAAAGGGGAGAAAAACAACCAGTGTTCAGTGAGTGGGTGCAGAGGCTTTGAGACTTCTGACATTTCAATTAGAGGGTACTCAGCTAGATCCCTCGAAAAAAAAAGCCATTGTATAACGTTAATTACTGCATGTGGGACAGGGATGGTCTACAGTGGTGACAACATGTAATTTCACGATTTCTCTTCGTGCCATATATGTGCCGGCCGTACCATCCGGTGCTTACGTCTCTCCAACTGCTTCACAATATCTGCCAACTCCGCTCCTGTAATTGGATTGATGCCCGGCTGTGATGCTGCTCACTATAAAGGCACAAATAGAAACCGGAGAGACACATCCTGAGAAACGTTCCTTGTGTGAAACCACAGCGATAAAAATGACACAGTCGTCTTTATTTTTACCCTCAGCTGACTGCAGACATGTTCTCACCTAGAGCACTAACATTCAGAACTCTTCATTAAATTTGTAAACGAGAACAGCACCCAACTGCGACAATCATTTGTGTTGCTGCAAAATATTTTTTGAACACACACATAAAAATGATAAAATATCTAAATGATGAAACAAATCACCGGTGACTCATTCACAAAGGCGCTGATTCACATTGAGCAGGCTGCAGATTCTCAAAGAGAAACTGAGATATCAATAGGAAAGGTAAGAAACAGGATTAACAGTCAGACTTGCAGATGGAGACATATTTATGTTGCCACCTAAAGGCAAAGAAAGAAAGAGCTGCTGCAGATTTAACAGCTGCATCACCTTCAGGCAATGAATGTTTCAGCTGCAGTTTTTGTCTTTCTTTGTTCTGCTGTTTTGTGCATGTTTTACACATTGCACTTGTTCCACCTGTTAGCTACAATGGAATACAAAATAATAATAATAATGATAATAATGATAATAATCAACATGACAAACTTAAATCGAATGAAACAATCAAATAGAAATATATTGCTTTGGAAAATTAAAAAATATATATTCATAAGCAATAAAACTCACAGCAGCTCAAATCAATACACTTCCTGGTTTTGTTGTTACAGTCTTACTTGGCCTATATGACCAGTAGCTTATGGAAACTGTAGATATGTACAGATTGTTGTATAACTGAACACAATTCATTAGTTCTATAAATCAAACCATTCCATTCCAATAAACATTTTGCCTGTCATATCAACATATCACTTAAACTTAGGCTACACTATCCTCTCTTTAGGCTCTCACCAGACGATAACAAGAAAGGCTTCTTGTTTAACTGAGATACTTCAATTTTGCATAATAGTGTGTGGTGAAATGACAAAATAAAGCAATTGGCTCTTATAATCATATACATTAAATATAATAATATGGTACACAATATTGACAAGAAACTAATTTTAGTCCCAGAGGCAGCATTTTGTTTCTGTAGCTTAACAGCTTCCTTCTTTCTCCAAACCAACTACTTTAGTTAACAGTTAACAAAATCATTACCTTCTGCAGATCAAACATACTCAAACATGCAAACAGCATGTTATCTATCTACAGATCAGCATCAACAGATAGATAATATGTATATACATAATTAGAGATATAGATATAGATATATTATTATATAGATATAGATTAATTAGAGATATAGTCTGCAGGTTCAAAATGGCAGCTGCAATAAGTATACTTTAAAATACTGATGTTACTTTTCTTGGTTTGAATGTATCACTTACACCATGCATCTTCTTTCATTAATTCAATTTTATGCCTCTAGTAGGTAAAGGCTTCTTGTATCAGACACGACTGTGCTCCTCACTGTTGTGAAAGCTCAGCATTCAGACATTACTGGATTCTGTGAAAGCCATTACTTGCCTAGCTGAGTTTTCCCGCCCGCAGGAGAGAAAGAACGAGCGAGGGAAACCCGAGCAGAGCATGCATTAATATTTCATCTTGGGTGAAAGGAATTATGAGACTGAAAATATTCTCTGCAAGGAAGAACGGCCAGCTGCCATCGGACAGCCTTGGTTGCCTGGAAACTGCTATTGTGTTCACTCCTGTTAACAGGAATATTATTGTAAAGGAAAGTGAATGAAAAGATCAAAGATTAGACACAATTAGAGACCCTCTGTTGAAGTCAGTGAAATCAATACAGCTTCAGCCTCCTTTACTTTCTGACACTTGTGGTGCACTCATTGGCTGAAAGAGGAAAAGCGAATCACAAAAAATGATTTTCCACTAATTCTAAATAAAGCATTGAGATTTCTAAATGGCAATATTGCTGTCTTGCAGTCAGCTGCTGTGTGGCCAGTGCAATACTTAGTTATTTATAGTGATCCTGGACAGCAGCTGTGGTTAGCTGCTCCATCTTGCTTCACACCCTGACTTGCTGCTGCTGAGTGTCTTCCTTGTACTTGTCACTATCTGCCATGTAATACCCCTGACACACAGCATACGTGTATTTCACTGAAGCAGAACTGGGAACAGGAGTTAATCTTGTTTTTGGAGTTACACCTTAATGAGTTTCTTAGAGCACAAAATCAGCCGACAGCAAATTTGAATTGCAAAGAGCTGTAGTAGAAATTTATATATAAGTGTAGCAATTATATAGGCCTAACTCAAGTTCATGGGTTCATATAGGTGATTTTTATAATCTTGTTACATCAGTCAGCTATGGTAAATATCTTGCACTGACAGCTTTATGTTATGTGTCCAGACTGAACTTGGAAGGTCAGACGAGCTAATCTGGTTAACCACCACCTAGCACTGCTAGGTTCAGTTACTAGGATTAACAGAGGTTTTTGTTCTTCAACCTCTGGACTCTCATATTGGTATCAATAAGCTGTCAAGATTGAAAGCTTTAAGTTGAGGGAAGCTCTTATCAGGCATGATATAGGAAACAATGTTGGCTTCATCTATCTGTTAAAGGGGGAGTCCACCTATTATACACATCAATGGTTCACAGGTCTTTGGTACTTATATGTGAAAAATGTGTTGAAAGTATACTGTTGTAAAAGCCTCAATTTTCTTCATCAATTTCCACAATCAGAATCAGGTTTCTTGCTAAGTAGGCTTTCACATATGAGAAATTTGCTCTGGTGTTTTGGCGCAACAATGAACATAGTCAGTTGAAAAATAAGATGATAGGATAAGAGAGATAAAAAGCAAGTACTGCAAGCAGGAAGCATGAATGGAAAACTGACTGTTCCCTGTAAAACCTCTCCTGCATGGTCACCCTCATGGCCCTCACACGACAGGTCGAAGGTAACAAACAATGGATTCAAAAAGTCAACCTTGTAAAAATAGAGGCCTCATGTTTTGGCTGGAGATTCAGAGATGCTGATGCTTCAAAGAGTCGCAGTAAATCTCAGCAGTTTCAAAAAAGAACATCATTTTTATATAACCATGTCCTCTCCTAAGGCCACAAGCTGAGGATGCCTGCATAAAAGCATGGAACAGAGGACAAAGATGGAGATCATTACAGTAAACCGTGCCCAGCTCTCAGGAAGAGCCCCGCAGGGCAGCGGGGACGGTTCAATCTGAGGGGAACGTGGGAGCGAAAATGCAATCTCTCCATCAGCGGGACCGCGGAGGACAGGAGGCAAGCTGGGCTGTGACGTAGATAGGCCATTGATTATGGCTGCCGCTGCAGTATTTCGCCAATGAAAGCTAAATTTAGAAACAGAGGGTTCCCTTCTGCTGTGGGCCGGCCCACTGCTCTGCATTCTGCTGCAGAGTGCTGCGCTTAAGTATTGCAAATCAATGCAACATGCCATGTGTTCTTCAATATGCAGTAAATCAGTGGAAGTGTTGCATCACAGCACAGATGAAAAGTGCACAGCACAACGATGCTTTGTAAGAACTAAATGTAAAATTAGGGATTTTTTTAAAAAGGTATTTTAAAATCTGTTCTTATATGTAATATTCACACACAGGAAATTGGGTGCTGAAATTCCACAGCGTTGTTCCATCTATTCTTTACATGTACTCATTGTGAAAAAGGCACCAAATGTATGAACCATGTACCAATGTACTTCAGGAAAGCAGTATTTGTATCCAAGAAAAAGAACATCCCTGCAGTGCAGCATTGTAGAAATGTACACTCTGTTTGGCTCTGAAGAGGTGCTTCTGAAAATTATGACAATGTTGCTTTAATAGCAATGTATTATATTATATTAAAAAGATTCCATGAAAAAGCTGAATAGCAAATAAAAAGGTCTATGACACTGAAATGAAATTAAGGGATTTCACTTTGGTCAAAAATATCCATCCAGTGGACCCTGTGTAGACCCTTTACAGTTACAAAGTTATAATCTACAAAACACAAACGTCTTTTCTGTTGTGTGCTCTTTTGACTCTCTGCTTCTCGAATATCAATTTTAATTTCATTAACTCTCATATTTTGGTCACGTTACAAGTGGCTTGGCCTGAAAATGAACAGTTCAAGGCTGAATCATTTGCCTACTTGGAGTTAATGTTGAGCTACGAACTACGCTGCGTTGCTCTAGCCATTTTCCTAGTTATTTTTATAGTACCATGTATTTCCAGTTTTTTATTAAATGGTGCATTTCCTCTAATTACAATGCATGAAATCATGGAGTTAGATGATCATATAAAATAATCATGATCATCAGCTGACGTTATTCCACACAGCACTTTGATATCCAGACTGTGGAGGTCTGACTGCAGCAGTAGGTCAGTGTTATTTTTTTTTCCCAAAGCCTGTGTGATGACTAATTTCAGACGAGTGTTTCACTGAATAATGTCCACAATAATGCAGACAACATTCATCAGAGGGGAGTGTGCCGACCCTGATAAACCCAAACACCTCTCCTTTCACTGTCAGTGTAAATGTGTTCAGTTCCATTCAGAGCAAAACACATAAATCAAGTGTTTTATTTGTATTTTTGGAAAATAAATTGAGCTGAATGAAACACATATTTAAATGTAGAATTTTTGCCTCATTGCTCTACAAAAAAATGTATTCCATCTGAATAATTTCAAGGGTGCTATAATCTTATTACAATTATTCCTATGGTCGCTATGGAACTGAGCAAAGTCACATGACAGCATCATATATTCATTCATATTCCCTGGATGTTGAGTGCACAGGATGAATGCCCCAGCCTCATGTTGCCTGGCATGCTCACTGTTGCTCTGCAGAACAGTCTAGGTAAAGCGACTGATTGTTCTCTGTCTGTGATGGAGGCTGTTCTGTTCCTCATGCTGTACAAACAGTTGTACTGCCCAAGGTCCTTTGCAGCACTCAAATGCTGCCACAAGTACTTCAGACAGGACAGAGCGTGCTAGCTACCTCCACAAACACTGCTCTGTTCCATTCAGCACGACCCATTCAATGCGACAGATTCCGTGTGATTCACCCAGGGCGTACACAATCACTGGTACAGGATGGATGTTCAGAGAGTTTCGTGAGGGTCAGCTTTTGTTGTTGTTGTGCGAGCTGCCAGGAGGGGCTAGTCATGTCCTCTGGCAGACCATGTGGTCAGCAGGACAGAGACGCTGGCAGACGAGCACACAGTGCCGTCACCCCCAACAATGGCATGTCTCAGCTGTCCACGGCTCGCAGTCAGCGTGTGTTGACGACTCTTGTTGAGCGGCCAGTCCCGCCGTCAGTCACAGTCAGGGCTGAGCACTGCGGCACCTGAGAGAGCGGAGCCGAGCTGCAAACACAGCGTCTGGCTGACGTTCACACACGACTCTGCCAAAGCTTTTACTGTCAGCACGGGCCACTTGTTGCAAAGGATCCTGTAGGAGCCTAAATGCAATTTTGGTTAATCAAGATGTGAATAATAATTTAAGTTCATGTTGATGTAGATTTATTTGGATACAATTATTATTTACAATATTTACAGATTTAAAATGTTTACAGTTCATGAATAAGTTAATATTTCATGTTTTCTATTGATTTCTGTGAATAATTTGAAGCAGGCGTATTTCTCATGGTTTGCATGCTTTATTGCCTCTGCATGAGCTAGTGACTGTGTGGGTGTGGTTACCTGGCGTCTCTCAGGTTAGCGAGCATGGAGTGGAGCCACACAGTTTTTTGACCTCGCTTTAGCCCTTTCTGTTATTGGATATACTTCTTCTTTTCATATTAGCTTCATCTGATTTGTACCAACCTTGAATTTTTTGAAGTAAACAGTTAAAAAAGAAGTTGGATCTCATGGAGTTATTTTATTGTTACGGATGTGGATTATAAGGACAGAGGGGACGATGAGAGCGTCAAGCTGAGGCTTCATTAATCAGGAACTCACAGATCCTGTACTTATTCCACTGTTCAAAAGCCAATTCCTCTGTGTGCTAGAAACAATGCCGACAAGTGAAAGCAAAGCCTAAAAGAAAATTGTAATAAGGACAAAAAATGTACCGCCTCAGTCCTCACTTTATAATATCTGATTGATGTTTTTGTGAAAATGGTCCCTACAGCAGCTGTGTAGTAGTATGTTGTTGGTTGCAGTTTTGTTGCACTTTGCTTTACAGAAACAAGTGGAAATGATCAAACTACGTCCTCTGGTGTGATGTCACCTACATGGACTTTCTGCTGATGAAATCAGAGTTTCTGTAACACTTAGTCTTTTGCTACTACAAACATTAAACATTCTATTTATCATATAACTCAATGAATTGATTTAACATATCTATTTCTGTGTGTCTTGGAAGATGCTCCAAGACACCTGATACTGAATAGAACTGGAGAGTGAGGGATGGGTTACTGCTGTAAAAATGTTCCCAGTAGTCATAGATAGGGTTGGGCATCGAGTATCCAGCATCGATTGGAACCAGGACTAACATTCCAGTTCTCCCGGAATCGTTCAAATTTTTAAATTTCGATTCCTAATTCCGATGCCAAGTCTGCCAACCAGAACAAGAGGCCGCCGATCACCAACAAAGAAGAAGTCACTGGAGGAGAAACTGCAGTAGTGTAGGTGCGTAGTCATGGAAAGTGGGCGGATCTGGACTGGATTGTACAAGTGTTTTTGTGAGCCCGTTAGTGGGAGCTATGCAACATGTACCTGCAACAGCACCGGACACTAAAGATGTTAAAAAAAATGAAGAAAATTCTGAACATATATATTGAAGTTCATAGATTTGACAAATATACTGAGAGAAATTCAGAGGAAAGAACTTTTTGACCCTGCCTCTTACAAGAATGGGAATTGAGAATCGTTAGGAACCGGAATCGAAACGAGGAATCGAAATTGGAATCGGAATCGCTCAAATTCAAACGATGCCCACCCCTAGTTATAGGGAACATTTACTATCACCTGGCATTTCTTTCACTGTCCTTTCATCTGTTTCTAAACTGTGAGAGGGAAAATGGATTCATGTTGCACTGTTGTAAACCTATGATGGTTGTGATTAACCATGTTTTCTCTCTAAAACAAAAAACATATTTTGTAAATCCCAGGCATATCTCAGGGTGTGTCTCTCAGTCGATTGAGTTGGATTAACGCTGCCACCTGCCTCCAACAAATACTGGTGGATTGTTGCACTGTCTCCTGTGTTCCATGCACCGCACAACCCCAGGAATCTGTGAACCTCACCACTGAGAGCTCTATAAAGAAGGTTGGTGTGGGTTTAGGATGAAAAGGCTGAAGCCCAGCCTCACTCCTGGGGACAGCTCCCTAACTCATGGTTTGCACTCTATGTCCCAAGTGGGCGCCGAGAACTGCTCCTTCAACCGGCTGACCCGCCGGTCAATCTGCCCCGAAGAGGATCGCGCCATTCACCACGCTGTAGAAGGCTACAGCTGCCTGTTGCCACGGGATACACGCTTGTCGCATGTGGTGACCAAGTAAGAGAGCTATTGACTGGGCAGAGATAGAGTTAGAGTGTGTTCTTTTATTTTAAAGAAGTTAAGATTTTTGCCTACTCAACAGACCTCCTTATTAGTTTGTATGAACAGGATAGCTGACCAGCTCACTAGGAGCCTATTTACAGTAGACTCTGCTTTGTGCCGTGTGCTGGCCACAATAAGTCGGGTTGCCGCCTGGTTATTGCGAGCGCCTGCTCTTTCCTTCCTCCTCTCACTAACACTAAACCTGCGCCGCCAACACACTGAGTTACAGTGTGTTCAACGCTGCTGAGCGCCACTTTGCGTGTCTTAAAGTAGCACCTGGAGTGAGTGTCGGTGTGACCATTGTTCTCTGGATGTAGCGCAGTTCAACCCCCTCCTTTTCACACGTGGTGTGACGTAGATGCATCTGCCATCTTGGGTTCTCCTGTAACGTGATCTCCACAAGATTACATCTATTAATACTGTCACAGCCTTCTGTGTGTCATTAGAGCTTAGTTAATTGTCGCTGGTTTCCAAGGTGATGCCCGCATTATTTAGTATATTAATAATTAGTCCATTTATGAATGACTAGTAGTCAAGTAATCAATCAGCAATCAAATAAGTTCACGCCCACCTATTTCTAACAGTAGTGAAAATACAGGTATGGATCATGAAATCAATCATTGCTGAATTCTACGTAGCTGCTTCAGTTTCAGGTCCTGGTGTATTGTGCATACTGTCACACTGTCATCTCTAACTGGGACACTTAATTAATAGAGCCTAGTCATTGTTAATGTGATTAGTTACAGCTGAGCTTTAAAAACTCTGACAAGTCAAAATGTCTGCTGTGATTCAGATCACAAGGAAAGTAATTTTGCCTGTAATCCTCTATGAATGAATTTCCTTTATGAATGAATGAATATTTCATCCCCTTCCCATCTGAACTGTTTCAATTTTCTGTCACTTCTCCTTTGTCACAGGGTCAGAGATCACTAATTCCTCAGTCATCATATCTGGCCAATCATCAGTCACCATTGTTGGGTGCAACTCTTTAAGGGATAAAGCAATTTTTCCTTATTGTCGACAAATCCCATGAAAAGACCAGATGACCCAATCTAACAATGTTACAGTCTGTCTATCAACACTTTTCCACTTTTACGGCTTGTTTCATTTCATTTCATAAAAATGGGCTGAGTCATTTTCTAATACAGCTGGGCACTGAGTCATTCCTGGGTTCCCAGGGTCCTACACTCACCAACTCTTGGGCTCGGTTTATTTGACCTGAATACAGTAGGTGGATTAATGTGCTTTATCAGAATAATGAACAGGGAAACATAGGGGAACATAGAACACATCAGTTGTAGTTTTCAGCAGCAGATTAATATACATTTGGTGCTCTAGTATTTCCAGTAGCAGGACGGTGTATGTGGGATTGAATCCACATAAACTAATGTGTGTGTTCATGAAGAAACATGTGAACCAAAAGGTGGCTCATTGATGTGTTTTGAATGGTTTTGGAGAGCACTAAAGTTCTATGTCACAGAGGAACAATAATAACACACAGACGTCATTAGTAGGATCAATTCATCATCCTATTGGGCCCATATGTATGTATGTTATGTTTTGTTGTTGAAAAGAGAAAAACTCAATAAAAAGAAAATTATAAAAAAAAAAAAAAAAAGTAGGATCAATTCATTGTCGATTTTGGTCTTTAATGGGATTTGTTGACAACAAGAACATTTCTAATTGATCTCTCATTACTGAAGTGCAGCTTGGCACAGATGCTCCACCAGGCGAATGTATCGCTGCAGTAAATCGAGTGAAGCATATGACCAGCGGAGAACCGGGTTCACAACAGACCTGCTGCTCTGACCTCCGCCCCGAACCAGCACTGTGTACGCACTGTCCGTAACCCAGCATCCCACTGTCACACTTCCCCCCCTGTGACAAATAATTGATCACTTCCTGTTTTTATTATGCAAGAGTAATCAGGAGTTCAGTTTACATAAGCAGTTTGTAGTGTTTGGGATGGAGCTTGGTCTCATTATAACGCCCCCTGCAGACCACGGGCCAAAGTGACTCCGGCAGCATCCTCTCTATCATGGACAGGGATGAAGATCATGCTGCATAATGTCTTCTGCTTTTCTGCAATTACAATGAATTTGTCCACGTGCACACGAAGCTCACGTGGAGCGAGATGTGTTTGGACCAGTTTTAGTTTATAAGATGGTCACACACATCGGACGCGTGCATAAATACTCTGGCTCTCCAGATTGACGCGCAGCTGTGAAATGCCTTGGGTGAGGGCGTAGGAAAGAGGCACATGGCAAAGCGTGATGCCAGGCTCAAAGAGGCTCATGAGCAGCATTATTTAGTCTGTCTGAATGTCACCCTGCCTTACTCATCTCTCGCAGTTAAGTTACGAAGCAGGGAGCCAAAGGCTTAGCTGAAATTAATTAGGCTTCATCAAACCCGCTGCCCTGTTTTCCCCTCAGTGTGCTCGGACAGGAACGGAACCCAGCTCCGTTTCTCTCAGCTCAAAGTCTTTATCTCTCTAATTAGCTGCTTTGACCTGTGATGGTACTGGGTATATAATGAAACCACACCCAGGACATGCAAGGGTCCAATCTCCCTGGAGCTCACTCACTTCAATGGTGACCTTTATACTGCAAAAATGATGTAATGACTATTACGCTGTGTAATAACTATTTGTACAGGAATATCATTTCAGATATCCAAAAACAGTTGTTACTTCTGCTGGGAGCCAAATATTTATGAGACTGTAGGTGACAAACTGTATCACATTTACATCAGGTCTAGTTTCTTTTTATGATTGATTCTCATCCTCATTATGAACAATTCAACACAAGAAATATAAAAAATTGCTACTGAAGAGTAACTACCGGATCAACTAACAGATTCATAATGAAAAATAATGACACTAAAATTAAACGCAAAAAAATACATAAAAAACATTACATTTTTAAATTAATAGTTCTATTTTTTTATTCTGTCAGTAAATAATAACCTAAACATTGAAGCAAGTTTTTGTGGTATAACTGACCATATATTAGAACAAATTATGAACTAAATCTTTACAACTTCATATCTTGAATATATGCTTTACGTGTATGGATTAGTGGAAAGTAACTAGATTAACTACATCGGTAACTGTACTGTACTTAAGTACAGTTAGGGGTACTTCATTTTCTGCTCCTTCATACTTATACTTGATCACATTTCAGATGGGAATATGGTACTTTTTGCTCCTCTTCCCCACTTGGCAGATTAAGATTTTACGCAATCTCTATCTTTTTGGTTTTTGACCTCTGACAAACAACAGTGTCTTGTTGGAGCTTGTTGTCACATTTCAAATTTCTACGAGTTGTTTGCAGTTCCAAAGAGACATTTACATGACTGCATGTAAAGAATTCTTCCTTTCCCCTCAGATTTATCTAGTGACTCTTTGGAGGGGTCCAAAGGTTGGAAACCACTTGTATATGCTACAGAGCAATGTAAAAATACTTTAAACTACCTTCACCTGAACAATAAAATGCTCACTATTAACAATCAAACAGTGCCATACATATATACTACACTATGTCTGTCAGTCCCGGTGGTCAGTTTTGTCTGGAACATTTCCTTTTGATATTTAGCTGATAAGTCTGCTGTACTTTGACTGATGAAGGATTTTAGCAGGTATTGTACTTTTATGTACTTTTATGTTACTCTTCCGCTACTTCATGTATGTCAAATACTACTTTATTGTTTTTTTTGTTGTACTTTACATTACAGACATTAAATCTATAGGTAATCTTAATTAACTTGAGAGTCAAATCAATATGTGTGAGCGTGAACAACTCAATGAAGGAAACTATGCTGTTATCTTACTTTCTGCTTCAGGGATGACGAAAGACAAACTGACTTCAGCTTGTGTGGCTTCCTACAAATAAATGACTTTGATTTCACAGTGGCACACAACAGCACCCACTTTGGCACACTCCAATGAAAAGTCACACAGTTAACCACTGTACAATCTCTTAATCATAATCAGCGGGTGCACTGGGTTCACAGGCACACTCTACTGTAAACACCAGTACACTGACCTCCCTTGATGCCCCCTAGTGATCACATGTGTAGCAAGCCCAGTCAGAGAAAATGAATCTGGGATCAGTTTAACTAAATGAAAACATGGACCCCTGAGAAAGTGATAATCAAGTGCTGCATATTTTCTACACACATGATGCTTCCTCGTCTGTGTCATATTAGGAATAATTTAACAAATTCACCATTGTATTCCTCTATTATCTGAGCATTTCGTGGATTCCTCTTCCAACATTCTGAGGCAAGTGAGTGCACCGCTCTTTTTACTTGACTTTTGAGAGTGACGTAACTTGAAATCTTCAAAGCCACTGAATGTGCTATGTAGGACTGGCTCTGCGAAATCATGACAGCTAATATTAATATATATTGTGGACACGTAATGCTGTAGCAGCCTGCTTATTGTTTTCAGTCTACAGCCAACTTAAATGTGCAGTAAACGATTTTTTTGGCCACTTGGGGACAGTGCAACAAGCTGTAAACACAACCCCAATATATTATCACCATATACAGTAAATATGATTCAGCAAAAAGAAGTGCAAATACACAACCAGCAGACATGAAGCTAAATTAGCATTCAATTAGACTTGGTCATATAAATCCAATATTCATATATCTATCTCCAGCAACTGAGAGCAACAGGTAGCTAGGCAGATAGTTACTGAAGCAAAACAACTACTATATATACTAGTATGTAATAACTTTTCACGTTACACAGTGATTTGACCTATAGTTTACAAAAAAATATGAATCAGACCAGCTTTCAAACAGGAAATTTTACAGCATGCTGAAATGCATCATGAATTTGACACAAGTAATATTTGCTGTGTTTATCTTTCAGCAGTCAAATTAGACGGGGCCTATGCCTACAGGCAGTGAGGAGGGAAGACATTTTTTTCGTTTATGAATTGCATAAAGATAGATTTTACCATTAAAAACGAATACATAATATATATCATAACAGGCTCGTGCCACATTTATGATACACTTACGTGTTCATAATGTTCTTATGATGCAAACCGGCATATAAAGAGGTATTACCCAGTGCAAATGTGATGACGTCCGTCAGAAGATCTACCTGCTAAATTAAGCTCGGAGTCGTTCAAGGCAATGATGCATTTGAAAAAGCTAATTAGAAAGTTTGTGTTTGTCACTTAGTGAAAAGAAGAGATTCTGTTTCAACCAAAACTGGCAACTGACTGTTGTCATATGTGTCTGTTAATCAAAGGTATGAAAAATGTCTTTGTAGGAAACAGAGGGAACAGTACAAACAACAACAAATCAGCTTCAACTCTCTGTGAGTCTGAAAAGTCAAATGGTCATTCTCTGTGAAGGAAGCTGCTGTTTCACTGCACCAACACTTGACATAAGGCAGCCAAAGGTTTAGTATAAAGTTCCTATATGTCCAAACAATACATTTGGTGTTGTGACCACATTCTCAGAGTGGAGTGAACCCTCCTCCTCCCACTCTGTCAGTTGCATAAGTCGACCAGCACACCCTGCCACTGCTTTATTCACTAAAAAGAAACCTGATTTGACTGTTAATCCTTCACCATAATAACAGCCTATGGCCTTTTACATAACACGACAAATACGATTATGTTCATTCCTCCTCTGCCTTTCAGAAAATCCTGTTCCACACTCCCAAAAAAATCAGACTGCTTGACCCAGAAAAGCGACATCGAGGGAAAGCAGGGGAACAACAATTTCAAAAAGCCTTTGTTGTGACTATTTACGGCAAACTGATTCAAGATTTTCTGTAATTTCCCACTTCCTCTTCAATACCATTAAACATAATCAATCAAACAAGACCACAATAAAACATGAAAATACAATGTACATATATATACACACGCAAATGTGTACATTAGATTCAGTGTTATTTGCTCACTAATTCACATGCTCACTGCACTGCATGGCAGGCTACAGACATTCACAAACCGAGACGTGTTTCAAAACTAACTGTGATGCTTCAATGCTCTATGCAGTGCTGAATGTTGTTAATGTTGCTAAACCACTTCTAAACCAGGCGCTGGTGCAACCTCCTCTACTGCCACCCGGTTTGGCTGACAGCCTGTGAGCAGCAGGAGAGCGATTGCTGAACTATGACCATGACGCACTTTCCATTTCTTTGACTGTGTGGAACAGTGAGGTTTTCACGTCATGACGATGAACAGAGGCACCAAAATGAGAGTCTTACAGGTAAACATGACATTCATATTGGCTGATAGAGTGGTTCAGTGAGGTAGTGTGAATCATATCTTATGAATGTGGGTGAGGTGTATTGACGGACAAACTGCTTGAAGTGCCGACTTCGATGAAAATTCCGATTTAGGCACAGTCCTACCAAATACACCCCGTCCTCACAGTGAGCCAGGTTTGGTACTATTGTACCTGCACAGAGCCCAAAACCACAACCTGTGCTCACCAGCCATATCTAGAAATCCAACACAATGCTGCACAGGAGCACTAAGCAGCAGTGTTGTACCCGAATGCGTTCAAAGAACGTTCGTTCATGAACTAACTCATATTTTGGGTGAACGTGAACGTCCTGTTCATTTTTGCTTGATGAACGTTAAATTGTGAACGCACTCATTCTGCTGTTTCTTGAACGGCACTCTGATTTCGTTCAGATTACGTTCGTGCCAGATTTCAAGAGCCCTCGGCGAAAAACCAAGCTAAAACAGTAAAAACACATGGTAAACGACCATTAAAATGTCGCGGATAACCACCCGATCTGGCAACCGCAAGTCCTGCCTGTCGCTCTACCAACTTCGTCATCAGCGGTCGTCAGTCTCGTCACAATTCACATGTGTGCAAGGAAGGAGGATGCGTTTACTGAGAAACTAATTCCCATACAGTCGGGAATTAGCTCGTAGCTCGTGGCAACGTAAAAAAAAAAAAAAAAAAAAGAACTAAAAAAGAACGAAATAGTTCATTTTGGGGAAGCATGGACTTTAGTTCACAATTTTGAATTATGAACGATGAACTGAACTAGTTCATTTTAAAAGGTTTGAACTGAACTTTGAACTAGTTCATATAGAAAGTGAACTTTCCCAACACTGCTAAGCAGATGGTCAAAACTGTTTAGCCTCATATCTCCCACTAAGTGTCTTCACACTGAACTTTAAATAAAATGGGCAGTAAACTGAGTTTTGCTGGGTTTACCCTCCACTGCATCTCCACACATCAAAATATCTTTCAAGTTAACATTCTCAAACTTCTTGCAGCTTTGCAGTGAGCACCTCCAGTGAAAGCATTTGTGATGTGTTTAAGGACTGAGCGTTTGTTAGGGGATGGTGGAGGGTAGATTATGGCAGTTATGTTGAGTGAGGAAACAGACATACATGGGATGGAAGGGGGGGGGGTGATGGAGGGGGTGGACTGGCTGATGGCAGGCTGATGTGGGTCCACACAGAGCAACTCACTTGGCCAGCTTCATCTCTATCTGCTGGCGGATCTCCTGCCGCTCCTGGTCGCTGCGGACGGGGAAGATGTTGCGGTCCTCCAGCTCCTGCTTGCTGGGCCGGTTCCGAAGCTTCACAGCCAACAGCTCCTTCCTCATTCTGCGCGGGAGGGTCCCTGTGGATGTTGAGCACAAATTAAGGTCAATAACACAGGCACAGTGCCTTTTGAGCTGTTGAACACAGTTTACCAGCTAAGAGCACTGAGCGGACTCTAATCACCACACAGTGTACTTTCTGTGCTTTCTCTCAAGAAATCCTATTAGAGAAGAAAACACCTCACTAATTAAACACATGTCTGCACACTTATTTCAAGGTGTTAAAGTATTTGTGTCTCCCATCTCAGCCATGGACACCTACAGCTTATTTATAGTGTTGCAGAGAGGGAGGAGCCTTAAAACAATTTTGTTCTGGATTCTGGTTCAATTTTGGATGAATTCATTATCTATGGTGACGTGTTTTATTCGCAAATTCAAAGATGAAGTGTTTGCACTTCTGACTAGCTTCATCTAAAAAAGGGTATTGCAGCATTTAGTCTGCGTTGTCAAACTGATGTACAAAACATGGCATATATCAGAATCAAAGCTGAAATAATTGAAAAGTCATAACATAAACCTACGAGATCGTTACATTATCTGGGAGAGTCGGGGAGAGGGCAGGGTTCAACAGAAAATGGACTCATCAGCTGGTAGACTTCCACGCAGTATTTAACCTAAACAAGAGGCTGCACCATTGACAGCTTGAGTGTGTCACAGTGGAGAGGAGGAGTGAACACAAGTGCAACTGAGAATTTGGTTCTGTACTGTACATGCAAATAATGTAGGTCAATTTTCAAAGGGGTGATTATTATTTTCAGCTATATATGGCATATACAGACACACACACACCTGACTACTTCATTGGTTATGCTGGTGAATTGGGTATTGCAGCATTTAGTCTGCGTTGTCAAACTGATGTACAAAACATGGTATATATCAGAAACAAAGCTGAAATAATTGAAAAGTCATAACATAAACCTACGAGATCGTTACATTATCTGGGAGAGTCCCTTGATTCTATGTTAAGCAACACAGAGGAGATGATTTATAGAAACATTTTAACGGGAATACAGATTTGGAGATGTACATACTGTTGTCTGTTCTCTTATGATTGACTCATCTTTCTTGAATTAGTACTTTTCTTTTTGCTTTTCAGGGACAGGTTGAGGCGTTGTGTTCGTGTTTTGTTTTGTTCCTTTTTTGGGGTGGGGGGTTCAACAGAAAATGGACTCATCAGCTGGTAGACTTCCACGCAGTATTTAACCTAAACAATAGGCTGCACCACTGACAGCTTGAGTGTGTCATAGTGGAGAGGAGGAGTGAACACAAGTGCAACTGAGAATTTGGTTCTGTATTGTACATGCAAATAATGTAGGTCAATTTTCAAAGGGGTGATTATTGTTTTCGGCTACATATGGCACCTTTCTGGTCCAACAATGCACCAACTCTCAAATGTGTGAAATTTGTCTTAAAATGTAAAAGTGTTAAACTGTCCTTTCTATTTGACTGAAGTTTTGCTTACAATCACATTGTGTGATTTGTGATGAATGCCTAGTTAGCAACTGATGAGATGGTTTCAGCCTAGGATAGAAGATCACTAAAAATTACAGCTAATTTAGCACTGTTAGCATGATTGAAGACTTTTAGGTTAAAAAGAGAGTAAAAATGAAATGTGACCTACAGTCCTGTAAAGTCATTAGGCACTCACTATGTAAATATACTCTTTTTACTGGTGCCATGTCCTCCACCAGACATTTGCAGTCATCAGGTATTTGTCTGCCCTTTTAATATTTTTCCCCAGAGTCACAGACACGTCAACCGCAGACGGCCGTGCACCAATGACCCACATGAACAGCCAAGAATTAGGCCACTGGAGTAGATGTTGCCGGGCCGGTGAAACTTAACACCAGTAAGTCTGCTATTCGTCATCACTGTAAATCTCCCCGTCATGCTCTCACTGTAAACAAATATCAGCAGAGATTATGCTGCTTCATTATTCACTAACAGGGTGCCCAGATTTTGTTGGCTTTGTACATTGAGAGGCAGATAATAGTAGAGCGAATAGTGCACCACATGTCTGTGGTTAGCGCACCTACCAGAGATGACAGACTCGTTCCAGCTGTCCTGGTCACTCAAGTACTCGTCCAGACGCCAGTTCTCTTTGTTCTCATCAGACTCCTTCTTGCTCTCCGACTCCCCGGCAGGTTCCCTCTCTGTGCTGGACGTGCGGGACAGACGGCCGTCCAGCCGGCGCTTCAGAGACGAGCGGGCCTCCTTCGTCTGGAAACTGAGATCACAACAAGACAACCCTGTCAATTGCAACGCCAATTATAACATGGCCACTGAGAATTCTCAGTTCTCAAAGACAAAGATCAAAATGAGTTCTATCTATAAAGGAATGGCTGATACTTTTTAATTTGGTTACATAGAGCAATTTGTTGGTCAATCAGCTACAATCCTGGAACATATTTATTCCTTAGGTAAAGGCTTTGGGTGACGGCTGAAATGCAGCATAGAGTTTGCCAAAATAGCTCACAGTTGATCCAAAACAAAGACTGAATAATTAAAACCAAGGTTATTCCACCTTCTCAGGAGAGATCAATTATTCCCCAAATCAACAGTGATTTAAGACGGTCCAGTTTATAGTGAATAAGAAGCCAACAAGACAGGAACTTTATGTAAAATATCCCCTCATGAACTTTGATCTTTAAAATTTGTATATTTAGCAAATTCACATAGTGAGAAAACATTTCTTACTTTTTCATACAATGAAGAAAGAAAGACAAGATAATATCTAAATAATTAATCAATTAATTAATTGTTCACCATAAAAATAGTGAACATTCTCAGTTTCAAGCCTTTTGCTTGTTTTCTGATTTTACTGTGTTTTATATGTGAATTTCTTCTTCTGAGTTTTGAAACTTTAATTGGACAAAACAAGGCATATGAACATGTCTTTTTGGGCTCTCAGAGCTAGTGACATTTTTCACAATCGATTAATTGAAAGGCAGATTAATCAATAATCAAAATAGTCTGTATTTTGCAGCCCTCTTCGGCAGTCTTATTTTCAAACTTGTGCTGCTGATTTTGATGCATATTGTCCATATTTTGTTCCATGTTTTAAACACAAATGTTGGCCTTGTGATTGGATGTTTGTACTCTGCAAACAGGACCTTTCAGTAAACTGACAGGGCTGATACCATCTTGTGTATATTATTAACATTGATTAACTGATTTGTTTTTCGTTTAAAATATATCTCTACAAAACCTGCAAAATGACTTTCCACAAATTTAATATCCATGTATCAGAAATGCTGCACATCTTGCATCTGACCTGTCCTGTCTGTGTTTGGTGGCCAGGGCACGGTGCAGTTCCTCAATGATACAGCTGGGGGGCAGTTGTGGATGTAGTGCACCGAGGTGGGGGGACCCAGTAGGTGTGGAGATCCTGCCTCTCAGCAGGGAGCCATGAGGGTCTTTGGGAAGTGTGAAGTTCCTGGGTAAGGTGGCTGGGGACTTCTTAACTGGCACTGGAGGAGCACCTGGGAAGGAAAATCATCAAAGTGAGACTCTGCTGTAAACCGTGGTGGGCCTTTACATCAGGGCTCTGCTGGTAAACTCACTGTCTAGGCTGCCCAGTCTGGTGAGCAGTTTCACTGGCAGGTTTGGTGGATTAGAGGTGCTGGCTCGTCTTGGAGGCATGGCCGCCTTCACCTCCTGTTTCCCTTCATCAGCCTCCGCCTTCCCCATTGAGTGCTGCTCGCTGGGGTCGCTAACTGAGGTGCTTTCATCTTCTCCATCTTCACTCTGAGTGGGATCTCCCACTGTCTTTGAATCTTCAGTCATATCCTGGACTGAAATGAAACATCAGCAATGGTTTGGTTTCATTAGGAAGCCTCTATCTCCACCTAGTGGACAATCAGAGACATGTTGTCTCAAACTAATGCTGCCACCATGAAACCTGTACCAGCAAGATTTTCATGTAAAAATTGAAGCAGTTCAATCCAGTTTTATTTTTCCAAGTTTTATCACCAATTTTAATAACGGTGGTCTATCATTGTATCAGCTTAAATCACAAACAGGGACTACAGTAAAATTCAATAACAAGTAAATAAAGAGTATCCTATCTGGATTTGATTGATTTGATTTGTTCATGGTTTAATTTTATCAATTCTTATTATTCTCCTATTTTAATTAGCTCCTTTTGCTTGTTTGCTTGTTTTTGGCGTGTGTGCATTTAATATTTACTGTACATTAAATTAATTCAAATTCAATTAATTCAACAAAAGTATATAGAAATAAAGTCTATACAATTAAAGAGAAATATGGGCAATGTCTGAACCTTTTCATTACCTCTGCCTCTACTTGACATTCAGTTCTTATCAGCTTACTGACAGGGCTGTGTTTGAAATGATTTATTCATTCACTATTCACCGTGTATTGAACAGGAGAAGACTTCACAGTGTGTGAAATGGGAAAAGAAAAAGAAAAAGGCCACTCAGGTGATTCCTTTCATCCAGCTGCTTTTCAGTTTTTGTCTGTTTCTACAATATGCACGATGGAGTTTGCATGTCCACATCTCTGCCTGGGTTTCCTCCCACAGTCCAAAGCCAGACACTTAGGTTGTTGTGAATATGACTTTTAATGGCTGTATATCAATTGGAGCCAAACCGATGTTTTTTTTCCAGCCAATACTCATGTCGTTATTAGATATTGATAAGGACACATATCGGTCGATAGTATTTGATATGCTGGGTGTTTTAGGAAACAGTTGTTTATTTACACATCCAGCAGTTATAGAGCACTTCCTAAGGGAAGTATCTGGCTCTTTAGCTGCTAAATGCGCCACTATGTTCACCAACTAGTGTCTAACTGCGTCTGTTCCGGCAAACAGCTGCCTGCTGCAGCTGGAAATGAGGTCGATGAGAGTTGTGAGAGTGAACCAAAACAGTAAGCTGTGGGCCATCAAACCAAAACATTGTACTAAAATCTTCCATCCAGATGAAAAGACCCCAGTCAAAATACGTTTTTTTGAGTGACAGCTCCTGCATGATATTATTATTAGAATATTTATGAGCAGCTTTAAATTTAACAGCCACCTTTTTTTTTTAACTTTTTGTCAGCATTACCTAAAGCATTTTAACCCCAAAACCACTGTGCTTGTATACATGTATACTTTCTGAACATTTTCTCACAGCTCATTCTGCACTCTACCTGTTGAGGCTTCTAAATCACTGCCCAAGTCTTCACTGGTGCTGGCCAGAGGTGCTACGGGCTCCTCGTCTTTGTCCTCACCATCAGAGTGAGTTGGGGTGTCTGGATCTTCACCGTTACCTCCACAAGCAAGATCTGACTCTGCACACAGTCAAAACAGGAAGAGGACAGGAATCAGTGTGCATAGCAGTTGGGCACCATGTGGCTGAACAAGTGAACCGAGATCAGCCTGGAGTCCTTTGTATGTATGTGTGTGTGTGTTCGTGTCTCATTTTGCACCTGTCTCCGTCTCCTCGGGGTTCTTCCTGACGAGGTCATCTCTCTTCTGTCGTACAGCTGCCTTCTTCTCCACCGCTAAACAACACAAACATTCATGAATCTGGTCCACTGAGCGTACTCAAAATGAAAACATGTGAGGCAGGCTGGATGTATTTCCAACTACAGCCTCCGTGTTCCTCTTCACAAACCAGCCTGTGTTTATCGTCACACTCACTTGTCGAGGGCTTCAGCTTCTCGTTTTTCTTTTTCCTCCATTTCCAGGGCTTGAAGATGCGTCCTAGGCTGGCCAGCTTGCTGTTGCGGCGGACAGGAGGAGTACGAACCCCCGAGACCAGGCAACCCGAATGCAGCACCCTCTGCTGGTCCATCACATCTACAACACAAAACAAACAGAGCTGCCTTAAAACAGGCTGCAGGAAACAGAATCAACCCTGACAACAAGCAGTGGTGGCATCAGTCAGTGCTCCAAAGAGGTGAGGTCTCACTCTGAAGGAAGTTCTTAAATCACTTCTAACACAATCGGCTGAATACTACGAACAATCCATCATCATGTGAGAGTAGCAAATGTGGGTCACTTGCTGATTCTTATTGATTCCAGTCTAATTTCTGAGGAGAAGCCAGTGGTGGGGAGAAGACAGTGAATTGCATTGTTTGTGTGTGACTCACATGGTCTCAGGGCAGCCAGACCTTCCTGGCTCCAAACACACAGACAATAGAGGGCTGTTAAAGGACCTCTTGAAAGACACACAGAGAAAAAATAAAATCAGCTTCAGTACAACTGCCTTTTCTGAGGTCAGTGCAGACATCTGCAGCCCGCAATCCCCACTGATTTTATTCTATTTTAGGCTGCATACTTGGTGTACTTAGTGAAGTACACAGGAATCTATAGCACAATTTCATATCATGCAGTAGTGACAGAACCATACAAATCTCTCATGCTGGTACTGACAGACAGGACTGCAACTAGCAGTTATTTTAATTGTTATAATAATAATAAATTAATTAGTTTTAAAAAAAATCAAAAACTGAAGACTCAATTCAGATTAATGACCAAAAAAGCAGAAAATTCATTACTGAAATGATGGATTGACTATGAAAACAGTTAGCAATGAATTTTATTTTGAACAACTAATTGACCTATCATCGCAGCTCTACTGACAGATAAATTATCAACATTCATTTTTAGAGCAAATGTATTGTTAAACTTTATCAAAAAGAGAACATGTCTCTGGTTCCATCAAGTTTAATCCTCTCTCTCTTCCACAACATTGTAAACTGTATATGTTTTGGAATTTAGATTGTTAGTCAGACAAAACAAGGAATTTGAAGATGTTACCTTGATGAATTTTGTAGACAGAAAAATTAATGAAGAAAAATTAACAAAATAATATAATATAAAAATAAAATAATATAATATAAAAATAAGCATTAGTTAGTCAGGTGTAGTTACAGGTGTGTGTGTGTCAGAAAGCTAGAACTTTAAAACTGCAATAGCTAATCTTTTTGGCCACTTGAAGGCAGCAAAAAAAACAAGTTGTGACATAACACTTAAATCGTCACCTTTAAAGTTAATATGGTGAACTTAAATTAAACCTTGAATTAAAGGTATATCTTATCTTATCTTATATCTTAAAAGCATATCTTGTCGACAAATGGTTGCTTATTCACACAGCATTTATGGAACAACATTATCATTCATTTGAAGAAATGTTTGTGGCCACCTGATGAATCAGTCCAATATTCACTCTCTTTTAACTCTGTTTTTAGTCTCTACCAACAAATGGGAATGGGTGAGTTTTTAGTGATTTTAAGAACTGCCTGTTGCAGGTAAAAACAACACTATGAGATCAGTGAGAATCAGCTTTAACAGTTAAGTTGCAGTCCTCCCAATAAACCGCCTTAAAGCAGAGGGGAGATGCTGATTTAGGTGAAGAGAGATTATAAAAGTATTGGTTATAGCTGTTTTAAAGTCTTTTATAAAAGAAACATGTTAAACATTCTCTGATTCCAGCAGGTTTGCTGCTTTTCTTTCTTTCATATCATTGTAAAACGCAATACTTTTTGGGTTATAGAGAAAACAATATGACATCAATTACTCGACTCGTCGAGTGCAGAAGCTTTGATGTCTCAGAGACTGTCAGTCGATGGCTATTCCTCTTAGCTGGTACTCTGACTTCTTAAAGCTCTCTTAAGTCGGGAGGCTAAGCTGCAGAGGATTCATCACAATGACAGACAGACAGGCAGAAGAACTCACAGAGGCCCACTGAGCTGACTTCTGCATGAGAGAGAGAGAGAGAGAGAGAGAGGTTCCTGGGAGAAGGGACAGGAATAGAGGCACTCCCACACAGTCTTGCTCCAACAACAAGCTGACACCTCAGGGAGCCTACAGCTGAGCCGTGGGCCGTGCAGGGATCGCTCTATGAACACTTTCATTTTCCCGTTAGCAGCGTCCAAATCCACAACATCTGCTCGTTTATATCCCTTAAGAAACTAATTACATACACTTATTTCCTGCCCCAGTCACATAATGAGAAGACAAAAGGAAGTGTGTTATGATTCACACTGAGACAGGTGAGGACGGATTTGGCAGGGATTTGATGGTGAGGGTGACGGCATGTGGAAGGGGGCCAGCTTGGTAGCAACCAAAGCTAAAGTGCAACATATTCACAGTTTGGCATTAAAAACGAGGTCAAGTCAACAACTGACACAAAAATATTCTTCAGATGTATAAAGGGTACAACTCAGGGTTGGGTCGATATCTGGGGTAGACAAACCAGTTTGATAACATGCAAACTGACTTGGCGTGACTTTATGATTTTGATGTTGAACTTTAAAGTGAAGATTAATGATTGTTAGGAGAACTTATAACATGATATGTCCCAATCATAGGTCCTGGCTGAGACGCTGCCACACTCAGTCACAGGCTCTCATTACATTCAACTCGGGAGCAACTGAGTCATGTGCGACACCTTTTTGTAAAATTGGGTATGACCAATAAAAAATTTTAAAACAAAAAGATGCCATCTAAATTTTCTGATAGCTGCTATATACACACACAGCACAGATACAAGCCATCATGTAATTATCCAACATCGTGAGGCCTACAAATAATTATTATTTCCATTATCAAAGTCAGAAAACAGTGAAACATGCTCATTAGAATCCCAAAGCAAAATCATCCTGACGCTCTGTTCCAGCTATTTCATCTGCATCAAGCTCATTTTTACCAATTTTCATTGTATTTACCAATGCTAATGAAAACTGATGCACAAGAGATAAGATTATAAACACACAGACTACGCCAACAACAGAGGGCCAATCCTAGTTCACTGGCCCATGAACAGCAGCATATTGAGGCCTTGGCTTTCACTGACACCCAAAGCTTCTTGACCACCAACAATGAGAAGCAGGTCAGCTGCCCAAGTCATGTGTTGCCTGGCCCGGGATGCGGCGAGGAATTCAGGTCAGGCCTGTAGTATCTGCAGCAGCACAGCCGGGGTCAGGCTGCCGCTGCCATGGCAACCACAGTGGATGCTGCAGAAAAGGCCCTCGGAGGCAGAGAATCACCACGGCGTGAGGAGCGCGGAGCTGCTGGGTGGATGGGAAGGCTGTTGCCACACGGAGAGACGGAGGGCCGTAACCAATCACGGCCAAGCGTGCAATGATGCATAATGTAAGTCAGGGAGCTGCTGTATTTTTAATTTGCAAGTGATGTTGAAATATTTATTCCCATGTCAGGGTTTGAGTGAACATTGACAGATTTGGTTTTTTTCCTGCAGGTGAAATGGTCAACTTGATATCATGAGTTTATTGCTCCTGAGTGTTTCTGGATGAAAATAAATTTAAATAAAATAAATATAAAGTTTATATCACAAGGAAATAGTCATGTATCAAGGAAATTATACAGGCTGAACTCCATCATAAAAGCCCCAAGAGAATATATATGACTACTGAAAAGCTTGCAGAACACAAGTCACTGTGGGAATATTAAATGAATATTATAGGTGGAAATAGCATAGCTGAGTACCACAGCCTCAGAAAGTCAAATTCTACAAGTCCCAATATGCACATCACATGATCCATGTTATGTTCAGGGTAAATACTTGAGTTGCCACAAACGAACTATAAATCAGTGCAGCATTGAGTCAAAGCAGATGTTTCGCAACAACACTCACATATCATAGGATTCAGCTGTGTCCAGTCCTCCTCCGGCTCCTTCACATCATGTGTCCCCAGAGGAGTTCACACCGCCCGGGACACCGAGGCTTTCACGGCCGCGGCGGATTTCAGGTAACAAACACACCAATCAAAAACACTCTGTGTAGCAATTAGAGTTCAAGAAGCCGCCAGATGCTGCTTGATCGGCGACGAGAGCGAGCGGAAACAAGAGTGTGGGCGAGCATCCGCGGCTAACTGCTAGTGTTGACATGTGGAACCCCGCCCCTCTGGACGGGAGGAGGAGGGCGAGTAAACTGGCGCACACTCATCCTCCGATGCAAAACATAGTAGCCTATTAGAGTAGTGTAAAGTGGGTTACTATTCACACACGCACGCACGCTGTTAACAGATGAGTTGTTGCTGGAATATTTTGCATTTAGAATTAGTTGATGATATGAATTGATTGATTGATTATATGAAAACATACGTTCAAGTCAAGGACATTCAGTTTATTAGGTAAATAGAGATAAAAATGAATCCAGTCTGAAACAACAGCCCTGCAACATCTCCTCCATTCATGAAGAATTAGACAGGCTGATAAAATAATTCTTTATTGAAATGCATATGTTTCTAATGTTCAGTCCACCCTCACCGATGCACAATTTTAAAGACACCTCTCAGTGTAATACAATACAATTTAGAAATACAGTACAGCTAATCATTTTTTTCATTATGCCACATAATCTCTAAAATGTTGTCATTTTGGTGACATATCTCTATATTCTATATTCAGCACATGTTAATGTATTTTTTACAGTATGTGAAGGTCTACTGGGTACTAGATAATAAATAAATAATGTCAGATATATAGAGGGAAGAAAAATTAGAAAGAGAATTTCATATCATAGACCATGCAGTTTTTATGTCTCCTTCACATGATACCTCCCAAACTGGGCCCTGCCCTCTGGAAACTGCAGCTTTCAGAAGGAACATATGGGTTTGTAAATCAGCATCAGATAAATGATTAAACACTATTTATTGGCAAATATATCCTTATTGCAGATATATCAACATTTATGTGCATTACATAGTTTGTCCACCAGAGAGCATTGGCAAGTTTATTTGTCAACTATCTTGGTCATAATTCTTTAATAACTGATTTTTGGTATCCTTATCAGCAGGTATTTGGTCATGAACCAAAGTTATGTTAAATGTTTGAGATGAAGATGTCATTATGAATTACCAAAGTTATCACAACTCATCCTGAGGAGGATATCAGGATAGTTGGCAATCCATCAACAGCTGTTAAGACGTTTCACTAAAAGCTCAAGATGTCGCCCATGGTGGTGCTAGAGATAAAGTAAGAGGATCAACAAAGTCATTAGGTAATGCATCCAATAGTTGTTGAGATTTGTCAGTCTGTGCCCCAGTGGCTGACTGGCAGACACTGTCATCCATAAAGTCATTCTGCTATTGTGACTACAAACATCACAGCAAGTTTACATAAAAATATTAGGCTGCTGTTTAATGTCAGACAATTATACCACAGAAAATACCACGAGTGACAAAAGAAGTAATATACTCACACACTTAGGTCACTGCAAACAGCCTATTCAGACACATATATCACATATACTATTGCAAAATACAAGAATATTGCTTTCAGTTTTTTAATAGGGGTATTGTTGTTGACTGTTTTTTCAAAAAAAGAGCAAACTACTACTCTTTCACTCCATCGCCTCAGGAGACTTATTATTAATTATTCAGATAACATCACCTGGTGTGTAAACAAAACCTTTGTGGTTTCAGATCGATTTTCTAGAGGGCCACTCATACATTAACAGCAGGAAGGGCTGAGCTACATCAGAGATGATAAAAGTCAATGGCTGGATTTCTCCTCAGGGACACACAAGCAGTAAGCACAGAATATAAACAATGGTGTACGCTACTCAGTGAATATGAATCTCATTCAATATTTACAAGGCTGAGAATGGAGGGCGTGCTCACAAATTGTGATCAGTTAATAAAAAAGTGACACATGACCTCAAGCTTGCCAGCTCGAAGACGAAGAAATGTGAAGCGGCTGCAGTAATGCAGTGTTCACATAATGTAAGCAGACAGTGCCTCAGTGGGCCGAGCCAAACAGACAAAGTTTTTGGCATTCACATTAACTAAAGAGACCATTTTCTTGGCAAACTCTTCTTACAGCAGGCAACACAGAGCTGTGATTAATAGCATGAATGATGGCTGCACCTCACTTGGGTTGTGTCAGAGCCTGGTTTTGTGCATGCTGGCTCACTGCCATGAATCAGGGGACAGTAATCTGAATGATTCTGGATCTGAGTCATTAATGTTACACCATATATAGTACATACAAAGTTACACCTGTGCCTCTCCTGCTATTGCTGTATTCACATTGTATAATTGAGACTGTAATTACAAGCAGCCGAGTAAGAAAAACTGTTAACACCAGCCTCCTACTTATAATACTGAATTGGAGATACTGGGACTTTCCAACAGCTGCAATCTCCCACTCACACGTGAAAAAAAACTGCAGGGGTATCAACAAACCTCTGGCAACATGGCTGCAAAGCAACCATCAGTGGAGCTTACATCTAAACCTAATCCAATTTTAATACTATTAGAATCAGCTTAGGTAAAAAGAACTATACTCTGTTTTTATCTAGTTTCACTTGTTAATGAATTACTACAATTACTTTACACAAAAAAGGATTTGCATGAATGCAGCACGATTGCTCTATTCTATCAAAGGCAAAGCATTGCACTGTGGGATTTTAGCAAATACCACACTGCATGCCATGGGCAATCAATTGTATAAATTGTTAAGGGCACTTTGTAGTGGAAAAATGTTTACACTTAGATCTCAGACACTTAAATAAATGGTGAAACAGGAGCTTAAAGGGTGTGAATTTGGACACAACCTCATTTAGCAGATCAGATTCTTATGGCAGCTTTGTGTAGTTTTATATGGATCATTTGAAATTATTATTAAAACAAACGACAGAATTCTGCAACCTTGAAAATTAGACAGTTAATTTGATTAACTGGAGCTTTATTCATCTAAGTGTTGTGCAGTCACAAGGGAGATGACAGAAAATGGAGACGCATGCTGTGCATCAGCAGTAAAACAGCTCAAACCTGCACTTATAGAGTGTCCATTTGTGAAACAGTTTCCTCCAAAGCACTTTACAAACGATTGCAAACCTCAACCGCAAAGCAGTCACACTCTCAGTGACAGTGGAGACAGGCTTTGTGTTTCTCAGATTAGCCACAAAGTAACTGAATCAGAGGACAGGTATTGATAGACTGACATAATGTTCAGAGGTTACAAAAGATGGTTCATTGATATTAGACATAACTCAGTTGTTCTGCAGTGGTGGTTTAAACTGCAGTCATTTGCATTTAATACAAAAAAGATGAGATGCAGTAAATATCTGTACAATAATATGTAAAGTCTTTCACTTATTATAACAAGCTGAGATACTGAGCATGTAGAATTTGAAACATCGGCTGGCACACACACTATTATGTTTATGCTTCACGACCAAATTTCTTTTTGAAAGAATGATCACGACCTGCACACACACACACACACAGATTGCCATTCTGCCTACTTGCAAGATATTTCTGACTGTATTTTCGTGATGTTCTCGACATTAAACAGCATTGCACTGTAACAGTACCGCTGGTTTAAAAGCAAAAATTTCACGTTCATAAAACCCTGCTGCTGCTCCACTTCAGAGCTGCTCCCCTTTAAATCTGCTGAATCATTCATCAGGTACAGCCACAGCCTGCGCAGCCTGCGAGCCAATGCAACGTCACAGTGACAGATAGAAGACTGTAGCTGAGGGGAAGACACGGCCTCGACTACATAGAGCGTGTGAGCTGCAAACAAAATAGTCTCTGGGATTCCACTGAAGGGGATGTTTCAAGGTTGGGAGGAAGCCAGGTTTCTCAGGTTGGACTTGTTGCTCCCTGGATGATTGTTTGAGTGATCGATTTATTTTTTTTAGCTCATGTCAGAAAATTGTGAAAAATCACAATATCCCAGAGCCCACAGAGACGTTTCTTGTTTCGTGCGAGCATCAGTTCAAAACCCAAAGAAAGTCTGTTTGCAATCATACAAATCAGATAAAGGCCGTCAATCGTCACATCTGAAAGGCTGGAACTGGCAACATTTATTTTCTTGACACATGACTTAAAGGATTTGTAATTATCAGAATGATTAGGAATCAGCTTTCCTCCAAAGTACACAACAAAATCTTGGTTATCTCTCAACAACAATGCTTTTTAATTGCATGCATTTAATGAGGTTAGCTCTGCATCAGAATATCAGTTTGGTGCTGATGAGTAGCTTTCATTATTCAAATCCAGCGACCGCTTTCAGCAGACAGATTTTTGCAGCTGCTGCCCCCTTCCCCTCCTCCTCTTCCTTCTTCAGCACAGCTGACAGATTCAAGTCTGTCAAAGTGATCAGTCTCTCCATCCCCGCTCTGGACTTAAGCGTTGGCTTTAATCACATCTGCCACAGACAGCAAAGTATCTGTTTTTGTGATAAAGCTCTCACTGGGCTGTTTCTACTCCTTATCTCTGTGGGATGCAGTGTCGATTTTGTAAAAAAAATAATGTGGTCCAGAGCCTTTATTCTGGCCTGTCCAGGGCTTTCAAGTGGTCATATCACAGCTCTGTTTCCATTTGTTAGCCAGGCCTATCCCTTTGTTGTGGGATGAGGATGTCAAAAGGATCAGCTGGATGCTCTGCTGTGTTCTCATGTGCAACATATTGCTTTTACTCGGCTCTGAAAGGAATTAGGTCAGCACATGAAACATTCATAAAAGATACATTATGTGTAAATGGCTGACAGCTTAAGTCAAGCTGCTCCCCCCACAACATGCCCAGCCCGGTCGCTGGGTAGATTTCTGCTTCTGCTACACACACAGTCTCTCACTCTTAAATAGAGCATACTGTGGCATTTGCACATCCACATTAGCACACACTCTTACTACAAACATGTGACAGCAAATTCCAGCATATTAAAGCCCCGTAAGGACACAAAACAAAAGGGTACACATGCAGAACGACATCCATTCAGATCCATAAAGGCAGTGTTGCTCAAGTACAAATCATGGACGCAGCAGAGAGCACAGTGGAGCATAAAGGCAAAGCTGTGTTGGGAGAGAAATCAGTAAGTTGGCTGTGGATAACATGCAAGTCATTCATCTCTGTGGCTTCACCATCACTCTCTTTTCCATTTGACCTGCATTGTTGAGAACACAGCAGAGCAGCATTTTCAAGTCCTACTGTATGTGTGACATCCTTGTTATTTAGTTATCCTGTTGTTTACTTGTTGGGGGAGGGGATACAATGTGTGTGTGTGTATGTGTGTGTGTAGTGGGGGAGGGGTTAGTACAGTTTCTGTTTGTGCTGCCGTTCAATCAAGTCTGTACACGGAGACAAAGACTATCTATCTATATTCATTTTTCCCCTCTGCTCTCTGAAAGGGAGAATCCGTCTTTGGAACATAATTAGCACATTATGACATGTTATTCCTTTGATGTTAATTACATCCCGTGATATCAGACAGTACACTGCTGATCCAGCAGATGGTCCAATCACTCCAAAGCTAAACAAAATGTACTGCATGATCGCAACTCAATTTGAGACACTTTGGCACCATCCCAGCAGTCAGCTGGCATCGACTCAAAATCTCCTCTGTTTCTCAGGATTAAGGTTTGATACATTAATATACGTGTTCTAAACGACAATCTCTGTTAATTATACATTTGATAGTATTGAAGTAGTAGTACTGAAAGAACAGATCCACAGTCATTTTTTAGTCAATTTTTGACTCGAGTTATTCACTGTTATTCAAGAAGCAAGCTAGAGCTGACCATACACAGAACTAATTTTTGTTGATAAAGAAAACAGTAGGAGAGCAGATATTGTTAATTTTAACGTCAAGATCGGAAGCTTTTTACCTCACAGCATAGCTAATGTTAGCTGGCTGACACAGTGAAGACAGACACCAGTGAAGTTAGTCCTGTTGTAAGCAGTAACAGCTCTGCTAAAAAGGTGACTTTGGTCATTTTCAAACAGAAGCCTATTTCCCCATCTTTTTGTGTCTAAGTGATTAACAGTTCTTGAAATTGGCCGAGTATTGATCAGACTCATTTTGCAGAAACATTATAATATTACATGTTTATAATATCATAATATTACAAATTTATCATGGTAACACACAGTTTATTCAAACTCGACAGAAACAAAATAAAACTCATCAAACCCATCGTGGGTCATCTTTCCTCTGTTCCAAAAACCACCTCTAGAGAGAAGAGTTTCAAATCACCTCACTCAATTTGATTGTCAATCAAATCTTCAAAACACCTGCACTGTGTGCTGGTAGTTGCATGGTAAATGCAATTAATCAAATTCAAAGAAATTCTATTATATTGTGTGCCTTATACTTTTTTCTTTTTGTTGTGGTATCAAAAGAGGTAACAAGTATGTTTTTAATTTTTTAATACTAGTATTGAAGCTTGAAATTATGTCATAGTGTACCACTGCTCAGTTTTCAATTCCATTCAATTTTCCACCAATTTAGCATAGCAGTCTGACAAAACTGTCAGGCTCATGATGAACAATTGAACAATTCTCCTTGTCAAAGCCTACATTACCCACAATACAGGTTGACTGCTGACAGTTCCAAGATTCGGGTGTGTTATGCTACTAGTGACCAATGTAGCCTTGAGGTGCTAGCCACAAGCAGAGATAAGGAGCAGGTTACAGAGGTCTGGCAACCTCACTTCTTTCTAATTCCACACACCACTCATTTTTTCCATTTTGAAATTGACACTGACTCAAGTGACATCACTTGAGGCAATTTTACCTCTTCACACAGCTCCCTCTGGAGACACAAAGGGCTTTATACAGTGTTTTCAACAAACGCAGTAGTACTACCAAAGACCTGTAAACAGACTTCAGATATCAGGATGTAATACCTCAGTATTTCTAAAATTCTTGCTACGGCCCTATATCTGCACTATAAACCTTCCCTACATAGTGGTGTTTGTGTCCTTTCATTACACTGGTGGAGGGTGATGTCATGTTTTGTCCTGCCTCTGTGCTGCTCCCTGGGCCCTGTAGCCAGTGGGACCCAGGGACATCACTGCATAGTGCATAATGGCATGAGAGATGAGTTGGCACAAAAAAATGAGGTGCTTTGGAATTAGCCACTGTACCACTGTGTCTTGGGCAGCTAATAAAAAAAATCAATGCTGCACCAAAGACTCAAGGGTAAAACTCGGTGATGGAACAACCTATTACCGTCTCAGCAAAGTCACATTTTCATTTGGTCCCATTACATTCACATCATTTGTGCAATGCTCCACATTAATCTTCAGCATGCTGTCCATACTAAATCCTTCATCACTGCTTTCAGATGTTCCACTTTTGAAAGAGACATGAGATCCAAAAAAACTCGGTTGCATCAGCTCTAAAAATACCCACCGAGGGGCATGAAGTTAAGCAAAGTTTGGTTTTCAGTGTGGAGTTTTCTGTTTTAACATCCTCTGATTGAATTTCAAAAGATTCCAAAGCTTCCTTCCTAATGCTGCCTGCACAGTGTTCATCCCTATAACACAGTCTGAAGGTTGATTTGACATAAAGGGAATATTCATTTAAAGTGCATCTCGCTTCTAATTCCAGCTCATCTTAAACCTCGCAGCATCGTGCTGGTGTTCCTGAGTAGGTGTCTGTCCAGTCCCACTTTATATGCAGCACGACCTTGGACAAACCATTTGTCCCTATTCTTTGTGAGAGGTCAGGTGACTGCAGTGCTGGACTCCTTGTGACAGTGACAGCTTACCTCATTTATGCAAAATCCATCCATCTGCCACGTAGAGCCCCCTTGTGGCAGTTTCACCTACTGATTAACTTTCAACTGCTCTTGACCCCACTTAGCAGCATTTTTTCGGACCTCTCCTACTACGCAGGCGTCAAATCTGCCTTTCAACCATTCTCCGTTCTCACCTCCGCTTTGTATTTTCAAGAGGGTCCAACCACAGACTTTAGTCTTACATTTATCTTACTCCTGTGAAACCAAGTCTTATATATCTTCTGGAATAAAGCTGAAAACCTAAACCTCTCCTGTGTTGTCAACTCTAATGACGCTCATACTGCCTTCAAAACATATAAATGACATAAAAAATGAGAAAGCATATAATAATACATTTTCAGTATACTTAACTCCTTGCCACTTATGATAAGAAGTCATCATTATATACTTTGTATCTAGCTAACCATTAAGCTGGAAGTTGGATCCACTCAATTTGCTAATGTTAAAATGCTAAGTAAGTTATAGTTTTCCAGTAATACTTAAGCAGTTAGCTTTCTGTGCAGCTTTCTCATTGATTGGATTTTAATGAATTTAGTTATATTTAGCCACGTTAGCAGCATAGGTCTGTGGATGGTCTGTGGATGGTCTGTGGATGGGTCGATTGGTCCACCACTTTGGTTCAGACTTCAATATCTCATGTACCCACAAGGGTGAATTCCACTGACTTTGGTGACCCCCTGACCTTTGTGCTAGCGCCACCAATTTTTTTCACATTCTAAGTTTTTTGTGAAATTTGTCAACAATTATTGGATGGATTGTCATGAAATTTGGTACAGACATTGCGGATTTGATTTGTAGTCATTTTAGTGCTCCTCTTGACTTTTCATCCAATTTTTTTGTTCATGACCAAATACCTGGAAAGCTATTGACGGCCCACCATCCTCAGCTGTACTATGTTCTGTGCTAATTAACAAATGGGTGACCTTATATGGAGAAAACGTCATGCAGTGACATATAGACTGCCCGACATGCTAGAAAATTAGTTGGCTTCTATGTTGTTATTAGTTCCCTTACAGATTTGTATAATTTCATTCTGATCAAATAATATAACAACTATAATCTTAATCAGTGTTTGGAACAGTTTCACCATAAATGCATCACAACTTGTGGTGCCCAACCACATGGAGTTGGTGTCCTTTCTATGAATCCACCACTGTCTGCAAGGTAGCGAAATTTGAGTATTAATACCAAAAAAATCATTCTAAAGAACACTAGAGTATATTTTCAGTGAGTTCCCAGTCTGTGACAGGGATTCAGTCAACTGTTTGTGACATGGCGCAACAGTTATTTACAGATGACAATCCTATAGAGACAACAAGACATGTTTCTATTACCAGCTATGCATATCTTACATCTTATCACATCTCTGACTGCAGTTGCTGTGAAATTGTGCATGTGGCTGTTAAGAGATTTAGCACATGTTCAATGCTGAGCTGGACATGCATGTAGGAGTAAGCTGCCAGGTGCCAGGTTGGCTCTTCTCTCTGTTCAATCGCAGCTCTGAATATGGAATGAGATGAACTGGCTCGTGTATAGGCTTCCTGATTAATAAAACATGAGGCACCCTGATTCAAGTAAAAGGATTCTCAATCTCATCAGGCCCCCTCTGCCTCCTGAATGTGAGGACTAAACGGAGGCCTATCAGTAGCTGAGAGGTGCGGTTGGATTGGTGGTGGTGGTGCTGGTGGAGGGGAGTGGCAATGGTTGGAGAGCAGCAGAGGAGTCAAGGGAGGAAAGCCTTTCATGTTAGAGCAGCATGTCAGATTAGTACAGCAGCAGCTCAAATAGGGAGATGAATGGAGCAAGAGAAGAGACTCCTGCAGGCTCAAGGCAACACCAGGGACTGACAGGGCACCTCCATCATTTCTATTAATGTGCATCAAAAAAGATACCTTCACAGCTTTAATGTAGAAGAATACTTGTTGTCAAAGCACCTTTGATAAATATGCTCTCATTAAGGCAATAAAAATTATTTTGTGTGCTATTCATTTTTGAGTATATCATTAATTTAAATTTCAGTTAATTACAACTAATGAGTCTTGTGATTGCTGTTTTGGCCATCATTGCTATTAATGGTGACAAAATAGTACTCATCAATTGTCAAGATCTGGAATATGGTGACATTGCTACAACAGAGTCAAAGTATGATGGGGCAAAAAACATGAGCAGTCAAACAATTGTGGTTGTAAAATAGCTCACAGGTAAGTCAGTTTATCTAAATCACTTTATTTTCGTGTAAAACTAAAAGTGAGTGCACCTGAAATGCTGCTATTAATCTCTTACAGCACAAGAAAACTGTGTGTGCACCTTGTGAGATTTGGCTCGACCCTCTGATTTTGGACTCGGCCATTGTTCCATTCATCACCAGGACAGAACAATAGAATCAGGGAAGAGCAAGCAGGGAGGTCTCTGCTTCATTTCTACAGGCGCTACGCTTCCTCTACGCTTCTTCTACGCTTCTAACGTCAAAGTTGAACGAGGAAGTTTTCATTTTACCATTCACCTTTGGCTTCTCAAATAACTTACTTACTTAGTATTTTACTTATAACCTGTCTAATTGTTTTACTGCTGGTCTTGTCCTATTGGATTCTTTTCTAATTTTCTCAGATATGAGCAGTTAACTTGGCAAGTACAATGTTATCATAACCTGTTGTAATAAACCAAAATTAGCCTTAGAGCCTGTATTGATTGATTTGAATGGGCCACTTGGGGGAAATCCAACAAGCTGTAAACACTGACATAGTCTTGCTATCGCTAATTTGTTAGCAAACAGTCGCCACACCAACATTAGCATTCACTTGAAGTCCAACTTTCACTCTCATTAAATCCCTATTTTGGTCTCCACCAACTACTGAGAAATGTATAGCAGCTAGTTTCTCACTTTGCCTGTCTGTTTGTTTCTGGGTAACGTAGTTGATTTATCAGAGCTTTTCACGGAAAACAGCCGCTTGCTGGAGTTAAAACAATGCTAATCAGAGTAGCGGGATTCAAACAAAACAGTAAGGCATAAAACCAAAACAATGAGCTAAACAACAGTAAACAAAGTTCAACACAACTGAGTGACCCCTTTCACATTAAAAGCAGTGATTCTATGCATTGTGAATCTGAAACTAGTGATTGGTGCAGCTTTAAGTTACATTTAAACCCATGAATTGAGTGTATTTTCTATGGTTGTTTTATATTGTAGTTATGATACAACGAATGTGGATACACCCATTTGGCTTCATTTTTAAAATCACACTTGTCTTCACTGCCAGTAAAGGTTGGAAGAATTGGAGTCATTCTGCCAAGTTCTGTTCGCAGGCACGTTAAGTGTCACATTGCACCCGTGCCGTCTTTCTGCTGCTGAAAGTAATGAATATCCGGTTTGCCGGCTACTGCATATGCCAAAAATTTCAATGCAGCAGGAGTTCCACCTTTGGGCTACAATATTTTGGCTGCACTTGCCGTTCTGCATCGTCTCTAACAGAGCTAGTGAGGTGACTTGGATGTGCTGAAGAAGGTGGCCGTTTATCACCATCTCCAAATGAAAGTATCTACAGAAGTCCATATAAAGAGATTCTAATCGGCAGCATAGTGATTCGTTGTCAGGCTGTCAGGGGGTACGTTTTGCAAAATAAGTATCCAGGTTAAATCACAGTCCTCCCTGGTCTGTGTGCTTTGTATGGCATCAAAATGAGCAGCATGAGAATCTGATTTGAAAGCATTAAGTGAGTACTGAGCCTCAGCACAAACGATTTTACTGTTTTGATTGTAACCACGTGCCACTGAAAAAAAACGTAAATTTTGTCCCACATGATTATCAAAACCTCACGATGGAAGAGGTCATTTGTACGTTGCGTCCAGTCTATTGTGCAGCTGATTCACTGTGACATTGCCCAGCTGGGTGCCATGATAATGCCACCTTCAGAGATCTGTCACGGCCTCTTTTCTCCCCTTTTAATGGAGATGGGTCTTCAAGTGCCAGGATCAAAGCCCCAGTAGGGGTGCCAGCGCTACGAAAGGGTTAGCACCGAGGGGAGGGGGTGGAAGGGTGGGGGAGGGCAGACGGGTTTTCACTGCTGCATTGCCTGAGCCCCGTCTGCCTGATGCCGCACAGGAAGCGTCAGCTTTGGATGAAATATGCTACGGCTCTTTAAGGAGGCTCTGGAATATGATGCAAAGTTTAAAAGGATAACGAACTGTACATCACAGGACAATCCTTCCAGCGTTGTCTCAGAGTTGCACATACACCAACGCTGTTACGTAACCATAACAACCACGACAACGTGACAAGCAGTGGATTCAAAAACCGAGGGCTTGAGCGCTACAATATCTGCCGTTGGCAAGACAACTTGAAGACCCTCTCTGCAGTGTTACTGTGGCCCTCATATCTTAAGATAGCTGGCCCTCTGAAATGACCTGATGTTCAAACAGACTGTAACATCACACACGAGTGAAAATGAAAGTGTGCTGCAGTATGTGTTTTATAATATGAAACCAAGGATCTTGTCTCATATATTATACTGCAACCTCCACACACGCCAGGCTGTGATTCAGTAACTGAGCCCCTTATTAATACAGATACAACAGCTGTACACCATCAGCTTCTCTGTTCAACTCATCATTTCTCCTGCTGCCACTCTGTCATGAAACCAGTTGAATCTACAGTACGTGGGCGATGACGGCTGGCAAACAGCGACATCAAGGGCCTGCAAGTTAATTGGGTGATTCATCATGTTTTCCTATCAATCCATCGTTCAATACTGTTCAAACAGTATATCTCACGGCTGCTGCTTGGTAGCCATTGAGCAACAGTGAATGCCTGCCCAGCGATTCCCAGTGGAAATGTGAATCCCATCTCACAAATAAACACGATTCACAGTCTAAGTGGCATTTCGCTTTGAATGGCTGGCTGCTGTACATCACCGAGTGTACTGAAGAGAAAAAAAAAACAAAAAAAACGACCGGTATGTGGAGCAGACAAACATCATGTCGGCTCACAGTTGGAGAGCCAAGTGCTGCCTTCTGCCATTTGGATCACCATGGAAACAGCCAAATACACAACCAGCACTCTCATCAGCTTCAGCTCAACATACTGCAGTCCATGTGTGATGGCAAGTTGTACATTCTGTCTTTCCCAGCGCTGCAAAAACACCTATTTCACACACACACAAATGGATCATAAGAAATAGAGCAGAGGACATTCAGTGTTGATTTTCATTGCACTGATGGCATCGCCTGCAAGTCATCAGCAATGATGCTTGTGTAGGGATGTCAATCCAAGCTTGATGATATGAAGGGATAAACTGGGGAATGAGAAAGTGCCAGGATGTAGTCTTATATACCATCAGTGAGCATATGGGTCTGCAAATGAGCCAAATCAGAAAATCAGTGCATACATCAACATGAAATGAGCACACAGCTGAAATAGACCTAACTGGTATGACACCAGTTGGTCTGATATGTTGCATGGCATAAATGTTCCTGATTCATCCTGTCATTGTGAATGTCATTATTAGAGCAATTTGACATGTGAGGCCTGCAGCAGAGCACAGCATTGAGTGCATGTAGGGGAAAGCACATGACGCACGTTTACAACACAGCCTACGTTTGTTGCATACAAATTCAACGGGATCACCAATGAACCAGGCTGCAGACGAGCCTTGATGTGTTCCCCCTAAAAAAGTACACACACTGATGAGCGGATGACAGGTGTCCGACACCCCCCACCCCCACCCCCCTCCTCCTGTCCATCTCCATCTTCATCTCCTCTCACCTGCTCTGTGCGCTTCACCCAGGCGGACCTCGGTGATGCTGCTCGGGTCACTCTGAGATCTGCCCCGCTGCAGCACGCAATCCTCATCCAGCCCGTCCGACGATGCCATGGTGGAGGGAGAAGCACGACGCGAGACTGGAAGGCGGAACCAGCACCGTCAGCCAAGGTCACCGGCATCAAGTGGTGGAGCAGATGGAGTGAGGCTGGACCGCTGCGGCTCCTGGTCCCCCCCGATAAGGAGCAGTGCTGGGGAAATCCATTACGCGCGCAGCATCACGCCTCCTTCAGGGGCCGATCGGAAACTCCAATTACCCATCGAAATTCGACGTGATGGTTTCTTTTGGGTTTTTTTAAAGAAAAGAATTACATCTGCATTGCATAAGAGCTTTAAATTCTGACGTCTGTGTAACACGAACGTGCTTTTGTAAAATTATTAAAAGCTAAAATGAAAAGGTCACAGAAAGCTGGACTCAACAGTGTTCAATATCTGGCTACACATGGACAAAACTGTTTGGACTAAATGAATCTGCTGTATAGTCAACTGATCATCAGTTTCCGGGCGTAAGAAAGAGTTGCAATTTTCAATCTTTGATGGCTCATATGTGAGGCCAACTTTGATTTTAGTATGTCCGACAGCCCTTGAAGGCACCGCTGGATTCATGTCTCCTTGCCACTGACAGAAAATGAGGACTTTCTTAATGACATTTTCCCACTGAACTGGATCACACACACATTTATTAAGTCAAGCATGTAGGCCCACAGTCAGGAATGACAGAGCTTGTTACCAGCTGTGTGATGGGAGACAAGCACAGTGTGGAGAGTTAAATCATCTCTGCATGACTTGTCAATTACTTAAGTGAATGTAAAGGCTGTTATTGAATAAGTGAAACTTTACTTTAGACAGTGGACTCCAGGGAGCATCTCCTTGTGTGCTTGTCCTTGAAATGTATTGTGAAATGTGCCTGTGTGGCTTGTATAGGTCTCTTTAGTTAGCCTCTGTCTGTTAGTGTAGTAGTTGTGGTGCTAAATTATGAACAGGGCCTTGTACATTTTGTAGCAGTTCTCTATGGACCAGAGCAGACTATTATGAGCCACACAGGTCAGCACTTCTGCTATCATGTTTTCTCTGTTCTTTAAGTGTTTCATCGGTCTGTTGATATATAATTGTGTACATGAGTATATCGAGTTTTAGGATCACATACCGTCTTCAATAAGGGAAATGTTAAAAATTTTCACAGGAAGTAATGCAAGTATTTTATGTTGTATTTGATGCATTTCTGTTGGCTTTACTTCTTTTGTGTTTAGAGATATGTGCATCTGCTCTGCTCTCTTAATGAAAAATGCTAATCAAAGTTACTTACTATCACATGTAACGTGACTGTAGTAAAACTCTTGAATGAACCAAGTTTGTTTCTTTTCAAGCATATTGGGGCAGCCATGGCTTGGGTGGTAAAGTGGTCGTCCACCAATCGGCAGGATGGTGGTTTGTTCCCTGGCTCTTGCAGTCTGTTAAAGAGTCCTTGGGCTAGATACTGAAGCCCAAATTACTCTCGATGACTGTTCCATCTGTATGATAATGTAACACACAGATGTATGTTGCCAAAAGTGTCTGCTAAAACGAAATGCTTTTAATGTTATTGAGCATATTCTCTTTGTTTTAGGACTTTCCTCGTGCAGATGCTGAATATGCAAGAGAGACCCTGTGAGAGTCCCATTTCTCCATAATGGTCAGACGCTGAGAGCTTGTGTGCAGGAGAGGATCTGTGTATGTCCTGATTCTCCATAAATGCACTTGCTTTTGCTGCTGGGTGGGAAATGAATTGCTCAGAGGTATTCCCTGGAAGCGTTCCCATTCTTTTTTGTTCTTTCTACGCAACAATGTGATGTCGTGCACTCCGACCTGCCTCTGGGTGATTTTTATGCAGTGTGACCTTTTGCAGGGGGAAACCCACTTACTGTAGAATGCTGGATTCAACCTAACAAAGCACCTGAAATGCCAGAACAGTACCTAGTGAGTGAAGGTGAGGCTGCTACTGGTTTGAGTTGACATGTTTGTTTATATCTGCCTTGATCTTTAAAACAAAACCACCTTGAGAATTGTCTTCCAGGCCATACAAGAACACCTGGATAGTCACATTGTAGACATTTTGTTTGAGTCAAATGTCAGTGAAAAAGGAGGTGGCAGTTGGATCTTGTCAGGAGGGATAGTCAATGATTCAAAGATGGGTGGGTCTACCGCTTCTGACTTCAAGGACCAGACCACATCATCCTCCCCCTGGTGGTGAAAAACATGTAATGTGCAGAGTTTTGATTCCTAGTAATGCTCAACTACCCTTGTGCCACAGCTTCCTGCTGTCTAAAGGTGTCCACACAGTAAAATTGCTCAGCTCTGGCTGCTTTCCTATGGGGAGAGTGGTGGCACCCAACCAATCTCGAAATTGCCACAGAGTGCTGCTCTAAAATTCAGATTATGGCTGATGATGCTACCAGGTTTGCAGAGGCATATAGTTTTTGAAGTTAGCTCAATTAAACAATAATTTGTGACCATAAAACATTAGATTAGCAACAATAAATGCCATCATGTTGTTACAAAGAAATTCTAATTTATTTTCGCAGAAGACTTCAGGAACAGGTACAAGAAGGAAAGAAGGTTACAGTGAGGAGTGGTGCCAAAAGAGGAGAGAGAAAGAGATGAGTAGAGCTCATTTAGAGGTTTCTGGACCCTTTTCAAAAGATAGGCCGACCAGTGGAAACCCCAGGGAGGAAGACTGTAGTACTACAACTGACACCCCTGACCCAGACAGCACCTGACTCCAGTGGATCACAGACGCAAGTCTCCCAACTGTCCCAGTCTCAGATAATGCAGAACATTAAAAAAAACACCCCAGTTCAGCCCTCATATTTTCCAGTAACCTCACTTGACATTAGATCTCTATATATTTCTACCAAAAAAAATGGTTCTGCTGATTACTTTCTCATATATTGTATTATATGAGAAAATAAACAGCAGAACAATCAATGTTGAATATAATTCATTAGAATCGCCACCACTATTTTATTAGTGACAAAGCCACATGAACAGGGGACTTGAATAGACATAAGTACTTCCATACGAAGGCCTACATGTATTTTGTATACTTAGTGGGTTAGATTACAGGGCTACATCAGAGGTTAATACTTTTTGGGAACATAAAAACACAGGACAATTACAGAAATATATATATTCAGTATATGGTATTAAACTTACCTCCAGTGGTTTAATGCTATGTACTTGGTTTAGTTTTTTCCCACAAAAGATTTAGGATATCGAATTTTTGCTGTCACCCCAGTAAAATGGAAGTGAATGGTGAATTTCATTTCTGGCATTTAAAGCATCAAAAAATCATCAGCAGTGTGTCTTTGCAGAAACTGTGTTCCACTTACTCCTGATAATCCATGGACCCCAGAAGGGAAAAGATGAAATAAATGGAAGTTGCAGAAAGCAGTTATTACAAGATTGTATTCATCAGCACTTTTATAGGCCTGCTACCAATGAGCTGAAGAAGCTGTTTAGGGTGCAAGCACAAGGATGTGTTGGCAAAATGCATTAAATGCGCATTTTCATTACTAACATGAAAAACATTGATTATCACTATGTAATTGTAAGGTATTTTCAAAAAAGAAATAGAAAGATTTCAAAAGCATTCTGTTTGTCCCACTATTGAGATGAACCTGTAAGAACCTATAAACTGAGAATGACTGCATGATGACATATACTAATACCTAACAATAACAGGAAATATGAATAGAGCAAATCATGTGGTTTTAACATTAAGTAGCAAACAATTTCAAAATAAATTAACTTAATATATAATTGACAAAAAGAGAGGGTAACACACATGCTGTTCCCCCTGAAAGTATATGGAATTTGAATTTAGTACCACATCCTGAGCAGTGTTGAAATTTAGGTTCAGGAAATTGTCTCAAGATATATTTATCCAGTTACAAATTGGGTTGCACTGTGACATGACCTTACTGGTACAACTGGTTCTAATTTTCAAACAGTTTTGTGCCTTTTGAACTGTATTTGTAATAATAAAGACCAATTTCTGTATATTAATCAATATCATATATAATTTGCATGCTACTGTGGTGATTTGTTGCCTATTAACAATTTGAGGCTTCCTTGTCAAAGCTTGGGCATTAATGACCCTTTTCTGCATTCCTGCTTTGAGCTGGATGTGTAGTTTTCGATATCTCCAACAGGGGGCAGCAGGGGGCAGGTTCAAGGCAGACTGTGAGGTGTGAGGTGCTCGCTGCCTCTGTCCCAGGAGGGTGTCCTGAAACCTGTCACCTGTTTTATTTATTTGTAAATTAAGAAAAGGTATCAATTAGACACATTTGTTTAGCTTTGTATTAGGACTAGATTGTTCAATCCCTTAAATTACACTTGCCTTGCAACTTGCTGGTGGTGTGAGTTAGTTTACAGGCAGAATGAGCATAACTCAGGACACATCTTCAGTAGGAGATTTCAAGATCACTAGACACCCTCGCCTCAGGAAGGCCCCACTGAGGTTGATCAAACCTCAGGGTGTGTCCTTGGGGGTTGAGTTGGAGTGTTGAGTTGTGAGCACTGTAAAGGAGGTTGGTGTGGATTTGATATGAAAAGGCTTTGAAGACCAACCTCACGGGGACAACTCTCTAACTCACGGTTTGCACTCTATGTCCCAAGCGGGAGTTGTCTTGGAGCAACAGATTATGATGGGAGGAAGGGAAGAAAAAAAAATATTTATTTTTTTTAAATTGGAGGCCAAGTGTCCTTCCTCTTATTCCAGATCCCCTGGCTTGCCTTTTCTACAGCTGTAGAGAGAGTTTTGATGGCCTGACATTGCTGTTAGCCACAGATTCCCATCTCCCTGAACAGTCTTGTTACTGACATGCCTACAAAGCCCCTACAGCCAACTTCAATTATATGCCCTAATGGGTGGGAGCCGGGGGCCAGGTTTTAACTGCTGGCTTCCCACAAACCATCTTGAGGATCTGATTATTACTTTCAAAGCCACTGTGAATGCTAGTGGGGAGATGGTGCATTCTGCTATGATGCCACCCTCCAGACACTGCCATGTAGTTGTGAATTATGCCGTGGTAAAGCATAGCTACATATCCTGGAAATAAACTTTGACCAGGGTTGTGATGGAATCTGGGACCATGAAAAAGTTGCATGCAGTCCAGAGGAGGTTGTGAGGGACTGAGCCGAAAGCATTGGTAAGGTCTGGGAACATGATATGAAGGTCCTTGCAGTTCCTTTTTGTGGCTTGAATTTTTATATATATTCAGTCAGATGTATATCATAAATGCAAAATGTCTCTCTTTCTGTTGCTGTCTACACCTGGATCAGTTTCCTTGGAAGTCAAATCACTCTGTATCTACTGCATGTGAAAATATGCATAAAATCCACAGACTGATGAGTCTATACCTACATAGTATAGTATATATTCCCACTTTGTTAAAAACCATGTGTGATTGAGTGCTTAATGGTCCTCTTAGCAAACTAGTGCAACCTCAATATCAGACAATATCAACATTCACTCGTATAGTCACATTGTTACAATCCTTGGCCTCAGCTGCAAATCTGCATCTCCTCCTCTGTCTGAACTGCTACCTGCTTCTGTCACCTGATAAAACAACACATTGACACACGCCATATGAGCAGTGAGACATGTGCCTACTCTCATTTCAAACACACACCTATTAAGCATTGTTACACAGTATCATCACCCTAACGTTTGTCACAATACTGAATCACACCACTGGCACATCAGCAAGTCATTATGCAACCTCACCTGCCACTCTGCCTCTGTCTGATAATGCATGCTATATGAGAACTGAGAAAAAGCATCTATAGCTGAGTATTTGCATTCGAATTACCATTATTAATATTATTACCTCTAAGAATAAATGACAAAGTGAAAGTCTTGTCACCTCAAGAAAATTATGTTAAGTTAGATTTTATGTTGTGTGTTGTGTTGTGATTTCCTGTCTTATTTTGAAAATCTAACTCTTCCTCTCGTTTCAGAATACTTGCCCTTCCTAGTGTGTTTCCCGCCAGTGTGATTGTCTGTCCCGCCCTGATTGTTTCCACCTGTTCACCCACTTTCTCATGTATATATTGTCTGCGTCTCCCTTTGTCCTGTGCCAGTTCGTCTTGTCTCTTTCGAGCAGTCCACGTCAGGTTATTGTTTCATTTGATACTTTGTCTCGCCATTGCTTGCCTTTTGCCTTTCCTCGTTTGAGTGATTTTTCATTTATACTTTGAACATGTTTTTCCTCAGCCATTTGTGACCTCGCTAGAGTGATTTTTAGTTGTTATTTTTCTACTTTGCTTATTTCAGAGTTTTTCCTCTTAAGAGTGATTTTTTTGTTTGCAAGTTTCATTAAAGACTTTTATTTTGAAGTTTTGGTCTTGGAGTCATGCATTTGGGTTCAGTTCACAGACCAGTCTTGTCAAGTCTGGTATCAAAATACACAATGAACGCAGAATATGTGATAACGTACTGTTGCAGAGGCACATGGGAGCTCACTAAGTAAACAAACTGTAATGGTGAACACATGAACATGGAGTAGAAGGATAATGTTATCCAACCTAAGTCGACATGCACATCCACCTGACGGAGCTTCTTACGAGATGCTACAGTCTGTCTCATGTTAGCAAGAAATGGTAAAGTTGAGAGGTAGGATGTTGACTGTGTTGAAAATACATTGAATAGACACAGTTCAGTAGTCGCTGGATATTATATCTATTTCCAATTCTACACCCTTGTCTGACAATATGCTTTTGGAACCTGTTGTTTACAGTTAATTCCTTTCCGTTTTTGGTCCTAGTTCTGCAGGTGAAAATTCTGGCAAGGAACCAGCAAAAACTGCCACAAAATTTTAAGATGAACATGGGAGAGGAGAGACTCAAAGTGACTGCATGAGGAGACTGCGACCCGTCTGGCAAGGTGCTTTATCGTGGTGTGATTGGTGTCCTCTTTACTCAGACAAATAAAACAGCAAAGCCTGACAGCAGAATTACGGCATATGGCAGAGGAGAATGACATCAGCTGAAGCAACTTCTGAGTTCCACTGATCAAAAACATCATCAGTGTGTATGTCCCAATGAAGCTGCTCATAAATGCAACGTCAAACAACTTTACCTTGTTGTTTAGTGAAAGGTAAAGTCTGCTCTTGAAGAACACATCAAAAGTAATTCAAAGAGGCACGAGTTAAGAAAAGAAATACTGTCTAACCCTTAATGAAGTTGTTTTTAGTCCCGGTCTACAGGGCACAGACTGCTGCATTTTCTAGGTGTCTTACCATACATACACAGTTTAAATCATTCTTAACTGATCTTTAATCACAGACTGTATGTGGCAGTTTGCCCTGCCACTGCTAACAGTTAAAACTAGAACACCACACCTACACTCACCTCACAGACCACATGTTAACCAGGGAACACACTGATACTGTAGTGGGTGCACACACTATAGTACACAACACCACAGTAAGTTTCCTGCGTTTCCTCTGTTGTTTTCAATTCACAAATATACACAAACACACGGTTCAATGTCAAAGACAGTGGGTTTGTTTGTGCATGATTTTGTTCTTTTCTTTGTCTAATTTTCCTTACCATAGTGCATCCAGCTGCGCAGGCCCAAAAAGGACCCGAGCAGAGTTTCAGGCTGCCTTTTATAGTGCCTGAACTTTTACTAGGACCCCTGCTCAGTCACTTTTTACTGTACCATTTTAAGTTGTGTGAATGTTTAAAAGGGGCACTATGGGAATGTTTGATTTTCTTTATGTATTGTTAATGATTTGAAATGATCCCAAAGATAGCAAATGATTTGTGTGGTTAAATTGATTTTGCACTTGTTTGCACTTAAGGATGGTACGGTCCAGTGGGAGGGGCCTAACCTTTAAATAGAGGGGGATTGACACTGCCTGGGGCAGTCAGAGAAGGACTGTTAGGCCGTGTAGATATAGTTTTGTCTTGGGAATATTTTGTATTACTTTTTCTTTCCAGTATTTGCCCTCACTTTCTGTTTTGTTCCTAAAGGGCAATAAAGACTTTAATTTGGCAACAGCCTGTCTTGCAACCTTTTTCGTTTGGCAAGCGAATTATATACATTTTTTAGATCTTTTATCTAGTCCGATTTTGGCCAAGCTACCCTCACTCTAGGGCAGAGTGTGACACTGTACCTCCTGCAAAACCGGGTAGAGTTTGACGGCTGTTAGATGAGGCCCCAAAAAACCTTAATGAGCTCCAGTCTGTTGGAGTTTCATAATTATTTATGCCAGTTCCTTGCTTTCCTTCAATTCTTTGGTGTTAAGGTTTGTCTTTTGGACCGAGAAACAGAGGCAGAGAAACAGGCAAAGTTTAACAGTCTTTAATGTAAAAATGAAAAAATGGTCAAAGGCAAAACTCAGGTCGCAGTGGCTGGAGGCTGGCTGGCTGGCGGTTGTGGAGTGAGGAGTGGCTGCAACAGAAGTCCAGGAAGCAGGTTACGGCTGGAGCTCGGGAGGGAGAGCAGCAGAGAGGCACACGGAGAACTGGAAAAGAGAACAGCATAAATCACAGGGAAGGAAGATCTGCATTGATTCAGGCTGGCTCGAAGCTAGATTCACCATGGAAGGCGGAATAATCTGGTACCGGAGTGGAGAAGGAGCCAGGCTTATGTAGAGGGTGTGCCTCGTCTGCCCAGGCTCGGGGCGGAGAAAGCTGAGACCAGCTACGCCTCCAGACACAGGTACTAGACAAAAAAGGAAAAAGAGGAAAACACAAAACAAAACCCCAGACCATGACATTTGGCTCCAAATTTTAAAATGAATCTCTTTCTCTTTTGTGAATATCGCAGATACAGTAGTTGGAATTGCTCTGGTAGGAAAATAGTACGGGCCACCTGTCTGCATGCACAGCCTCATTGTGGAGAAGCTGTCCAGCAGATGCATCTGGCAAGACCTTGAGAAATGATCCATGACTCATCAGCACACAGACTCCAAAGTAAAAGTTCACTGTGATTTAAAATAAGAATCAACATCCACTTGTCAAGATGCTGGACAAATATAATTGATAGATGAAGAATCTGGGTGCTGGTTACTCCATAATGGCTAAGCAGCAGATTCAGGTAAATGAGGCTTGAATTCTGATTCGTTCCCTAATGATGTTTTTATGTGTATGTTTGTTTAATTTCTTATTTTTTCTAATTCGTTTTTAAAGCTCTATATGTTGAATCCATGGGTCTCATAGCAGGTAGCACTCTTCTACTCCCTACACATCAACTGACACAAAGAAGAAGTCTTTTCAGAAACTGTCACTCTTTTAAAGATCAGCATCAGCACACCCATGACCACAGCAGAAGCTGAGAGGTGCTTCTTGACCTTGAAAAGAGTAAAAACTTTTCTCAGAAACACCATGAGATAGGAGATGATGAATGCACTGGCCATGCTGACATATATCGCACATATATACAAAATGCGATTTCTAAACTCCCTGCTGGTCTTGATGGATTTCTTCAAACATGTGTGTTGATAGATAAGTGTTGTGTGTTCAGACAGACACCTGTTGGAGCCCTCAGTGTGATCCACTCTGTAGTGCTTCCAGTTTTCACCATGAGATCCTCTTAAATCCCTGATCTCTGATGGAAAAAAAGAGTCTGTTCTGGGATTTAAATAGTTCTCCAGATAACCCAGGCTCCTGGTGGAGAAGCTGTTTGGAAGCTCTTAATTCAACACAAATATTGTGACACTTTCAGTGGATTCAGTATTTAAGAAGCTTCATGTTAACCTAACATGACTGAGGGTAAAACATCTCACATAACATTGGATCATGTTACATTGAGGCCATTTTATTGAATTCAACACCAAACCAAGTTGGACAAAATGACAAATACTGTGTGTAGGAAAGTGCTCCACAGCCCCAAAGTACATGGAAACAATTCAGTCTCAGGTGTCAGTGTCTCTTTCCTGAGTGTCTTGATTTCTGCAGATGCTCTCAGCGTTTTCACTGTGTGTGAGAAAGAAGCTTCACAAACACGTCACCACAGAGGAAGCACAAAGTGGCAGCTCCATCCTCACGGGTGAGTTTCGGAACCTCTTCATCCTTTTCACTGGGGCTGATTTCTTCTAATTGTGTTGTCTAGGTTATCTGTAGTGTAACACAGCTTTCTGTTACCGTAGAAACTTTTCTAGTCTTAATAAGGGTCTTTCTTACTTTGGTGACTGAAACACCACATGCTCTCCATCTTCTCCTGTCCTCAGTCGTCCATCCGATCTGATTGGGAGGAAGCATTTCCTCTTTGTCCAAATGGAAGCTCTCTCTCTCTCTCCAGGGGGCCTGTTCGCAGTTTTTGTCGTCTTTACTGACAGGTTCACATTAAATATGACCCACCTTCCTGACATTCAGCAAACAACAAAGTATAAAAATAAAAGTAGTATACCATGTTACTGTGACATCATCATGCTGTAAACATATCAGATATACTTTTTATAACTATAGTATAGAATTCATATATATATATATATGTTAAAAATAATTTTATTATATTTTAATATTATTAACACATTATCACATATTGTTATGGTATTACAAATAACACCCGGGTCTGGCTCCAGGAGGGAGCCCTGGTTCCTCTGTTCCAGGTGAAGTACTGCAGCTCGTTCTTGGCTGATTCATATAGGTTGTGTGAATCACTCTTAGTCAGGCCCCTCCCCTGGAACCAGTTTGCCTTGGGAGACCCCACCACTGGGGGGGCACTGCCCTCAACAGCACAGCTCTCAGGGTCACAGGGACACGCAAACCCCTCCACCGCGTTAAGGTGGTGATTCTTGGAAGGGATATTAGGCCTATTTTATTCTATTTTACTTTACATGATGTTATCTAATGTTATTTCATTATTAATTTAATTATCAATCAATACTAATTATTACATGTATTTATTTTATATTAGATGGTATGAATTGTATTATATTATAATCAATTATATATGCTATAGAATATTTCATTTATTTATATTACATTATATTGTTTTCAAATTATAACATATTCTAATTACTATTTAATAATATTTTATTTAATGTCATAGTACATTAAATTGTATTTTATTATATTATGTTTTGTATATTTTGTCCAATGATATTGTATCAATAAGCTATGAAAAACAGCATTACATTGAATTATACTAAATAATACTACATTGCATAAAACTATATGATATATATTATATGAGATGATATTATATCATTGTATTATTTATTATTACATTGTATCTATTATATGTCAAAATTTTAGCCAATTGTATTATACATCACTAGAATAAGCAGCATTGCATTCTATTTTTTATTTTATATTATATTATAGTTAAGTTCAATTATATAATTTTCTATCAAATTTTATCCAATCGAATTATATATGGCTTTAGCGGTAGCACTATGTTCTGTTTTTCTGATATTATATTACATTAGATTTTTACAGTTTTAGATTATTTTAGATTATTATTTTAAAGTTTTAGATTATTATTATACTGTTTTAGATTATTATTATATAGTTTAAATTATTATATAGTTTTAGATTATTATACTGCTCTAGATGATTTTAGATTACTATTATTATATAGTTTTAGATTATTAATATTACACTGTTTTAGATTATTTTATGTTAAATTATATTTCCGGCTCTGGACACCAAGATGCTCTGAGGATTCACCAGCTCTTTTGACTCAAACAAACTCAAGTGTTTCCAGATTGGACCGTTAGTCCTGCTACACACAGGGCTGTGCATCCTAATCTGAGTCACTGTCATCGTCCCACCTCGGCCTCTTAGCGATCACCTCCCAGTATCTCTCCCACCGGCCGTCTGTGGAGGAGTTGAGGCCAGAAGTGGAGGGAGTCGGCTCTTCTTCACAACTGCCCCCTGGCCTCTGAGCAGGACCCTGCTCCTGATCGCTCTGCTCCCTGCTCCTCTTTCTGGAGGAGCTGGGGCCAGGCATTGAGGCAGCCGAGCCTTCAGAGCTGGCCTCAGGAGACGATGATGACAACCTTGCCAAATCAGGGACAAAGTCGTCCTCTTCGCTATCAAGTCCAGCAGCCACCTGAGCCTCATCCCACACAACCTCTTCCTCAGGTGACATGCTGCCATAGCCAGAATCATCACTGATTCTGTCAGAGGACCAGTCATCACGGTCATCCGTGACCTCATCATCGGCCTCGCCATCACTTACATCAGCAGGAGGATGTCCATGAAGGTCCTCTGCATCCTCATCTTCAGAGAGAGGGGGGATCAGACCTTCATCATCCCTGAGGACAGGCTCATCCTCAAGTCCATCGCTGTCAAGGACAACGACAAACTCTGCTTCCTCATCATCAGAGGAGATGTAAATTGGCTCATCATCATCAGAGACCCTGATCGGATCAGGGATCTCTTCAGCTTCAGGCCGACGTGCATCGTAGGAGACAAAAAATTGTATCCAATTGTACTATAAATCACTAGAATAAGCAGCATTACATTCTATTTTTTATTTTATATTATATTATAGTTAAGTTCAATTATATAATTTTCTATCAAATTTTATCCTATCGAATTATATATGGCTTTAGCAGCAGCATTATGTTCTGTTTTTCTGATATTATATTACATTAGATTTTTACACAGTTTTAGATTATTATTATACAATTTTAGATTATTTTAAAGTTTTAGATTATTATTATATAGTTTTAGATCATTATTATTATTATATAGTTTAAATTATTATTATATAGTTTTAGATTATTATTATGCTGCTTTAGACGATTTTAGATTAATATTATTATATAGTTTTAAATTATTATTATACTGTTTTAGATTATTATTATACTGTTCTAGATTATTTTAGATTATGATTACTATATAGTTTTAGATTATTATTATTAACTGTTTTAGATTAAATTACATTTTCCAGCTCTGGACACCAAGATGCTCTGAGGATTGACCAGCTCTTTTGACTCGAACGAATTCAAGTGTTTCCAGATTGGACCGTTAGTCCTGCTACACACAGGGCTGTGCATCCTAATCTGAGTCACTGTCATCGTCCCACCTCGGCCTCTTAGCGATCACCTCCCAGTATCTCTCCCACCGGCCGTCTGTGGAGGAGTTGAGGCCAGAAGTGGAGGGAGTCGGCTCTTCTTCACAACTCCCCCCTGGCCTCTGAGCAGGACCCTGCTCCTGATCACTCTGCTCCCTGCTCCTCTTTCTGGAGGAGCTGGGGCCAGGCATTGAGGCAGCCGAGCCTTCAGAGCTGGCCTCAGGAGACGATGATGACAACCTTGCCAAATCAGGGACAAAGTCGTCCTCTTCGCTATCAAGGACAGCAGCCACCTGAGCCTCATCCCACACAACCTCTTCCTCAGGTGACATGCTGCCATAGCCAGAATCATCACTGATTCTGTCAGAGGACCAGTCATCACTGTCATCCGTGACCTCATCATCAGCCTCGCCATCACTCACATCAGCAGGAGGATGTCCATGAAGGTCCTCCGCATCCTCATCTTCATCCTCAGAGGAGAGAGGGGGGATCAGACCTTCATCATCCCAGAGGACAGGCTCGTCCTCAAGTCCATCGCTGTCAAGGACAACGACAAACCCTGCTTCCTCATCATCAGAGGAGATGTAAATTGGCTCATCATCATCAGAGATCCAGATCGGGTCAGGGATCTCTTCAGCTTCAGGCCGATGTGCATCGTAGGAGACACCTGCAGAAAGAAGTGAAAGGACAAGGCAAGTTAAGAACTTCTCATGAAATGTAATGTTTGAGGCTAAAAAAGCAACATTCAAACTTCAAAATGGTGACAAGACAGCAGACGAAACACACGTACAAACATCTCTCATGTGAAATTAGCAGTAATCTACTCATTTTGACAGATAACAGCATTCATGTAAGACCACATCTCTTATACAAGAAGCTGATGAAGAACACTCATCAAACAGTACACACACATTATTGGATCCCAATTCACATCCCAACACACACCAAAATACTTGATTACAGTGAGGAACACAGGTACCAGACATGAAGCATGCACCAACACAACTTTGTAAGAACATGCTGATGATCTTCAGAAATTCTTACCTTCACATTACCTTATCAAAAATACAGATTTGGTTCCACCCAGCAAGTTGCCTTGCCCAGTCCCCCTATAAGCACAAACATGACAGCTGAATCACGAACAAGACAAACCAGGTCCTTTAAAGGGGAAACCATCACACACCTGCACACACAAACATCAGTGTGTACCAACTATTTCCCGCTCCTCCAAGAACGGTTTACTGGCATCTTCTTGCAGATAAATAGTTATAATAGTTTTACAGATAAATACCACATGTTTGTGATGAGACACTTATATAACACGAGTCGTTAAAATGCATCAGTATCATTAACAAGAATCACAACAGGCGCACAGAGACAAACCACAAAACTTAACTCTGTTTTCACTCGGACCAATTAAAACATTTCAGTGTCAAGTGAAAGAGACCCAGAACAGCTGTACACTACACTTCAAAGAGGTGAGGAAAAGGCCCAGGTTTGTTTACACCTGCACGCTCTGACCTCTGCTGCTAATGGCTAATGCTAATGCATTTTATGAAAATTGGCCCGGTCGCCATCTTTTTTATCAACATTTTGGGGCCAAATTGGACAAAATGGATGTCCTCAAACAAAAATAACATCACATCCATACACTAGTGTTAATAAATTTCACACATTGCCCGAAACTTAACACATTCAAACAGACTCACAACAAGTTTAGAGTCAGAAAACGACGAGTATCATCCAACCTGAGTTTTTCAAACAGCTCATCAAATATTATGATAATTTTTCACCTTTAAATTCAACAAGTCATTATCATATTTGTAGTAAGGATGCTTTCGGTGTTGTAGGGAGCTTCATTCATGAATCCGACGGCGCAGTAAAAACATAAATTTAGTTTCTTACCTTCGAGCAGCAGGCGCTCCTCCGGGTTCATGTCTCCGGGTGCAGTCGTCTTCTTCTTTCTTCTTCTTCTTTCTTCTTCTGCTTCTGCTCCTCTTCTTCTGCCGGTTCTCCGGGGGTTCAGCTATCCAACAAGCTCCAGATGATTTCAGCGTCTCAGGTCTCCGCAGATTTCAGCTTCCTTCTCTCAGCTTTTGCAGCAAGTCAAGTTCAGGTGCAAAGGGACGAAATGAGAGAAATCAGTTCCTTTTATATCAAATCGGTCGCGCGTCATCGTTCTGTTTCCACAACTTTGAATCACGCAGCGCTGGTGTGCGTGAGTGCAGGCGGCATATTTTCATGTGTTCTCAACATCACCTGATAATTGTGCAAACAAGCTTATAACAAAGTAAAATAAATAATAAAAAATATTAATAACTTCTGCACATGAGAGTGTAAATCATCATCTGTCACTAGCTCCTGCAGCTCCTCATGCCTTCAAACACAACATGGCCTCTGGAGTCACTTCATCTGGAGTCAGGACACAAGTTCAAGTTCAAGTTCAAACTCAAACTGATCCATGCTGGCACACTTTGAGTGTCTGAAGTCTTTATGAGCATTTGTTGTGTACTTCTGTCTGCAGTCAGTAAATGGTCCAGGCCTTCTAACATAGTGAACACATGTGCAGTTTAGATTCACAGACAATCTGCTGCTCTTGATTTCTGTACAGGTTTGTTTGAGAGTTGCTTGTAAAGGCTGCTGTTTATTCTTGTTTATTCCTCTGATGTTTGTGTTTGGCCTCATCATATATTTTATGATGTTTATTCTTAACACACAACAGGTTATCAAAGTTTTAACTTACATTCAGAAATTGTATTTGGTTTTAGTTGAGAATCATGTTTGCACATTTCTCCACGGTTATTAATATTTAAAAAATAAATAACCACACTATAGCTCATTTCATTTTTGACTTTTTCATTTGACCTTTTCTGAACTAATGCAATCATTTCTGATGATTCGACTCCTGTCAGGAGGTAGGTTTGTAACAGGGAACAAAACAAGACTGTAAACATCACTCTTTGTTTGTGCAAAAACAAAGAGTACTTTTTTGTACTTTTTAACTTTGTACTGAATCAAAGCTAAGATTTTGTCATTTTGTCATTCACATTAGCTTCTCGATTATTTCTCATTGAAACTAATATGTGTTGGTAAACTACAATAAAATTGAGAAAAAATGAGAAAAGTATAATAGCATTCAAAATTTACTGTAATGTGGACATAACATTTTTGCATCTAAAAAAGAGAATCAAATGTCTAACCTGGTCCTGTCCGGTGCACAGAGATTTTAACTTCCTCTGCAGGATTGACATATCACACTACTACAATACACACATACTGCATGTCAGAATGAGGCTTAGCAAATACAGTAAATGTAACATCTGACACTGAATAAAGTGAACTTCATTTCACAACAGTCTGCAAAGAAATCAGCATCCCTCTCCTTAATTTCAAAATATGCACCATGACAGAACAACATTGAAATGATGAGGGTCTCAAAATTTTGGCACAGGGGGCCATCTTCAGGACAGGGACTCAAAGTCAGGTGATTGTGGAGGAGCCACTTTAAGGCCTTTTTAATGTTGTTATTGTGTTTTAGTTCTGCGTATTCCTACAAGAAAGATCTAACTTTGAAGAAATGACTATGTGACTGTATCCTGTTTGGTTTCAGTCTTTATATTATGGGGTGCAATTATTAAAAAAATAAATCATGGTGTTCTGTCTTAATCTGTCTGGAATGATTATGTAGAATATAAACTTTGATGTCTTTTTATTTGAATGTATGGCTGAAGGCACATCCACAAAAGTAATGTACCATTATAATAAAGTGGTCATTTATTTCATCAAAACAGGCAGATCTCTCCACATTGATGCAGGATCAGAAGCTTAAAATCAATTTTCCAGCTTTTGAAAATAGCACCTCTTTCCAACCGAGATAGCTTGGTTACTGTGTTTCTGGACTGGTTGCATAGGCTTCTGTTCCCCACTTCTGTGAGAGTGGCATTACGTTAACCTACTGTCACCCCATCTGTCTCAATGCTTTACATCAACCTACATGTTTTAATTATTTTAGCTCATTCCTGGACCAAAATTTTACACAATACTGCAAAACATTGTACAGTTCTTTTATTTATTTTAAAAATGTGTTCTATTTTTGTACACATTTTTACTCTCACTTGTTATATTTCGTATTCATATTCCTAAATGGTTTTGCTTTTACATTTTTTTCCTTATTATTTTTATTATTATGCACCAAAATGGCAGGGGAAATTGCTGTAAGAAAAACTACTTGGTAATAAAACTGATTCTGAAACAGACCGTGGACTCAATAAGTGCTACTGTTAACTGTTAAATCCAAAATGCGCTCAATCGTTTGACGTTTATGAACATAAAACACAAAACTACTCCATTGTGTGCGCGCTGTAAACCGCCCGGGTGCAACACTGTACCCTCGCGGTTTGAGTTCCGCCCTTTTCGTTCCGTGAACATCACGTTTTAAACTAACGTCATCAAAAATCGCTTTCGGCATTTGTGAATCCGTTCAGGACCATAAAAGATGAGAGTCGCTTTTATTATATGAATAGATATTTTTTTAGCCTCGTTTACTTATTTTGTCGCGCTGTTTCACTGGTTGTTATGTGGATAGCGCCCTTGGTTACCACTTTCCACCCATAATGCATCATTGCTTGGAGTGCTTGTGAGCTAACTTGGCTAACCTGATAATAACGTAGCATTGCAGGTAGAAATTTATGTTATAGATGAACAGTTGCTATAACCCTCTCTTTAGTCAAACGAGCAGAATGAAGAAACATTAGTGATACGCCTGGAACTTTAACGACGGAGGTAACGACGCTTGACGTTAGCTTTTAGCTTCGTTGCTAAATATTAGTTTACGACGATACAACAGTTACATCGTTAGTGAATTATTCTCATGAATGTTAATTATAGTCGGCCAGTCATCGTACTAACTTAATTGATATTTAGCTACGATAGTTATAATCTATTAAGGACACTTCAATGGTCCAAAGCTCCAACCTGTTTCTATGTGTACTGATGCAAATAAGAGCCAACTTGAGTGAATCTCATTAAAGGATGGAGATGGACCAGCACAACACGGTTGTCTTCAATTCCTCCAAAAGAGAGCTGTTTACTACCAACAATGGATACAAATCCATGCAAAAAAGACTCAGAGCTCAATGGAAAATCCAAAGGTAAGTTGTTTGTGGTGTGACACTTCTGTCCAGGGCTGCTTGCTTTGGATTGAACTACTAAACATTCCATGTTTTTGCAGTAATTTTCAGAAACCAGTCAGTTGCGAAATAAATGCTTGTCTTCCCCAGTATGAAGGAAGAGCTGTCTTTGGAGAGGCTGAAGGGTGTCAGGTTGTGGATAACTGCAGGCCCAAGGGAGAAGTTCACAGCATCAGAGGTGATGTATCCAAAGAGCAAAAAACAAGCATTTTTCAATTAAAAAAACCCTTTCATTTCCATATAATTGCTCTTGGCTTATGAGATGGTACAAATAACAAGTTTAGCAGCAAAAAAACCCTTTTCCGCTACTGCTTTAAAATTCTGCACTCAGGTTTTCACACAAGCACATTTTCAAACTGTTGTTCCATTTTAATTTCAGATGGAGGTACTGAAGCACTACCTGGATACAGGAGGAAATGTTCTGGTCATGCTTGGCGAAGGAGGAGAAATGAAATATGACACCAATATCAACTTTCTCCTGGAGGACTTTGGAATAATGGTCAACAATGGTGCATATTGGACTTTACTGAAATGATAGTTGAAGTCATCTGTGCAGTTATAGGTATTTTTGTTAATTGGATTGAATTGGCTTATTTCTTTCTTTCCATCTCTGTAGATGCTGTTGTGAGGAATGTGTATTACAAATACTTCCATCCTAAGGAGGCACTTGTGTCCAATGGTGTATTGAACAGGTTTGTCATTACATCTTTCTCAACATAAACACAGCAATTCTATACTGTTTGTTCCAATATGTCCCTCTGTGTTTATAGTAATAAATGTAGTTCTCTTGAATTAGTTTGTAAGCTGATGCACATCAAAGTCACAATATTCTTCTTTTTCCTTGTGTAGGGAGATTAGTCGGGCTGCTGGTAAAGTGGTCACAGGAATCATTGAAGATGAAAATGTTGGCAACAATGCACAGTAAATAATTTAATTTGATACTTATTACTCATCAAGTACTGCATTTAGTGTTTTGGAAAGGTTTGAATGCAAGCTATTGTGTCTTTATTTGTCTAGGGCTCTCACATTTGTCTACCCATATGGTGCCACACTGAGTGTAATGAAGCCTGCTGTGGCTGTTCTTTCAACTGGTTCAGTCTGCTTCCCCCTCAACAGGCCTGTCCTGGCCTTCCATCAGGGAAAGGTCAGAGGCATAATGTAGTCTATATACTCTTTCCCAGACCATATAATGCTAATGTATACTTGTGATGTGATGTTGAAAGATGTCTTTTGTCTTATGAAGGAGGCTGGCAAACTGGTAGTGGTGGGTTCCTGCCACATGTTCTGTGACCAATACATAGACAAAGAGGAGAACAGTAAAATTTTGGTGAGTCTAGTTGACATTTAAACATTTTTTGTCCACTCATCAGAAGGGTAGGCGTATTCTGTTCCCCTGTGGAATTTGTTAAGTGTAAATGTTTGTGTACAACAGCCTATTGTACCTTTTCATTCCAGGATGTTGTGCTCCAGTGGCTCATGACTGATAATATTCAGCTGAATCAGATTGATGCTGAAGACCCAGAGGTGAGGAAGTATTTTTGAAATAATTATTTACTAATATAGTCTTTCAGAATAGCTGACATGCATCTTGTGCTTTCTTCTCCTAGATCACTGATTACACCATGTTGCCAGACACTGGGTGCTTGTCGGAACAGCTCAGAGTGTGCTTACAAGAGGGTGATGAAAACCCCAGGGACTTCACATCTCTCTTTGATATGTCTTTGTTTAATTTGTCAACTGACACTTTACCCCAAGTCATCAGGTGAGAATGAAAAATATACACGTGTGTGTCACGGCTCTGTATTTCTTCATGGCTAATTTTTTTTATGTTTTCTGCAGTGCTTACAAGCAGCTTAATGTCAAAGATGAGCCACTTCAGCTAATCACACCACAGTTTGAGACCCCTCTGCCTCAACTTCAGCCTGCAGTGAGTTTCAGTCCTGCTGATGCTTTGCTGTTCATAGAATTTTTTAACAGTCATATGCAGCTGTAATTTTAGGGGAACAAACATTTTGCTTTAAGTCTCACAAGTTTAAACCCAGAAGTGGGGTTTGTCTTGTCTTTTAGGTCTTTCCACCTGCCTTAAGCGATTTGCCTCCACCCATGCTGGACCTGTTTGATCTAGATGAAACGTTCTCATCTGAGAAAGTGCGCCTTGCACAGCTCACCAATAAATGTAAATTAAGTACTTTACTTACTGCTTAGGTTTGGACTGGTAATAGAAAGGCACCACTAGATCTGCTAATTTTTATACTGGTTGAATTCACAGGTACGGACGATGATTTAGAATTCTACGTCCGTAAATGTGGTGAAATTCTCGGGGTGACTCCAAAGTTGGACAAAGATCAGAGGGATGCCAAGCACATCTTGGAGCATATTTTCTTCCAGGTTGTAGAGTTCAAGAAACTCAATCAGGTGAGAAACCCGTAAAACTCCTATGAGTTATTTAAGTATGCATTATGGCCTTGTCTAAGCCTGAAATCTCCCCCCTCACAGGAGCATGAAAATGACACAGAGGAGCAATTCATTCCATCGTGATTGGATTCATGAGACACATGTAAGATTTTCTACTCTGCACTTGTAATGTAACCTGACCGTGACCAAGCAGATGGGAGTACCTGTATATTCTTCAGTAAAGGAGATAAATGACTGTTACAGTAGTAGAGGACTCTGCTTTATAACCTTCTATTGTATTTCATTTTGAAAAGAAATTGTAAAATAAACTTAAGTGAATAAAGTCATTTCTACTTTTATTTGAATATTCAAATCTTTATTAACATTGTTAAAAGGCATATAGAACACCCTGCCTTAATCCACATGCATCCACCCTGTAAAAAAAAAAAAAAAAAAGCAAAATGAAGGATTAGAACATGGACTTGCAGTTTTTGCCAGAGCATACTGTGATGAATATTAAAAATGGTTAACTGAGCAGCTTACCTTCACGTGCACATCCAGTGTTTAAAAATCCACATTGATTCATCCTTGATGCATGGTGGGTGCAGAGGCAGACAATCATGTACAGTTGAAAACCCAATACTTCTTTCCTCCAAACCTCCAAATTCCTCCATGTTCAGACTGTGTGTAAAGGGGCATTCTTGACCAGGTCAGGGAAAAACTTCAGTTAGGGAATGTTGTGTAGACTGGAGGTTTGGACTTGACGTTTGATCCAGAGCGCTGGATTCCATGCAGGGTTTGGGGCTGTTGTTCTCAGGTTTAATCAAAGACACATCCCATGACATTTGAGAGGCAGTGAGATCAATGTACATCTGGTCAGAGTAAGCAGCTTTTTTTTGCTTTTGAAGGAGCATGCATGGAGTGGAGGATTTTCCCTGTAAAGGTACAGCTAGATGACAATTGTCGGTCTCTTGAGCATTTAAGCTACTCAGTGAAAAGGCCTGAGAGGGAGAAACGGGGTCTGTTGACAGGCAGAGAGAGGCCACGATGGACGACCTGGTGTCAGATCTATCAGCCATTGTGTCATTTGACACTCTTGACGTGGACAGTTCTAGTGACAAAGCAGACAGCAAACTCTGTTCCCCAAAAAACTTCCTGTCGAGCTCCGATGGAGATGAAATTTCAAAGCTTTTCATATCTAGAAGGTAAAAGATAATCATGGAATCACATCAGCTGATCAGATTTAAACAAATATATCTATCTTGAGACTAAAACCAACTTTCTTACCTTCAATGATAAAAGCTTTCTCCATTGTTTCCTTTGGGCCAGTGAGTATCAGCTGCCCTCCAGGTGGGTTTTAAACTGTTGAAGCTGTTAATTGACCCAGCTGGAGGCTGAGCAGGTCATCAGTCTGGAGGAGGCATGGGGGAAGACAGCCTTTTATTTGTGATCACTTTTTGCTTTTCAGATTTTTTATTAAAAATTCAGAAAATAAATAAATAAAACATTTTTTTTGATTTCCTGACCACTTGAATAAAAAAAAGCAGGGCTCCAGATAAAAATCATTTATATTGTTCAGAAATGTATTGTACTCCCCAATAATAATTTAATTACTCTGTAATGTAATAATGCTAAGATGACACTGTCAAAATTACGTATTTTGAAGCCAGTGAGCCAAACAACAAAAAGTATAGAAAAGAAAATGTTGGTATTAATTTTTTTTTGTTAATGCCCTTATTTTGAATAGCATGACCTGGATAACTGGGAGCCTTTACAGATAACATATAAATGACATGATATTGTACAGAATTGAGCTGGTCACAATATTGTAAACGTAAATGTAACCCCATTTCATAGCAGAGGTAATATGACAACATAACCCCCTTCGAGTAGCCTAAGTTTGGCAATTGAACATGTTTAGGAGAGGCACTTTTTATTTAAGAGTTTATTTTGAAGGTCCTACCGGAAGTTTTCTAGCTTACTACCTGAGCCTGTGCGCACATCTACTGCGCATCTTCGTCACTATCCGGTTCCTACGATCAAGAAGAGCGCGAGATAGGAATCCAGGAGCGCGGACAAACCCGGGCTCTCCGCTCCAGCTGGTCTCTAGCTGTTGCATTACCATTCAACACAACAGCACCAGGCCACCATCAGCACCACCAATCGCAGCTTCATGAAGACAACAAACCCGCGGAATACACGGTATAATACTGACATACATGCACATGACGTGTGAGGACAGCGGGACAAACCACCGTGTAACCGTCAACAACAGAAACAGAGGGAAATGTCCTGGTTGGCGCGCGGGTAAGAGCTTTGTTATCCCAGTTAACAGTAGTATCAGCACTGCTTATTTCGTCACACGTGGGTTTAACATTAACAGTCAAAGTTACAATATTAATGGCTCAGTTGGCTAAGGTGAAAGGTTTGCTTTTTAACTAATCCTGTACGTTTTGGGCTACTTCATGGACTCTGGTCTGTGCCGCCCTTTTCCGGAGTCACGATAAACACGGTTCAGTGTTTGTTTCAACGCCAGGCTTTCTGTTAACTCACAGCAACCATATGGATTAGTAAAACACTGTACCTGTGACTTTGTCAAACGATCGTTTATGCCAGTGAGATAGCCGCGAAGAAACAAACCTGATCGTCAAGTTTTCCTCGCCCCACCACAAGGGCGGCTCGGAGGCTAGTTTCTGCTTCCACTGTCAGCTTCACTCGTGCACATAACGGCTGTTTGTTTCTCAGTGAGGATGGAGAGGAGGTCATGCATCAAGACACCGACTCTGATGTGGCAGAGCAGAGAGATGGTGGCAAAGTGAAGGTGAAATGGACCCAAGAGGAGGTGATTGCCATGACTTGTCCCAGTCATTTGCATGTTGTCTCAATGATCCTGTCAGTCAAGTGATGGCTCTATAGGACAGCAGACATAAACAGGCTTGTTTTGTTTATGTTTACAGGATGACAAGCTCAAGGCGCTGGTTCACAAACTGGGACCCAATGATTGGAAATATATTGCCAGCTACATCCCAGTGAGTTTGATGTGAACTTTTTCTTGTTTATACTAAGCTTTAGAGCCTTCTTGACTACTTTATGTCAGCAATAATCCCATTCAGTGTTTTGAAGCTTCTTATGCTTGGCTTGTTTTGCTTAGAGTCACACTGAGCACCAGTGTCAGCACCGTTGGTACAAGGTCTTGGATCCAGAATTGGTTAAAGGTCCTTGGACAAAAGAGGAGGATGAGAAGGTAGGTGACATGCCAGCTAGCAGCACAGGGGGTTAAAATTGGACTCATTGGAGAAACAGTGTGATTGCCTACGTTGAGTTGTAATTCAGATACATACTCTCCATTCCTCAGGTTATAGAGCTTGTGAATCTCTACGGCAACAAACAGTGGGCGATGGTAGCCAAGCATCTGAAGGGCAGACTGGGGAAGCAGTGTAGAGAGCGCTGGCACAACCACCTCAATCCCAACGTGAAGAAGTCATCATGGACAGCTGAGGAGGACCTCATCATCTACAAGGCCCACCGCCTGCTCGGAAACCGCTGGGCTGAGATCGCCAAGCTGCTCCCTGGGAGGTAAAAAACTCTCCAGCAACGCTACTCTCAGCTCAGAGGATGAGCTTGAAATTGCCTTGTCTTGCCTTCTCCAGAAGTCTCATGCTGTAACATTCATCCACAGGACGGATAATGCAGTGAAGAATCACTGGAATTCCACCATCAAACGCAAGTTAGAGATGGGCTTCTATGCTGAGGAGGTCTTTAGGCCAAATGAGCTCGAAGAGCTATTGGCCCGTGTTAACAAAGATGTGCAGGTGGGCTGTCTTTCTGTGATGTTCTCCTCGAGGTTGGATGCTGTGTTGAACTGTATGAACAGTATTGATAATTTTGTGTTGTGATTACACAGATGGCTAGCTGCTCTCAAGATGGTGCAGAGACAGACCCAGAACAGAAAGCACACCTTTCAGTAAGCAATCAATCATTTCAATTTGAAAAATATAATAATTTAAATTTGGGGTTTCAATAATTTCACTTTCACTCTCTATTAAAAAAATCTAATCATATTTTTAATGTCAGTGTTGTTATAGACTTTTACTTTTTCTTATGGTTGCAGGAAGCAGCAGTCTCAGCCTCTGTTAAAGTCCTCCCCAGCGAAGCAGGGCCGTCGAAGGCTGTGTCTCCAAAAGACAGTTTAAGCCCCAAGACTGAAGCAGACTCCCAAGGAGAAATGAGTTGTTCCAGCTGGGTGGTGGACAGCTCTGGCTTTCTCTCCCCTACTGGCCCAGCACTGAAGGAAGTGTTGGACATGGTGGATGGGGTGAGTATCCCCGGTGACCAGTAAATAGCATTAAAATATATATCACATACCTATCTTATGCCCCATCACAACCTCTTTTTTTCTGCCTTTGACAAATAGTGCTGTGGATTATAAAGCTCAGTTATACAGAATTATACAGATTAAAAAAATGGCTTTGTGCTGTTTTAAATGTATTGTAATTAATAATTAATATTTCAGAATATTGACTAGATGTCTGACTAACAAATAAAATGTCTCCTTTGCTGTCAGGACCTGGATGTCTGGTGCAACCTTGCAGCCTTTGATCTGCCTGAGGACAGTCCGAGCCCAGAGCGCCACCAGTTTCGTCTGGAGGGAAGCGCCTTGCAGGAGCTGAGCAAAGGCAGCAAGGGGGAACTCATCCCTATCTCTCCTGGAGGGGTCACGCCACCCTCCATACTGAACCACAGGAGCCGGAGACGCATCGCCCTGTCCCCGGATGGCAATAACTCCATGACTCCCAAGAGTACTCCTGTAAAAATCTTGCCCTTCTCTCCATCTCAAGTAAGTAATTTAATCCTGTAGTTCTGACTTGAGTACTGTACATGATGTCACATGAGACAGTCCACTAATTAATACATGCTGTTCCAGTTCCTCAACATGTGGACCAAGCAGGACACTCATGACCTGGAGAACCCGTCGCTCACATCCACGCCAGTTTGCAGCCAGAAAGCCATTGTTACTACACCACTACAGCGTGACAAGACCCCTCTCACTCAGAAGGAAAACTCAGTGTGAGTTTATCTAACTATCTAACTAAGGATAGTTTTCGATAGTGGTTCCATTTTGGATCCAGTTTCTGGTCTGCCAAATACCTGGATTGGTTAGGCTATGATGATATAGATTCATTAAGCAATGGTGATGTTGATATATCATCATCACATCCAGTATATCATCTCACTCTTTTTATTCTTAGTCAGGATAATTGGAGTATGCTGCTTGTGATGTGCAGGAGGGTTCAGCCTTTCATTGAATGTGTCAGACACATTTAATAAACATTCCATATATTAAGCTGCTCATTTCATTTTAAGGTTGTAACTACAGGCTGTGAACATTACTTCCTTGCAAATGTGGAAATGGAAACCTGATAGGACTCTAAAGAATTCAAATGGATTCTGATTCGATACTGGATTTGATTTTGAAACTCAGTGTTCACATTTTGCTTCTCAATGTAGATTTGTCACACCCAACCACAAGTCTGATCTCTGCACAACCCCACGAACTCCAACACCATTCAAAAATGCCATGGAGAAGTATGGTCCTCTCCAGCCTCTGGTGAGTATCTGTTATTGTCAGTGAAACGCAATAAGTTCAGTTTATGGTTTTATCAACACTGCATTAACACAAAATGTAATGTGTGCAATCTTAGCCTCAGACTCCGAACCTTGAAGAAGACATAAATGAGGTCATCCTAAGAGATGCTGGGATTGACTTGGTTGTTGTACGTTCAACTCCGCCTGAACAAAGACGCAAAACGATGGTAACTATGAGTCAACTTTAATACTTAACACCTATTTTAAATGTTTCACCCCTGTTGAAGGTATACCATCTATACATTAGATCAAAACCTCATTCAAAGTCATTTTCTTTCAATGGCAAGTATTGTGGTATGTACTCATTTATACAATATATTTATAGGTGGATACTAAACTTTTGGAGCAACTATTTTTCAGGAAGACCACTGGAAACCACCTAAATGACACATGACATTGAATTACAGAGCTAGCCTAGATATGAAGTCAGGGTACGGCTTCTTGTAATGATGCATGCTACTGTGCTAGCACAGTGTAATTTCAGTGTATAGTACAAGCTAGACTTGGTGTATAAAATAATGAAGAACAGGGGTAGTGTGACATGTCCTTAAATGTTTACATGATAGTTTGTGGTTGCAGATTTTTTAAAATTGTGGCTAAAATGAACTGCTGCAATTACTTGATGATGAAATGAAATTATTTCACATTTTGAAAGTACTGTCCCCCTAGCAGGGACTTTAGGGGGGAAAATAATGTTCCCGAAACTTATTTTAAACCCTGGTCTGTGCAGTGGAAAGAGTTCCTCCAAAGGTTCCTAGTCCCTTCCCTAGTGGGGAAAGTTCTTGCCTTGTAAAACTGTGTCTGTAGAAGGTTAATCTGACAATTTGACAGCTTGGTAATGTTGAGTACTTGCTGTTTTTCCGCTTCATACTGCTTCATGTTCACAGATTCACACCTTGGAGCTGTGTGTTACAATGCTGGTCAGCAGGCGGCTGCACAGGTGCAACTGGGTGTGAAATCCCTAGTTCACTCTCTTCTCCCAACCAGATATTTCTAGGCTTCTGCTGCCAGTATCATTCAAGAGTGCTTTGAACTAATATGTTTTATCTCCCACTGTTGAACCTTGATGAAAGCGAACATAAATGGCTCAAGGGTGGCCTTCCTCCATTTTTGCCTGGACCTATTGTTATCGCTTTTATCTTTGGCAGAAATTGTGCTTCATTGTTGACATTCTTGCTCAAGCTATTTATACAGATCTCGTTTTTAAAAAAATCTGTATATATTTTTTTTATTATTCTCAGCATCGACCTCCTATGAAGAAAGTGCGAAAATCGTTGGCTCTAGATGTCATAGACTGCCAGGTGATGCCTACATCCAAACGTAAATCCCTCAAAGCTGAAGCCAAATGCAACATAAAGGTAAAAAATGTGGAAGTATTGTTAGCTATTATTTGCCTGTCCCTAGGTTAAAGAGATCCTGATTATTTTTTTGTCCTTTTTTTGACCACAGGAAGAACCCATGATAGTTTCTCTCAACTCCTCGTCATTTTGTAGCAAGCAGCATGAAAATATTTTGGATCAGGGCTTCCTTTTGGGACCTAGTGACAGTGCCATATTTTCCAGCACAGTGCCTCCGATTCCAGTAAGTTCCACCTTTTTTAACCTTAAAGGAAATTATTATCCTCATCAATATAAAAGTATTTTGACATGGCTTTTAAACGATTGACTTAATTCTACTGTGATGTGTTTTCTCTCTCTTTAGATGTCAAAAGAATGGGAGACGGTTGTTTGTGGACAAACTAAAGACCAGCTAATAATGACGGAGAGAGCAAGACGCTACCTTCGCTCACTAAAATCCCACGCTCCCAACCGGGCTCTGATTCTTTCCTGAGACACCAACATGTTACAAATACACAACTTAATGTTGCTTTTTCCCCCTTACATTTTGCTGTTGTAATTTGTGGTGGAGAAAATGTTATATGTAGATTTACAGGTACAGACAATGAAAATGAAAAAAAGAAGAGAATTTCATGGTATTGTTGCTACTTACGCATGTTTGAAAAGGTAAAGGGGTTAAAGGTTAAAAAAAAAATCACAGCTGTGCTGTCACTGAAAAGACACGGTTTTACATTGCCTATGTGTCTAATGTACATTTTTTAAACTTGTGAAGAGTACAAACACTCAGGTTTCACGTCCATATCTTACATCTTATCATATATATAAAATAAGGAGTACATTCAGACAGATTGATTAGTGATGATCATTTAGAAATTATATCAATCTTGAAAATGTTATGTGAACATTGTCTTGTAAGATCCTATAAATTTATACTGTACATCTTAATCCTCATTGAAAGTCAAGTCTTACCAAGGGTTAAATCAGACATCCACCAGAAATGTTAATGATAGCATGCGTCCATAATCCATCACTGTGGTGTACTACTTATTGAGATCCAACAGGGTGATGAATATATGTGGGAAGGTTTTATGTTGTATCCAAGTAGTTGAGATGTAATGGAGGCATGGATGCTGTACCAGCGTTCATGGCAAGTATATGTTATTTGGCACTGTTTGTAAATATTTAGTGTTGTATGTTTTTACTTTATCTTAGAATATTTTGTTAAGAAATGTAGTAAAATGCCAATATGTTCAGTATGCATTTTTCTCCTGATTATGAGCACAAAGCAGCTTAATACTGTCCTGCAAACCAAATGTAAACCTGTCACTTAACATGTTCAACTGGATTAATGTATAAAACAGTTCAGCTAAATAAAATGATGTGCTCAACACAGGCAATTGATAACTCACAGGATTGTCTGTTACAGAATAGTGTTTCATCTTTGCAAAGAGTAAAAGTTTTTTCATGTTATAATCGTCCATTCACCTCCTGTTTCACAACTTGAAGGCAAGTCAAAGGACAAGAAAATATCAGCACTTGGAAAATTATTTTTGATCATTTCTTGGCCACCTGTAGCATATTTGATATAACCTGAAATACCAGACCCAAATGTACATCCTAAGATTAAATACACGGAAATTGAGAACCTTCTATTAGAGTCATTATTTATACAGATCGCAATCTGTGTATAATTCACATATGGGCTCGAAATGTTGCAAACCTCTCCGTTTTGCAGAATAATTAAGCCAGTTTATCAAATAAGGCACACTATTACTTGGTAATTAACATAGTTATGGTGATAAATAGGTACAATTTTAAAAAAGTCAGCATTCAAATTTTAAAATATCGCATAGGCTGATTTTTTTGTGGACGTAACATTGACTGTATAAATGACGTACACGTATTTTTGAAAAAACTTTATTTTGAAGTGTGAAAGGTACAACCGGATGTTACAGTACTGATGACAGCTCGCACTCTGAGACACAGGAAGCAATTGTCGGTTTTGGTGACGCTGCATAAGACTGCAAGACATGGACCGGTCTGGTAAGTGAATTACTTCGTAAATTTTGAATATCCTTTCAGATACATATGTTATTTGTGCTACGTACGTTATGTATGCTATTAATGAATTGCCAGTTTCATAATGAATGCAAAAATGCTACACTGTGCACGCGGTGTGTTGCTTTCTACCGACGAAAGCTAGCTAGCATCTGAAGTTAGCTAAACCTGCAGTGAACGAGCGAGCGTTATCTCAATGAATGAATGAATAGTCTGAAGAGATAGCGAATAATAAAAATGTGTTACTGCTTCCTCTCCTCGGTGGTAACAGATAAATCTACCTTTGGACTAGCCGGCAGGTTAACTCATGTACCTGTGTCCGCAGGGCTGCTCGGGTTGTTCCTCCTCAGCCTGGCTCTTGCTGGAGCTCAGGCTCTCACACCGGCACACCACCTCTCCCTGTCTGATGTGGCCCGGCTGCAGAACCTCCTGGGCCAACAATTCACCGACCTGGAGTCCGCATACTACTCTGTTGTTGGTCTGACCAAGCTTGGAGCAAATGTTCCTGATCACAAGGTAACTCCATTATGCTCGTCAGCTATCTCAATAATACATATTACATGAAATGTCGATCCTCAGTGTTCTAAAATATGTGTTTTTATTTGCAGGGAGTATGCCAGTTCCTCAAATCCCAGCTTGACCCCACGAGTGTTGACTCTCTCTTCTTTGCTGCTGAGACCAGTCAGGCCATTTCAGGGTGTGAGGTATGGATATATTGTTCTTGCTTTGCCCCTCTTGGCTTTGTTGGAGTAGATAAGTGTGTAGTTGGATTGGAAAATATTAAAAAGTGTGATTTCACAATATTGAGAAGGCCTTATCATAACAAATCATTTAGTTTGGGTATTTCAAATTCACATAAAATCTTCAGATGTCAAGATGTTTAAACAATCCCTAATATGATTATATTAATGGAAGCATAACTATATGAAATAATTAGTGTGATTTTGTGTAGTACCAAACTGTTTATACAAGATATTTGTCCACTTCATAGATCCCTGTGTCCAATGAAACCCGTGACATTCTCCTGGCAGCAGTTAGTGAGGATTCGACCATGACTCAGATTCATCGGGCAGTGAGCGCGATCAGTTCTCTGGGGCTTCCTCTGGCTTCCCAGGAAGTTGTAGGTGCCCTGACAGGTCGCATCAATAAGGAGGACAATGTTATGGCGTAAGTGATTGGTTGCCTTGGTTAGGGAGTGCATTCTGTGTGTAGGGTCCTGCTGTGATTATGAGCAAATAGTTTGAGCAATGTAATTTACAGAAATTGTATGTTATTTTGGACAGTATCACGTTAGCCCTGCAAACAGCAGCCCGACTGTCCCAGCAAGCAGAACTTGGAGGAATACTGGAGGAAATTGAGGTAAGCTCTTTAACTTCCACTAGGTGGTGCTACAATTCTGTTCATTGACTTGGAGCAAGACACACTGGACTCTATGTGCAGAGTTTTTTTTTTATTTTTTTATAATTACATTTTTGCGTTTTTCCGCTCAGGACCTGACGGCTCGTTTGGATGATCTTGGTGGCATCTACCTCCAGTTTGAGGAAGGACTTGAGGCAACTGCCATGTTTGTGACTGCTGCTTATTCCCTGTCAGATCATGTGGACATGGAGCCCCCACTGAAGGAGGTATGACTTCTGTCTGTCAGGTGTATTGTCAGGTTTTGGCTTCTGTGTTGTTTTTTTTCCCCTGAAACTGATGGAAGATGTGTTCTCCCCACAGGACCAGGTGATCCAGCTGGTGAACTCTATCTTCAGTAAGAAATCCTGGGACTCTCTGGCTGAGGCTTTTAGTGTGGCAAGTGCTGCCGCTGCTCTCTCCAGCAACCGCTTCCATGTGCCGGTCATTGTCAGTGCTCAGGGCCCAGCCACAGTGTCCCACAGTCAGCCAACCTTGCAGGTACAGATGCTGCATATCAGCCTAGCTACAGTCCTCTGCGTGTTTTTTAATCAGCTCAAAGTGAATTTTTTTCTCTGTTGTCTGATTCACAGCTCCTTGTTACTGATGTCATGTCTCAACCTCTGGCCTCAGCCAACGTGCTGGTGGAATCTGCGTATGCTGTGGGCTCCAAGAGCGTCATACTCAGCCAGGCACCTTTCACACTTAACGAGTATGTATCATTAGAGACATTAGTATTAGCTTTATTTTATTTACCCACCATCCCTGGTAGTAGAAAATGATCCCAAAAGCTTTAAGAAATATACACATGGCCTTTTATTATCTCTTTGCTCAAATGTCCCTAGACAATAATCTCAAAAATGTAATTGTTGATCTGTTTAGGTTATGTTGAACCAAGCACAATTAATTTTTGTTTTACAAGAGGTATCTCCTGTATTTATTAATTTATCTTTCAGTCGATTGTGAGGTGTTTTGTGGGGCAATATTTCTTCATTTCATTGATAGAACATACACTGTTATTGTTTTCCCTGATTTTCAGTGGTGTCTTTGAGCTGAACTTCATGTCCAACCAGCCAGCCAGTGGATATTACCAGTTTACGATTGCAGTGACCGGAGACAGTCGGCTGGTAGCAAATCATGTTGAGGTGAGGTAGCAGTCGGTATCGGAGACATAACATTTAACTAGAGTCGAATGGCTTAGCCTGTGGTTCGCGGTATCTGAGACATAAAATTTCGCTGCTTACATTGTGATTTTTATGTATGTAGGCTGTGTTTTGAATTTTAATTGCCTTATTGTAGAAAAATAATGCAACAATGATCAACAATAAAAATGTGCTATTGTTGAGTCAGAAGTGGGAAGATGTGGCGACAGCCCATTCTAGGTTAGCATTTAGTCTGGATATGATTGTAGCCACTCTTGTTTATGAAATTATATGGTGCTTTTATGCTCTTACTTGATGTCACTTTGTGCTGTGACTCCTATAGCTTAAAGTGAAGGTGTCCACTGAGGTGGCTGTCACCAACATGGACCTCTCTGTCGTGGATAAGGACCAGAGCATTGGCACAAAGACCAGCAGGTTAGGAGACAAGTTTATACGTGTTGATCTTTTCTCTGACCCTTACTATAATGACAATAGAAAACTAAATTCTTTTCTTTTGTACATGACCCAGGGTGGACTATCCCTCCAAAGCCAAGAGCTCCTTCACAGCAGACAGCCACCAAAACTTTGCTATGTCCTTCCAGCTGGTTGATGTCAACACTGGAGTGGAACTCACCCCTCACCAGGTATGTAGTCAGGGTGGGACATAAACTCACATCACAAGCAAAATCACATCTTTTTTGCAGACTTCATCTGCTGTCATCAACACTTTTGTGACTGTACAACTGTTGTACTGTATATATTCACATATGGTTGGCCAGAACAATCATGAAAACAGCCAACCATTGGTAGGAGAAATTGAGCTCTCAGTCCTGTTCAAGATTTAGGCTAATGATTTTCTCTCGCACAGACTTTTGTTCGACTGCACAATCAGAAAACTGGCCAGGAAGTTGTGTTTGTGGCTGAACCCGACAGCAAGAATCTGTACAAGTTTGAGTTGGACACAGCAGAGCGAAAATCTGAGTTTGACTCCATCTCTGGCACCTATTCGCTCTACCTTATCGTTGGGGATGCTACCTTGGAGAATCCCATCTTATGGAATGTGGTAAGTGTTCGTTTAGACTTGGTGGTGGTAATGAGGATTACTTACTGATGTAGCAAGTGCTGAACTAGCGAGATGTTGATGTTGGGCTCTAAAATTGAGTTGTCATCTTTTAAAAGGCTGATGTTGTTCTGAAGTTTGTGGATGAGGAGGCTCCCGCTGCCATTCAGCCCAAGACACTTTATGTACCCAAACCAGAGATCCAGGTAATACTTATCCACTCCTTATTTATATCAGATGCACTCTTTATGGCAGAATTACTTCATGCTGATGGACAATCAAGCAGCGTGCAGTAGCTCTCAGTCCAGCAGTTTAAAGTCTCCTTTTGTTTCTGCAGCACTTGTTCAGGGAGCCAGAGAAGAAGCCTCCCACCGTGGTTTCCAACACCTTCACTGCACTCATCCTGTCTCCCTTCCTGCTTCTGCTCATCCTGGTAATATTGCAAACTTCGAGCAAAATATTTTGCTTAACTGTAGAGCAAATTATTTATGGACAAAATTTAGAAACCATTAATCTTATTTAAAGGCACGCCTAAAAACGAACCTACTCCCATTATTAATGAGAAGCTTTTTTTAATCGAGCATCCGGCTTTGTTATCATTGTTGTATGGCCAGTAGTCTTTTTTTTTTTTTTTTTTTCCGAGAAAAGCTTTTCAATACGAAGCCTTCATACATGGTGAATAAGGCTCCAGTCCTGCATGAATATAATGCTTATTTTAATTTGAAATCACAAAAGCTATGGTGTATTTTTTTTCTCTGGCATTTGCAGTGCTGAGTAATAGTTATTGTTGCAGTGAATCAGAGCATTGTGTGTTAGGTGGTAAACAATTTTTCAGCCCCTTTGTTTGCAGCTCTCGCAGGGGATGAAAATCACATTGTCTTTTATTCCCCCTCTCGTCTGTAGTGGTTTAAGCTCGGCGCCAACATCTCCAACTTCAGCTTCTCTCCCAGTACCATTCTGTTCCATGTAGGACACGCAGGTTAGTCCCAATCTTTGAAGTGAAATGTTTATCACAGATACTATGATTGTTTTACAGCCTCTTCATCTACTATTCATCTGCTGTTGGTCAGGATGACAAGTGAATTGCAGTAATGACTGTGTGTGACATTATAAATATTAATTCCTGCAATGCATTATTCATGAAATTCCACAAATAAAATCTCATAATAAAATACCCCCAAAACCACAACAACTCTGAAGCATGAAGTCAGTATTGTGTATATCTCAGCCAAGTTTCCAATCAAATTTCCAGAAAATCTGCTAAAGAAAAATGTGAATTAATGTGCCTTCCCCTTCAATATACATATATTTGAATTTAAATACTTGCATAAAAATGATTTTATTCAAGTTCAAGTCCATATAAATAAGGATTTTATCATCTTAGAAATAATTTAAAACAATTTATACTTGATTCCATAAAGTTTTTTAAAATAACTATGAAGACTATGAATTAGCCATATGGCAGAAATAAAAAGCTATTAAGTAAGTAAGAAGTAAAAAGGTCAAACTAATTACGTAAACTGAATATTCCTGACATGCCACATATACGATTTTTAAGACGAATTATAATTTAAAATAAAAATAATGGCTCTGAACAATTTGGTGATTTTCTGTTGTTAAAGATATCCCTCAGAGGTGAGGAAACATATCTCCAGAAACTCATCCCATTAGGGCTTGCTCCATATGCACTGTTAAGGCAAATCTCTACAAGTTCACCTAAATGTTTGACATGGTGTCTGTAGTGTTTCTGTAATATGTGTATCAGAATAGAAAAAGCAGATGCAACAAAGAACCTCAAGTACTGTAGCAAACACAACAAACAACAGTGGTCCCAACCTTTCATAAACCATAATACAACTTTTTGAATGGCATTCATTGATTCTGTTATTTTATTTACCTCTCTTTTCACTGTAATTTATTAATATCTTTGCTGGCTAAAGTTGTGTCCAGAGATGTCTCTTGAACTTACTTGGCACCACTACCACATCTGATTCCCTGCTGATGGGGTACAGTTAGCTTCTTCTCTGCATGAAAGGCTATAAGCCAAATAGTCTTCACCATGGTTTAGTAATCTATTCATTAAAGTGTCTCCCTGTTCTTTTCTATGGGGTGATACATTATTAAAAACGCACTTACAAAAATGGAAATAAATCTTGTTCTGTTTTGTTGGATGTTTTATGTTCAAGCCTGTTCTGTTGCTTCATTTCAGCCATGCTGGGCCTGATGTACGTCTACTGGACTCACCTGAACATGTTCCAGACTCTGAAGTACCTGGCGATTATCGGGGGTGTAACTTTCCTCGCTGGGAACCGCATGCTGGCCCAGAAAGCCGTGAAGAGGTACGTCTCCCGATGGTGCCTGGAACAAATGGTTCCTAGAGAGTCCTTAATCCCAGAGAGAAAGCCTAGCCCCTTTCAAATGACAAGGACTCAGGTGCTTTGAGTCCTCTTGGTAGTTCTTAGCCTTAAACCTGAGGAAAAGTGCCTATTCCATATCAGGAGCTCCTCAGTTTGTCCCCAGAGGCTGATTTCAGTGCCAGGCTTTCTGCCAGGAGGAGAGCTCCTGCCTACTTGGACCAGGAGAGAAGCGTAGCAGCAAGATCTGCAAGAGTGATGATCTAAGTGGGCAATTTCTTCACCATCAATATGTAGAGCCCTCAAAGATCCAGAGTGAGCAATTTGTAGCCTGTGTCACTGACTCACGACGTCACTCTGTAATTGTTCACTTTTACTTCTTGCTCTTACGACAGCCCATTTAACCCTTTTAAGCAAGTAGAATATTCCAATCAATGATTTCACAAATGTCATTTTTCCAGTGAGGACCCCGCCCCCCCTCTCTTTCCTGCTAGTCTCTGTCTCCTTGCAGCTGGTGCCTGTGTCTCTTTAACCCCTCTATCCACACCTCGCTCTCTCTTTACTCCTTTTTCAGGATTGCCGCAGAGCAAAGTAGTAGGTTGGCAAAGTATAGGAGTCTACGATAAAGCCCCCA